>OZ020253.1:20096918-20605412 GCA_963971285.1 Astropecten irregularis
TCAATCGGATGATTTTTAGACATCTCTTTCTTTCTTTCCACAACTAATCAGGAGAAGATGTCTTCATCTTGGAGCTGTCATCCAGTCTTGACAGGCTTGGATTTGAGTCATAGTCGTCTTGTATTATTCTCAAGCATCGTGTGACTTGTCTCGGTTTCAAAGTTCATTCATTCCTTCTCTGGTGGTTGACCAATTAAGGACACCTTGTGGAGCAGACCTAGTCTGAATAAGAGCTGAGGAACAAGCGGTGAGGAGACGAGAATTGAAATGTCAGTTTTCTAAGATGCAGACAGAGAATTTCTGAAGAATGAACCTGAGGGGAAGTCTCATGTGATCAGGAAATAAGGATTGATAAACCCAATCCCCACGAATGTCCTCAGTGGGAATCGAACCGTGGACCGTACAGGTGAAATGCAGATGCGAGTAGGCCTACCTCTGTGCCAATCACACTGCTAAGTTGAATCGAGACTAGTCTCTGTACCTCTGTGTCTCAGACACGTGACTCGTGACGTCACTCCAATGGTTTAGGCCTAACTTGCATGGCAACAAAATATCCCGAAATGTTTTGATGCAATTTTTTCCATTGCATTAGGATTTCCATGAATTCTGTTGCGACTGGCGAGTAGCAGAGTTACTCGCACTCACGAGTGCTGTGCTTATGGGTCGGAAGCGAGTTTTTCCCACGAGTTCAATTTCTCGGGTGAAAGGTATTTGCGCACGCGTACTGGTGTTTAAGCTAATTGAGATTGCCATCACCTGAAACCTAATATTGGCTGTTTGTGAATATACAATAAAAATTGAACACAGTATACACTATATGATGTAAAACATTTGAGTGTATAATAGGATTCATTCAATTGTCTAAAAGCACATAATGCACTTACGTCATAAATGCTTGGGTTCTCCACAATACACATTTTAATGAGATGGCATTCAAGAAATAAATCCATAAAACCATGGTAACTAAGCAATTAAACCTAATATGAGATTTTATTGGCCACTAAGTGGTGCCATAATGTCTGCATGGGTTTTTGATTACATAGGGATGCTCTCTTATTTGTCATATGGGATGTCTGATTTGTAAACATTGTAATGAAATATTCTATTTTAACTGTCCAAACGCAGTTTTCAAACGTTTCCTTCGACCTCTTTATTTGCTCATGTTCCTCAGTTCCCTTTGGTCTTTCGAGCATTAATGTCTCTTGGCTAAATTTGACGTCCTTTGGCTTTTTGAATCATCGTTATTTTGCTTTATTCATTCCATTGTTTTTTTTTTATAATATTTGTTTGTTTGTTTGTTCTGCCTATGTGCTTGATGTGTCTGTCTCTGTGCCATTCAGAAAGACTCTGTCTTTTAAACAATGGGCCTTTGTTATATTTTAACACGCTAGAATCATTCTAAAACCTAGGCATACCGGATGATGTCTGCTTTGAAAGATGAATTGGAATGTGTGAGTTTAAGTATTTGGTGTTACGGACAACATTTGACTAAATATGGAACCAAACCTAGGCTTGGATTCAAAGTAGTCTGGTACCCGTTTTCTTTTTGGAATTGATGTTATCTTTTCCAACAGGTTTACAAGGAAGGTGACAAGATGGCGTATTGAAGTCAGCTGAAATGTCTTGACTGGAAATGAGTCTAGGACGCTATGATACTAATGCACATTTGAGGAACTTCACTTTCAGTCCCAAACTGTCAAATATAACTCAGGATTGGAGTTAATTTAGGAAGTCGGCTGCCAGATTTGCCGTGTTATTCTTACCGGTAATCATTCCGAATGACTTACTTTCTCTCTCTTCCAAATTATTTGTATTTTTATTGCATTTTGTCAGTCTTCATTGGATTACAGTTGGGTGGTTTCTTTCTCCACGTGTTTCTTGAAAGAGGTCTTTAATAGGCGCCGGGCGCGGCTAGCTAGCTCGTCTGACCGGGGTGGAGTGTGGTTTGGCCCCCGTTAGATTCACTCGCATTCCCCGCTTCTATAATCAAAGCACTGGAGCGCCTTCAATTCAATTGCAGACTACTTTACCGTTTTCTCGCTTTCTTTCTTTTTTATACCTAACAAACTCCATAGAACGTGCGTGTGACCTTAAGAGAAGATTAAAGAAACCCAATATGAATGAAACTGTATGGGAATCTCATCATTATGTAATTAAGGGGCGTTGAATTATTCATTTACTTCCTTGGTATCCGTTGATAGACTTTGTGGGCGTTTACTAAACAGAGTCTCAGGCTCAGGCTCAGGCTCAGGCTCCAGCTCTGACACCCATATGCTGAAAATATAGGTTGTGGTTTTTCATTGAAGATGAAGCTCTGTTTTACTTTTCAAACTAGAGAATCTACTTCCAAACCGCAGCCAAAAGCCTCTATTTTGATACCTGTTATTTCATAATAGATTCACGAAATAGAGCCGGAGCCTGAGACGGATCCTGAACCTTCGTTTTGTAAATGCCGTCTTTAGATTACAGCTAGACGGCGGTAGGAGGGAGAGGAGGATGCTATGTGAGGACTGGGGACTACTCTAGGGATCTTTATCTCTAAATGCTATTGTCTATCTAGGATGCGAGTTGCTTCATTCGTGTTCCTCTGCTTGTCTGTGTGATATGTGGGCGGACGCCCCGCCCACTTACTTGTGGTACAGAAGTTAATCTTCACTGAAGTTCATGGCCTCTTAAACATCATTCTTCATTAAGACAGGTCCTGTACTCGTTCCTGACCCTCAAGGTTACCAGTCTGTGCTTTGCCTCGTATTCCCTTCCCCTTTTCATCACCTCCTCTCAGATTCACTAATAATTGATGATCATTTATGTGCATACCGTCTGTTTGTCCTTTTTAGGTGTCCTTGTCTAATTATGTCCGTGTATAGGCATCAGTGCAAGAGATAGTGCATGGGCGTTGTTTAGCTGTATGTTTATGCAATTAATTAACTCTAGTTGTCTGTTATATTACCTACTGCTGTCTTTAGTTCTTATTCCATTGGTCATATTTATTCCTTTCTTGAAAATATGTAGAATTGGATTGAATAACTTAGGTTTGAATTTCATTGTCCTCATCTCAGTGAGAATAATTATTTCCAGTTGATACCACCAGAATATTGAACGAAACCTTTTCTTAAGACGCACCTGTAGTGGCCACCACTTTCTTTGTTTCCTTCGCAATTAAATTAAATAAAGACATTGTTCAACATTCCCTCCTCACAACAACTGGTGTTGCTCTTTAATTTCTTGTTGTCCCCAAACCAACCTTGAACTTGAGCCCATCACAGTGTGGTCGACTTACACGCCGGAACCTACCGGCCACTTTTTGCCAGGTTTAGAAATAATGTCAGTGAATATTCCTGGAATCTCATGCTAAGAGATGCTCTCCTAAAAGGAGACTTGGCAATCTCAGCGCTGACAAGAAGCCCCCAACAAAATTACATAAAGTGGAGATACGGTGGAGCGCGTGAAATTCTGCGTGCAGCCTCGCATTAGTGTCGTCCCCCTGCTGAGCTTAGGCTCACTGTTTGCACTAAGAATTTCCCTCGCTCTATTAAACTGGACCGAGGTTGGCTGGTTCACACATTGAACCAGAACTTCACATACACACAAAGCTCCTTGGCTTATTAAAGAGACAAGTACGTGCTTTTATCAGAAAGATTGAGTGTGCAATTCATTTCAGTGATGAGGATTTCAAATCTCCCGTGGGAGTTCTCTCATCTTTGACCTGTCAGATCAGATTTGACTACCAATCCATTAAAAAGCATACGTAACAGAAAACAATTTTATTCATGAAATTTCTAACCTATTTTCAGTTTCTTTTGATATATAGATTTACCTTCTTACATAATCAATATGAGGGTTTGGAAAAGGCACTTACCAGAAAATGCCCGTGTTTCTACCCAAGTGTTATGTTTGCATCCAGCGGCCTGTTTATGGCTTTAAACTCGTGAACTTACCTGATCGATGTAAGACTGATGTATAAAAGGTCGTCCAATTCGTCTGATGAGGGACTAAAGAGAGAAATGGAAGCAGTTCATCAGGGTTTCATCTTGCCCTCCATCTCACCCTTGTTTAGACAACATCCAATGAGTTCAATTAATTAGTCTTGGGGTCGATGAACAGCATAATGTCAGATATAAATCTGATTGTAACGATCAATGTGCAATACCAGTACGCTATTCTGATGATGAAAAGCAGATTCAGTTAATTTTAATAGAGAGGTTTATATTCCCATCAGAGCATAATGAATCTAGTCTAAACACGGACCAACCTCGGACAATTTACATCCAAAGACTGAAAACCTGTCCCCAAAACCACTTCAAACCACGAGGAAAGAAAGAAAGAAAGCATTCAATTAAATGGACACCTGAGTGAAGCTAGCCATGTTTCCATAGGCCTAAACATAAATTTGCCAATAAGTAAGTGGATTGAGAGTGTGTGTGTGAGGGTTGATATTGGGAGAAAGCCATGCATGCAAGCTGTTGATAGTATTTGATAATGAGCAGTGTACAGCAAGCAACCATGTAATCTAATCTTATAAGTGCCGGCGATAGTGCTACCAACTGTGAATTTTCTCGCCGTTTCCATTTGCCATTAGTTTCCATTATGCTGGCCACCATGAATATCAATATAACGGTCTGATTTATACAAGACTCTGGCAGTTATGTTCTTTCATGGACTTCTCTCAACGGCCAGCGATATTCTGGGCTGATAAATCACAGCAATCCGATCATATTTTAATTGAAGAGAAAGGAAAAATTGCTCACTTAAAAAAAAAATGAATTTCGAAAATGATTTCAACGTAAATATTTATTGAAATGTCTTCAGAAGTTGAAAAAAAAAAATATCGAAAATGATTTAAACGTAAATATTTATTGAAATGTCTTCAGATGTTTTGGTTTCTATCATGGCCTTTACCTTTTCGGTTTTATATATTCTAATTGAAAGAACATTGAATGAATCAGAATATAGGGGAAGCAGATGACCACTTGGATAAGGAGATCTTTGCCTTATATTGTTGAGGAAATAAAATTGCCATGATCTGAGTGTAGACGGTACAAAAGCAGCAACATGTCCTAGATATGGACGTACACGGGGGAAATATACATGCAGGAAAAGGTAAATACATTTTACGGTGCAACGACATTTTGGCTGTTTGACTTTGCTCTGCCGAAAACACACAGACGTCCAGCAACATCCATTGGTGTCCATGGCAACAGATGCCGTGTCGTCACGAGCGCCTGGCTTATTGGTCATTCTAAGACCTGCTGTTTTATTGACCACAAGGTGAGTAGCAGGGCCGATCAGGATGGGAGAGCTAGCCGGTCTAGAAGCTCCTTACTGCCGTCTTACTCCTCGCTATACACGTAGGACAATCTCTGCTCTCACCTCCCGTCTTTGTTGTTGCAGAGATGCAGGTAGAAACATACAGTGTCTTAGCCTCATATAACGGAGAACACTTGCCTCCGCGGGCAATGCAATAACGCATAACCAGAGTACGAGTAGGCCTAGTCCTTCCCAAAAATTGCAGCATTGTGGTTGACCTTTGACATGTCTTGCTTCAAACAGCCCCCTCTCCGATACATCCCTTCTATTTTGATACACATGCAGGGTATACATTGCTCTGAATCGTTGGAGTTTGTACTTAATCGTGTCTTATCCTAGACACCTGCCTGTACCGTACATCTACCCCTGCATTTTCCTTTTCATGTTTCCATGAATCTTCGTCTGAATTTCTGCTGCTCGGTGCTTTGCTCACATTCACTCACTCCTTATCTTAAAGATACTATCATACTTTGGCAGCATACCAAAACAGAAATCTTCACAGATTTACCTATAACTTAAATGGTATAAAGATGGTGATGTTAAAAACATACCGTTAAATTTGTTTCTGCCTGAAAGCTGTATTTATCCAGCAAAGAGTAAAACCAATGACCAAAAACAATTGTGATTTTTTAAAGATCAAAAAAACGATGAAAAGACTCGAGAAATACTGTGGCCGTTTTTCACTGTTTTCTCAAAAAGTGAGCACCGTATGGGACTGAAATTTTCACAGATGACTGTTACTGTATCTGTCTTAATATGTTTGCCCATGAATCTGTAGTTCTTTGAAAAAATGCCAAAGTATGATATTACCTTTTAAGGTTCCAACACATACTACTTTTAACATCTTTCCAGAGAATGTATTATCCGCCTAGATCACATTTAAATGGAATTATCTTTACCCTGCTTTAAAAAAAAAATGAAAAAATTAAACATAACGCCAAATGAAAAAAAAAGAAGCTTTTTTCATTCTACAAAAAATCAGATATGAAAACAGTATCACACGTGTTATGCTGGCTCAATATGGTTGAATACGAGTCATAAACTATACTGATTTCGTATGTCACTGACTTGAAATATATCCCTAATGCTATATATTCTATAAGAGAGCCTATAACGTGTTGATCGTAGGATCTTTCTCAAAGGCCAAATGACATAGAAGAACATTTTAATCACTTATACAATTTATTGAGGTAACCTTAAACAGAATCCCCTTAAACAGAATGTTGTTTTATCTCTGTGCCAATGTGCTGACTATCAGTTATCATAGCTTACCTCCAGGTTTCATGGAGCTTTCATATATCATTTTCACACTTTCATTTCCTTGTTCTGTTATCCAAGCTTCCATTAGTCCCCCTTAAAACAAAAGACATCCTACACCCCTTTAGTGCTCCATGTATTAACAGCATTTATCTGCATTTATTCTTTGTTTCCATTGGCAATCGACTTTACGTCCATATTTCTGACTAAACTTTATTTTTCCATGATTGTAGACCTACAACTTGTTCCACTGAAAGTATTACCCTTGTAACAATATTTATCCGCATGTTTGAATTTTACCTCGGATTGAAAGAAGAAAAAACGAAGGAAAAAATAGTTAGGTGAGAGTGTTTTATCTCACGACCAAATGTTATTCTTTGCGCGTTTTTCCTGGACGTGTCTTGGGCGCAATTTCCATAGTAACGGGCTGTATCACGAGTGCTCGGCTTAAGTTTCCGCTGCAAAAACACTCCCAGAATAACATTATATGGCAGAACCTTTTCAATTGTTTTTCCACGTAGCAAGAATTGAACAGAAGGAAAGCAGTGGTAAGTGCTGCCTGCCTGCACTTCAGAGCAATGCCGTGAAAACAAAAACGACTTTTTAAGAGGAGCGGGAAAAACCTGTCGAGAGAGAGAGACGGGAATAATATGAAACTATCAGCGTGTTGGGTGAAGCACATTTGCATTGAAAGCCTAAAGAGTGCACATTATGGATATGAATGATCTTTGAATGTCTTATACTGCAACTGAGATGGCTACACGACAGGTGTAATGCTCAGTGGTTTGTAGGTCTTGCAAGACACAGATTCATTGTATTTTGTCATCATCATCATTTCAACCTGTGTACTGTCCATAATCTTCCATAAAAGTGAATAAAAGATTCAAATGATATTCTAAAAAACAGTTTCATTCGTTATTTTGTTTTTCAATTATATTTTAAGCCGACGGCTGTTTTTTGCTCATCTTCTAAGAAAGCCAACTCGCCACATCGTTTACCTCCTTAAAACACCTTCTTAGCGCAATGACTTTGATCTTCAGCTTCACATTATCTGCGTGAACAACCTTCGCTAGTTTGACAAACATGTCAAGTTAATTTAAAATGTCCATATCCAAGAGTGGCAATGACGTCATACTGAAGATGGGGGTAGCACAGCACCCCTTATCAGACAGTTTGTAGATTACTGCTGCCATTATGCAAACACAAGTCACTTCTCAGAATTGCCTGTGTCAAGTCTAGTTTCTCTTCCTGCGTGAGGCAGCAAGTACAGCAACGGAAGTCGTATACATGGCGACAATGATTGCATTATCTTGATTGTTAAATGAAGACGAGTTCTCCTCGCGATGTGTGTCCCATTAGCCTGCACGACTGCCCTCTTCAAATTGTGTCCAATTTATAAGAATGAAATTTTATTTTCATAAACTTGATTGCACAATCACCGGTATCACTGGAAGTACACTGATTCCATCGCTGTGTGATGGTTGTTGTTTAGCACGGCATGACGTCACAGTCGGGATGAAGGATGAGAGTTGAAGAAAGGGAATAAGATGGAAAATCCGGGTTTAAAATGTGATTTTCTGCTTCTGTGTGTGTTTTGTGGGGCTGTTAATCCTTGAGGGAAAGTTGGTCTTGGTAAGCACAAGATATTGAGGGACTTAGTCTGCCCCAAAAGAAGAAAACCTAAACCAAACTAAACTAATAACAAAAATAAGAACAAACGGAAATTGCTTCAACAGTGAATAGTTTTTATTTGTTAAATTTATTATTGCAAACTGTTTTCATGCTTTATATTAAATTTTCTGAGCAGCTAAATCAGCAAGTAAATACACACGCGGTCTGATTACAGCACCTGTCGTGATTCCTCTTCGTTCTTATCTCTTTATCACTTGCCCTGTCTCTGAAATACTCACCTTGCTATCCTCTTTAATAAACCTCGATATTTTATTTCATTGCATCATTTATTTCCGATTGCTCTTTTTGTGTTTTGATCTCCATCTGATACTAGGACATACGGTATCCACCTTCTGATGCATAGCTGGGAACTGACACAAGTTGTGGCGGAATTAGGATGATTCTACCTTAAGGTGAGAGTATAATGTGGATGGTGTTTGAAGTAGTGGTCATCAGTGAGCATCTGTCCCCTACTGTTACATCAGCCCTACATCAATGATTGACCCAATTATTGGAGTGAAGGGCATTCAGCATCTGAGGTATCATCACACATAATGGAATAGTCAACTCTCCTCTGCAATGCCACAGCTCCATACAACAAGTCTCAACTGTACATCTCTTCATGTCACAGTATCATATTCCCTTAGCCTTCTTGAAACTCTTACCATTTTAGTTAAAGGTATGATACCTGATTGGTAAAGGTCACAGAACAGCATTCATACTTTGTCTGATCCAGCATACCTGAAATGATAAACCTGTGAAAATTTGAGCTCAATCGGACATCTGAGTCACAAGAACATAGCGAAAACCCGACTCAATTTTTCTTATAAAACCTTAAAATGGTTTTGATCTTACCCCAAGATCAAAACTGTTTTCCGGTCTTTTTTTCTTCTAATTTCGGGATAAATACACCATTTCAGACGGAAATATTTTAACGGTATGTTTCTTCCAGCACCATCTTTATGTACTGAAAGTTATAGGTAAATCTGTGAACATTTCTGTTTGGGTATGTTACCAATCCTGTACTGTACCTTTAAGGAATTCTATAATTACGGAGCTCTTGAAGTGCCACCGATCTCTCAAGGTAACTATATATCTGGATGACGGCATAATTTAATCTAGAATGTTGTATTAATGATGACAATCTATCTTGGGGTGACGACATCCTGAACGTACAGGAAATGACAACTTTCAAAGGTAATTGATCCCTAAGTGACGACATTCTCCAAGGAGTATTCTGACATCAGCGTCTTGGGATGTCCTAATCTTACCTTGTAAGGCTGTCGTCATCTTGTGATAAATAATCTTGGGTTATCGAGAAGTCAAATGTCACGTCCAAAGTTCCGTAATTAATAGACTTGAAATTATATATAGTTGAGTGTCATTACATACTTGCCGTATTAAGCATGTTTCATACTTCATATATTTTTGTTTACTTGAGCTCCTTGACGTCGACTTCGCTTCCGAAGTAGTCTGTACTTGCTAAAGGTTACTGATTATTAATGTATTTTCAGTCCAAACAGATGAGGACAAGTACAATTAATTGTGATGCTAGCTTCCTGCTAAAATTACCTGTCCACAAGAAACGCTTCAGTTGGGAGAGAGATATCATGTTTAGTAAACTTAATACATGTAGGCCTACAAACTTTACTATCTATATGTGTTCATAAGCGGGTGTCAGAACCTAAAGAGGTAATCCATATTTTATAAGTGTTATAGAAGATATCTTGTAACTCTTGTATATTCCTCTTTGTTTTAATTTTAGAATGAATCACCAATTTGACCAAAGCTTTGCCTGTTCTGTCATGTCATGTCCTGTCATATCATGCCTTGACCTGTCGTGCCGTGTCATGCACTGTCCTGTCCTGTCCTGTCGTGCCCTGTCCTGTCCTGTCTTGTCCATCCTGTCATGGCCTGTCCTGCCCTGTCCTTCCCTGCCCTGTCATAGCATGCCCTGTCATATCTTTCCTGTCCTGTCCTGTCCTGTCATGCCCTGCTCTGCACTGTCCTGTCTTGTCCGTCCTGTCCTGCCGTGATATGTCCTGTCCTGTCCCGTCCGGCCATGTCATGTCATGTTATGCTATGTCCTGTCACGGTCCTGTTCTGTCCTGTCCTTCCCTGCCTTGTCTTGTCCTTCCCGTCATGCTATGTCCTATCCTGCCCAGTCCTGTCCTGTATTACCATGTCATGTCCTGCCATGCTATGTCATGTCCTGTCATGTCCTGTCCTTTCCTGACCTGTCATGCTATGTCATGTCATGTCATGTCATGTCCTGTCCTGCCATTTCCTTCCCTGTCCTGCCATGTCCTTTCCTGTCATGTCATGTCATGCTATGTCCTGTCCTGTCCTGTCCTGTTATGCTATGATATGTCCTGTCCTGTTTTGCTATGCTATGTCCTTTCCTGTCCTGTCATGCTATGTCCTGTCCTGTCCTGTTATGCTATGCTATGTCCTTTCCTGCCCTGTCCTGTTATGCTATGCTATGTCCTTTCCTGTCCTGCCATGCTGTGTCCTGTTATGCTATGCTATGTCCTCTCCTGCCCTGTCCCGCCATGCTATGTCCTGTCATGTCCTTTCCTGCCCTGTCCTGCCATGCGATGTCCTGTCCTGTTATGTTATGCTATGCTATGCTATGTCCTTTCCTGTCCTGTCCTGTTATGTTATGCTATGTCCTTTCCTGTCCTGTCCTGCCATGCGATGTCCTGTCCTGTCCTGTGCTGTCCTGTTATGCTATGCTATGTCCTTTCCTGTCCTGCCATGCTATGTCCTGTCCTGTTATGCTATGATATGTCCTTTCCTGTCCTGTCCTGCCATGCTATGTCCTGTCCTGTCCTGTCCTGTCCTGTTATGCTATGCTATGTCCTGTCATGTCCTTTCCTGTCCTGTCCTGCCATGCTATGTCCTGTCCTGTCCTGTTATGCTATGTCCTGTCATGTCCTTTTCCTGTCCTGTCATGCTATGTCCTGTCCTGTCATGCTATGTCCTGTCCTGTCCTGCCATGCTATGTCCTGTCCTGTCATGCTATGTCCTTTCCTGTCCTGTCCTGCCATGCTATGTCCTGTCCTGTCCTGTCCTGTTATGCTATGCTATGTCCTGTCATGTCCTTTCCTGTCCTGTCCATCCATGCTATGTCCTGTCCTGTCCTGTTATGTCCTGTCCTGTCATACCCGTGATATAATTGTTATAAGCAGCTTAACATAAGGCAAACTTTGATTTACGCGCCATTTAAAAACTCGGATTTCCTAACTTTTATTCTCGGTTGCTATGGAAATAATTATATCAAAATGAAATGAAGGGGACGCTTCACAACAGAAACATAAATGACGTGCAAACCATTCTTTGTTTTAATGACTATATTTATTTAGACTTGCCTTCTTTAAAGTAAACAATGACAGAAATAAGTCTTTAAAATAACTAACAAAATGTAACAATAATCTATGACTAACAGTTTTGAGACATTGCCAAATAAACAAAGAAATGTGACCGATTAATATTGTGTTTCGTATCTAGTTAACAATAATACCTTAGCTTTCTTTTGCGTTTATAAAACAAAAAGTACAGCAAGTTGTGGGCGTTTCGAACTTGAAATAATATTTCACTTTTGTAATTACTCCTCAAAAAAACTATTGTTGCATTGTCTTATTACCAAGTTCATTAATAATTCAGATTAAACTATGGCAAGGTAAACTTGTTGAACTGAAGAACCTTCAAGGTCCTCGTAGTTCAAATGGTAGAACAGCTGTTCTGTTGAACAGCAAGTGTGGGTTCGAATCCCACCGATGACATACCTCAGTTCTACTCAGTTCAAAGTTCAAGTTTTGCCATTGACTGCACAAAGAGAAATATTGCAACACGTTTCCTGGTTTACAAATATTAAATCATAATTTGGTTTACGCATTTACCATAAACACCAATAATATAATACAATCTTGAGGGTGGCAATCTTTTTTTTACCTGCTTTGTAATTTTTTATATATACTCTTAGTGCAAGTAGTCTATATTTATATAAGCCTTAGAATAATTCCACAAAAATTGAAAGAACTTGACCTTGAAATTTCGGGCATTCTCGAAAAACCGCCCTTCAAAAATTACACACTATATAAAAAAACGAGTTACCTTAGTTATTTTTTTTTCTTTTCATAAATTTTGACAAAATTCCTGTATCTAGGATACTAATCCACTATTTGCAACTACTCTATCAATCCTGTTTACTCCGCGCGGTAAAAGACTGCTTCTAAAATAGCTCAAGAAAAAATGAAACAAATTAAGTTTTCTTACAAATAAATATGTTCTTGTTAAGACTATAAAAGTATAGAGTTGAGTAATAACATGATTGGTCACAAAGTAATTGATATGCCTGGTTGATATGCGTGTATTTGGTATATAACTAGGTATCTTAAAAAGCAATTTATATTAATCAGTTTGAACTTGAACATGATGTGATGGGATTTAAGGCCGGATTATTGGTGATTTACATTGCAACTCAAATACTGATCACAAATTAATTCTTATTCCAGTGGCAGAAACTTTGTCCCGTATTAAGCCTCAGTCTTTTCTCTGAGATGCTTTCTCCTTGTGAGCTTGACCATGGAGGCAACTTGACATTTAATATTCATTGATTAATTTGGAAGCATGATCATGTAAGCTTACCAAATCAAGAAAAAACTAATGAAAAAAGCTAAGTTACATGCAACATCTCGTCATGGAAACTTCCATCTATTATTTAAATTAAAATAAAATCAAAAGCTTAACTGAAAATTCATCTGTATTCATTGAAAGCCCAAATTAGCCTCGGATCTTATTTTTTAAATTCTCATGCCTCAGCCTCTTATCAAATATTCTCTTTTCTTTTTTTTCTAGAAGACATGCAAGACGAACCTAATCAACGTACATTGGAAATTTGCAACAATCAGAAACAAACATATTTAGTGTGTAACGCTTAAAATGTCAAACTATATATGGCCGGATCCATGGGAAAAAAGGGGGTGCCATATGGTTAGCAATTTGATGGTGATATTTGGGTGGTTTTCTCTCAACAAATACACCTGTTACTTTTGAGATTTAAGTTTTTGGAAGGGAGAAATTGCCATGACAACCCTTCTCTGTTCCCATGGATACACCACAGTCATACATAAAACGCCACATCAAACTTTCACAAGATCTAAATACTAAAATTAGATCAGCCAAATAAACAAACATCTCGTAAACAATTTTGATTGTTAAGGAGGACAAAAAAGTAGTCAAAGTGAAGACTAAAAATTTAAACTAAATCATACATATAAATGAAGACTGTATATTATGGCACTGGTTACAGTCTGCTACCACGTGCTCTGTCTGTATACATACAAGCGGCAAGTTCTGCATAACTTATTCTTATACAATAAATCAAACACTCAAATGATAAATGTATATTCCAATATCTTTACTTCAGGTCTTTCTTATTAAGACACTAACAGACTAAGCGGGGTGCCCTGGGCTACATTAGATTTTAAAGCCCCCCTAAATGACTTGTATGTTTTTCTTTCAACACATGGTATATAACATCTTCGCTGAAAAGTATCATTAGAAAAAGAAAAATTAATATATAATCCAAAAAGTTGTCTCAAACTATTCATGAGCCTGGTCATAATGTGCAACTATATTTGCTTCCATCTTTTTTTGTCTTTTTTTTTGCTGTTATTCAGCTGTAGCATTCACACACAGACACTCATTTATTATAATGCACAACTATGGGTTACAGTGGAATGTTCATACACATAGAATAACGGTCTACAACACTGACTACTACAAGCTACATGGAGGATTAACACACATTATACCCATCCCAACAACCCTCCATCAAAAAACCAAAATTTACATTAATAGGGAAATTCTTCCCTCTTTTCCCCCATTTTTTTTTTAATATCAAAACAGCAAATACTTATTACTATGATTGTGAGTCTTGCATATATATTTCACTTCTCGTGGAAGATGTAGAATAAGAAGAAGTAGGTAGGGATATATATGAAGTGATGAAAGTGCGTGAAACACACCTATTATAGGAAAGACATTATGCAGAATTGTAATAAGCACAGACCAAACCAAATAACACATCAAGGTGTCGTCATATTAATGGGGGTTGTTTCGACAAGACATAAATAAATTGGCTGGACAAGGATTTGAAAATGAGGGAAGGCATGAGATCAAGATGTGAATATCGTGGCAGTTGTTCAAATTGACGAGATTGGAATCTGTCAACTCTTTAAATGAGTTTCCAGGTCCCTTTGTCATGTCAACACTCGGACTGACCACAATTGACACTGAAACGCGTCTGACAATAAATGCAAATTTCTCACACCCGTTTTGTGCATTTAAACAAAGAAACACCCCCTTTTTGGTCCCTTGTATAACCCCGCCCCGTCATAAAATGCCCCTTAATTTTTTGTCTTAAGATTCCAAATATTCAATGTCATGTCAAAGTTTTAAGCCGAAGTTTTAAGCAATGTCAGAGAGACTTGCTTAGCAAACCCAGTTTACCAACCAAAATGCCACGTAATTTATACTGCCGCTGGTTCCCAGTTGGTGTTATGCTTAACATTTTTATCTTCTAAGCAATATTTCTCGTCGAAGAAGCTCCCTGAAAAAACAAACAAATTCCTCCAATTTCACTTAAGGAAGGGAGTAAATAATTAACGTAAAATTTTCCTCAGACCAAGCTTCAAGTTAATATTGTTTCTTGGTTAAAGTAGTGTCCACTAACAGTTACTAAAAAATAATTTTGCATTTAAACTAAATATTCAGAAGAAGAAAATGTTGTGGTTAATCATTTCTTTACAAGAAATTCTGACCCATTAATGCACAGATAATTATGCAAATATGTGTATTTGAAATTTAAGCTATTTTTTATCAACATCACACATACAAATAAAGTCGGTGGAGAATTTCACATAATTATCCTTTTCACATCAGTCGTTTAAATAGCACCAGCTAAGAGTTCTCACATACAGTGAAAAAAAAAAGACTTAAATTTATTTGAGATATGATACATCATAACTAGCATGTATTGATTGAGGAGTATAAGTCTGCTCAGACAATGGGTCTTAGTGCATGTCTGCAAATTATTCATATCTGTGTATAACTGGTCCCATCTTCTATACACTGTTCAAATCATTCATTGTAGACCATTTCGACAGTCTTTGATCACATGAAGATCAATAATATTCTGGACCTTTTCAAAAACAATTCCTGCTTCATATTTTTCAGCACACGTTTAATAATAAAACTTAACCACAATAAAAAATAACGAAATATTAATGTTAAGTTTACGTTTCAAAGTATTGAGTTTCTATTAATGGTTGTCAGATGCATTGAGTGTGTTTTAGTAAGGATACTGTATGTGTCTTTGTGATATGCACACTTTTGAGTTTGACACCGTCAGTTCCAGTGGCCCCATATGGTGTCATCTCCGTGCCCAGTCTTGCCTGACGGTCACGGTTGAAAGGCGTAGCTAAGAGGCCATGGACACAGACCTTCCATGGTTGATGGTGTCTGCTCCTGAGAGGGTAAGATATAATACCCTGGAGTGGATGCTGCAGCAGCCGCAGCGGCAGCATTGAGCGGGGCGGTGTAGTATGCTGTCGAGGGTACGACTGTCTGTGTAAGTGCCAGGGGGTTGACGGTCGGCATGGCCGGTTGTGTCACCGCTGCAGCTGCGGCAGTGGCTGCCAGTAGATCTCGGTCAATATTAGTATTGCGTTGACGTGTTGCCTGCCGTACGCCACGCTCCAATGGTCTGTGTCTGTGTTTGAGAAAATTCAGTGATGGAGAACGGGAGGAAAAAAATGCATAAAAACCCAGGTTTTTGTTATTTGGAACCACACGATAACATCATCAATAATTCAACATAGTCTCCACGATTCATTCATTCTTTATAGGCCTACAGTTCGTCCAAAATAACGGTAAAATTAGCAGATACAAAACTGCATTACTTACCATTCAGTGAAAAGTGACTTCTAAATGGCAGGTTTTGATAAAAGGGCATGTATTATATTTGAAAAGGCTGATAATGTGACAATTCGAGCATGAAAATTCGACATTGACACCGTCGTACCCTTGGATTAACCCCTTAACAAAACGGTGCCACACATTGTAACAATTCTTGCATGATAAATATAGTGCATAACAGTGCTGAGACTGAAAGTATAATACTGGTGCACGGTTAACATGACAGCATCATGGAGGCATGTATTTAGGCGAGCATAATCCGTATTTTCCTAAAAGCATTTCTTTAAGTTGACACTTTCATCGCCAACATGTTAGTTTGTTATTTTGTAGACTGGGGCTAGAGGGTTAGAATGACTGTCCCGTATTATTTTATTCCAGGATAAAAACAGTAAACGTTGAAATACAACAAATATCAATTTGTGCTTTTCAAATGGTCAAACTATTGGGGGCGGAGTTTGTGAGGGAGGGGGGGGTAAACCTTTATGGAAATCATAAATGTCTATACCTAAACGTCCAGACAACGATAAAAAGTGTAATCACAAATTCAGAACTGCTTTTAAAAGTGATAAACAATGGAATTATAATATTATAACACCCATTTCCTCTGATAATGATTCTTAATACACATCAAGCAATCATCTTTATTGTTTCGATGTCATTGTTCAAAGAATACCCCTCCCCGGGGACAAAGGAAACCTACAAAGCACTGAAAACACAACAACATTGGCTGTCGCACTTAAGACTCCACACTATTGGCATCAATTCTTGCCACTACCCTATGTTCCTTGGTAACCTGCCACAATATACGTGTCTTTGTCTGACATTGATCAACACTCTATCATTAATTTTCTGCTAATGGACCTGTCTAGCAATTTTCATATCACGCGGCCACCACCAATGTTTGTTCTCCAAACGCAGTGTTTCATTTTCGTGAGATGGTGCGAAAACAAAAGGCGATAAATTCAAACATTGAGAAAGAACGAGGGGGAACTAGTGTATAGATCTCTTAAAAGCACAAGACTTTATGTTCCTAATTGTGTGCGTTAAAAATAGGACACGATACTGTAACCGCTCTCAGTTTCTGCTCTCAGTGATGCGCACGTAATGTGGGTAGGCTATCTACACTTTCTAAATCGACAGATTTTCACAGGCTCTCGACAAATATTGATAGAAAATGGACGAATCCATTCTGCTAAGTAATAATGTAATGGTTGTTTACACAAGAGGGAAAGGTATGAATAATCATAATAGCTTTGGAGCTGGATTTGCTGAGAAAACAACGCGATATTCCTCGCTAAATTCTGCGATTATGGATCTGGATTCTGAATCCATTTTGAATAATTATATCGCTGTTATGTCAGATTCGTTTTATGCAAGGATTTAGTAACGGTGCGTGGGACTTTGTTTTGTCTGTATGAATTTCTTTTTTAGAACTGTGAATAAGCAAACAATTCATATGATTAATTTATTTAAGTCAACGTATATTTCATAAACCTGCCCATCAAATTTGCGATTTCATTATGATAATGCGATGGCTAACAGACTTGAAGAGTAAAATAAATTTGCTTTCTCAAGCCCAACTCCTCCAGACCAGTTGGCCTAAAATTAAACCCTCATGTAAACATTAATAACTGTAGTTTGATTTGGATAAGTTTGATTTCCCAGGTTTTGCGCGTGTATTCGTGGTAGATTTAGCAGTGACGGTGGGGAATATGCACTAATGCGTTTATTAATTGCTCAGGAGGGCTGTATGAATAATTGGGTGTTTTTTATTTGGTGAAAGTCTTCAGTCTTACAGGCAATTGACATGGGACACTTCGTTTATCACACTATATTATGGATGATATTTCTAATGTTCTGCCCCAATCTTCTCGGATTTCACGTTTACAGACCGAAATGATATTTTTCCGATCTACCTGAAAGATCAAGTGTCCAGTGTGACGTCATACTGGAAACAAAAACATCCATCACATGACTGATGGTTGCTAAGCAGCTTTTAATTGCTAAGTAACAGCCAATCGATGACCTTTGACCTTCATGTAATAGCTCATCTGTGACAGCCCGTGACTTAGGGGAGGGGGAAGTATGATTTCCAATCCATTTTTTTTTTTTCATCCATAAAAAAAATTGGGAGAAAAACAAAACACCCAGAAAATCAAAACAATGAATGAATAAGATTATGATGTGAAATGACGCGGATTGCTAAGTGTATTTTACAGCGCGCCGTATATATAATATATATACATGAATGTTGAATGGTAGAGAACTAGGTCAGCCATTCATAATATGATTATGCCGATTGGTCGGGGATAGAGTGAGACACAATAACAATAAGCATACCTGACTGAGCTGTTCATTCACAAGAAAAAAAACTGCAAGATTTGAGGATCTGTAAAGAGTCTCGTGGAAATAATATTATTTCATACAGATCTGAGAATAAAGCTTCATCAGTCAAAGAGAGAATGATCTTTCTTTGTTCTAAGGAGTCGGGAGCCAGACTTAATTAATGAACGACAGTGCGAGCTTAAACTTTAAAGACAGGTGCCCAGGCCGGGGTATAGGCTTCATACCGCCAAATATTGTCTGCAAATCACCTGTTTTCAATTTGACGGATCCGAGCAGGGTTCCTAATGGCACACACACATCTATGACTGCAGGGGCAATATCAAATATTGCTGTGGTTAGGTTACAAGACAAAAGGTTGGTTTGACATCACCCCCAACCTATAGCCGTCTATATCCAGACCATAAGAGACTCTGGCTGGGATTGGTCTAGTATTAGACCGGCATTCATTATCCTTGCCAAAATTTACCCACATATGACAAAAATCGGCGTTTTGTATTTCAGCCCACAAAATATTCATGCAATTTTAATGGCGGTCCTTTGTCTGATGTACCAAACCATTCACTGTGTGTAGGCCTATATATAACCCAGTAGATCGTGAATTTTGTTTAGATCTTAATGAAAACAAATTGGTATATTCCATTAACTAGGTCAGCCTATGATTGAGATGTGTTGAGAGGTTGTGGGTAAGAAGATTTCATTGAATTTATGTTATTAAGAGACATTGGTTGGAGCTGAGAGCAAAGAGCAAAACACGCCACAAATGGCGTTCACGTGATGGCGAGGCACTGTCGAGATGAGGAAGACACTCGAGTAATATCTTGGCAAAATGTTGAAAATCTTACAAACTGTTTGCTTATTTTTTTTTCTTGATGATGACTTGCGTCTCCCAAAAATAACATCACGGCAAGAAATTTAAGTCAATAATCATGAGAACAGATTGGATATTGTTAAATAAAACATCCAGCTTCCCTATACTGGAAGCAGTTTGATAGTATGAGGTATGAAACCTCCATTGCTATAACCCGAGACTCCTGACAGATAAAGGTTGCTATTTTGCCTTATTAAATCCAGTCATCTGAACGGTAATCTACGCGACATTCTCCTACTGTAGAAGAGAGAGAGGGGGAGAGACGAGGAAGAGGAAAAAAATAACCCAATTTATTCTCTTGCTTCTCTTGAGCACCTAGTGAGCTGCAGGGGTCCATGCACTTTTGTCACCTCGACGTACGGTATCGTTTGGAGTTCGGCGTTTAGCAGAGAGTGGTGAGGATTGGCTCGGCTCGTCTGGCCTTGCACGTGGCTAGCGTGCATATAGTGCAAGGCAGCGGCGCAGTCATGAGGGAATAATTCTTACTGTTTGACGGTCATGAGCCAAGGTCATTAGAGATATGAGCAGGCCATTTTTACATCATTCTTTCCTCCACTCTACCTCCCCCTTTTTATAAATCGTACATTTTGATCTTTTGATAGGTATATCATTGAGCCCAATTTCATCATGTTAACATTTTTTCCAGCAGTTACGTCTATTTATATATTTTGTTTTATGAATAATAGATGAATTCATAATTTTTTAAAAGGCTTGAACGACCCAGTGTTTGCATTTCATAATTATCTTGATAACGGCGCATTTAGCATTTAAACACAGCGTTTTTGTTCAGGTGTAATCGATAAAGATGTTGACTTGGTTTTACAACCAAAAAAGTACATTGAACGGTTTTAGTGATATTATTTCTTCGCAGTGTTAGCTCAACAGGGGAAAGCACTTTTTGATTGTACCCGTATAGTTGTTGTCATTTTGGAAGAAAAAAATAGATTATGCAAACTCAAGATACACTTTTTGTTGTCAGGTTGTCTTATTTCATTGTCTACCTTTCTGCAGCAATTACTAATTAGTCATGTCCTTGAATAATGCACACCCATAAATAGACAGAGAAGCCATTAAAATTGACAATTCAACCGTGAGGTATGGTCCTCATCTTAAGACCACTATGATCCTTTGCAGCCTTGTGTTAATTGCTCTGTGTACCTGTGATGTACACAAACACATTGCCACTTCACCAAATAGTTCAATAATAAGCCAGTTGTATTTATGTACAATGTATATTACTTTAAGATATAGATAGTGATCTCTTGTACTTTGGTGAAGGTAACGCGTTAGGTTATTATCATGCTTTTAAATTACATTGGCTGAAAGATGAGGGGATATAATTATAATTCGACACTTTAAAGTGAGAGGAGACTGGTCATTTTAGTTATAGTGGATGGTACGAGCCTGCTCGACACGGTGCGATGGGTAACTACGGTTAACTAAGGGCCTTTTTCGAAACGAAGGCTTAGGCTTAGGCTCCGGCTCCGGCACCATTCCATTCTAAAATAACGGGTATCAAAAACAAAAAGAGGCTTTTGGCTCTAGTTTTGAAGTAGATTCTCTGGTTTGAAAAGGAAAACAGAGATTCAGCTTCAATGAAAGTTTTTCACCCAAACTGTCGACTGTCTAGGCTGGCACCAAGGACACCAAGTATGGCCAAGCTGTTGATTGTATTTGAATGGGACAGCGTACATACGTCAGGGAACTAGACAACTACCAGATCGTCTTGACTCACCGGAGAGGCGTTTGGGACTATGTTACTACCTGACTACTCACTCGCTATAATCATCAAATAATCACGAGAAAAACTGACTGATTTTTGAGTCATTGAAAAGTGAGCAAGAAAAGTTGACTGGAGCGGGATTCGAACCAGCGATCCTCACTAGCTAAATAATCAGTCCATTCATTATCTTGGTCTGTAAAACAGCAAGACTCATTGAAACAGATTGGAATCAAGCATTCAAGATCTTTCCTTGTAGCATTGGATAGAAAGATTGCAACAGGTGGATCAGTCTATCACTTATAAACCCATCCATCACATCTATATATCTTATATTAATACTGTATTGGATATTTTTTTTATGTACAGAGGGTATTCGATGAATATGCAAATTATATTACTTGGTACTGATGCGACCTCAATTGTTCTCTTGTATCATCTATTGTCTTGTAATTGCTGCCAACCTTTCTAAGCCTGGAAAAGTGTCCAAGTGGAAAAGTGGAAATCAACCAATATTGAATAAAACAAATCACTGTTTATAAATTTTCCTCATTTGGACAGAGCCAATTAATGCCATCAGACCGCCTTTCCACGTACATACAGGAAAAGAAACAGACGTAAAGTAATATACTTTGGTTCTTGTCAAAGGAATGCAGATTCATGGGCAAAAATATCATGGAAGATACAGTAACAGTCATCTGTGAAAATCTCAGTGGCCCACTTTTTGCGAGAACAGTGAAAACGCCCACGATATTTTTATAAATCTTTTCACCGTTATTTTTTATCTTTAAAAGATCAAAATTGTTTTTGGTCATTGGTTTTAATCTTTCCTGGATAAATACAGTATTTCAGGCAGAAAAATGTTAACGGTATGTTTCTACCATCACCAATTATACCCTGTAAGTTACAGGTAAATATGTGAATATTTCTGTTTTAGGTATGCTACCAAAGTATGATAGTACCTTTAAGGTGCCAATTTGCTTATATGCTGAACACACTTGCAGTCAATAGTACCATGGCACTCCCACATTGCCGAATATTACACCCCTAGCTATCCCCCGTGGGCTTTGTGTTCTTCCCCTGGTCAGTCCAGGCCACTATAGAGGCTTCTTGACTAGCTATACCAGGAGTAACCTATCCCGTCTCCCTAGTCCCGTTAACCTGATCCCCACCGTTATTTACATGTTCCTCTTTTTGTGGGAAAGATTGGAAATGTCACCTCATTGGAGTCATACAGGAATATTATTGGCAAATTTCTGAAATTAACCTCAGTTCATTTGGGAGTACAAGACCTCTACTTTACGTCTTTGATTTGCTTTTTGCCGCCCCCTAAACATTTTTTTTAATAAATAAATAAAAGGAATAATATGAAATTATAAGAACAACAGCACTAATTATAAATAATATTTAATGACAATAAGAATTATTTTAAAATAATCTTATAATCATTGAATAACCACACATATGGAGCCGCATCCTCTTTGAGTGATCCCCCATGTACTGTTTCTCAGGTTGCAGCATTGCTAATGCTGCACGTATCTTAAATGATCCTTGGGATATAGCGGTATGTGAGTGGTTTCATGACTTCTGACAGTGCCAAACGAACAGAGATAATTGACTATAATTACAATAACTTAAAATAATCCCGTTAAAATGATTGGAAAGTCCTCAGTATTTAAAATTGATGAAATAAAATTGATGTCAAATCTATTGCAGATGTATTAGAATGTTGACTTCGGTATTAACTACATAATTAATATATGACAGAATCTTACGCCAACATATTTTTGTGGCAAAAGGAAACAATGGAAATATTTACCACACTTAAAACAAAAGGAAATTCATCTATTTAAGGAAACAACCAAACCAAATTAATCATGTCTGTATTCAATGATTACAAATTATCTGATTGAGATTAAAAACCATTACTACATGTATATCTATCCTTCCACTATACCACTATGCATCATCACTTTTGAATTCGTGCAAACAAATCGCACGCAAATGAAAGTGAATTTACAATACTTTCATCTGATTTCATTTCATGACTGAAAATGAAAGAATTCTTCTTCTTCCTTGTACATTTCTGAAAAAACCTGCAAATATCTACAAAGGAAGCAATTTATTTCGGTTTCATTTCTCTGTGGGAAAGTTGTGAGGTTTCGAGATGTGAAACTACAGCACAGGAACTTTGTGCAAATATCACTACGATTGTAAGAAAATATTTTACTTACAAATCATGCCCAGTATCAACGACGTAGGAGTGGTCCATTCTGACAGCTAATTATACTTGCAAAATGAAACTAAGTAAATTCAAATTGTTCAACATTTCATGCATGTTTAATGCGTTTTTGGAATTAAAATTCATGACATGGTTACTTAACATACCTTATATGATGCCTGCATTGAAATTTGACTTGAATTGAAATACTATATGCCTATACATCTTACGGTAACAACTCAATGGTACACTGTTTGGTTTAGCTACATAAGGAAAGTTCACAAACATGATGTAAAACATCTGCGCAATGCGCAGACAATATTAAACCCTATGAATATCATCGAGCTTGTGCGTTTTCTTTTATTTGTTTTGAAATAAACATCCCAAAGAAAATTAGCTTTAGGATGAAACGACAATGGAATAACAAGCACGGCAGGATCTCGGGGGATATGGTGCGTAGGAAGCAGAACAATCCGGTTACACGGAACGTTTGCAAGGCAACGTGTCCACTAACAATGCCCGTATTCAGAAGCAAAGTTGTCAGACATAATATTCTTTAGAAATTTAATTTGAAAAGGTGCCTTGGTATAGACACCCTAGTCTTTTGTCCAGTCGGACATTATGACATGACTGAGTGCAATAGGGGTCTATGTAACACACACCCACACGATCAGGGTGTGAAATACGGTGCCGTTGATATCGGGTTTCAGTCTTGGTAATTGACATGGCTGCACCAAACACACCCCCCTCCCTACCACTGAAAGGCGACAAAATCCACACTGTTTACCAATGCACACATTGGATGGACGGAATTAGCTTTTGGTGGTGGGCAAAAAATAAATTGAGGCTTATGTGTATGTTTACTTGTATCTTCGCTTAATCATTATGTCAGACTTGACCAGGACATTCAAACAAATACTGCATTGTTTGTTTTGTGTTCTCCCTAATTTGTCTTCTTGCTTCACAATTATACACATTCCCAAATATATTGTAATACGAAACCCGTGCTTCATTGTTGGTATCATTTTTGTGGCATATTTCAGACTTCAATTGTGGTGCCTAAGAAAACAAAAATAAACGGACTGAAAAAAATATAAAAAGCTATTTTGAAAATTGATGTTGCATAAGGTGTGAAAGAAAAATATTGATGGGTGCAATTTTGGCTGGTGACATCAACTGCATGGTTTAATTTATATTGTTTGACAGGAAGACCGATACAGAATGTGAGATTAAAGACAATGACATAGTGTACAGTTGAATATTAAGTATACGCACATCGTTTCATCAAGTCTAGAATAATTGAAGATGGCGGGGTGAAATATTATTTTGCAAATATCAATGCGTCACAGCGAACGTCAGAGTCTGCACAAAGTTGTTTCAAATGTCCTATGTGAATCTAATGCAACTCTCGGTTTTACATATGTCAACACTGGCAAATTTGGTGTTCACCGAGGGAAATGTGGTCCATATAAGATATGAGTCTTTATCATTACTAGGGGGAATTTCATCTGTTTCCCTGAAGAAAAATGAGGAATAATAATTTGGTTTATGTTGTGATATTATGAGTAAAATGTGGCAAATATGACAACGAACTATCACTACAAAAAGAAAGGAAAATATGTCCACTTTCGGCACCATTTCTTCCTTTTGTTTTGCTTTCGGTTTTGTGACGGTATTTTGTCCTAATGAGGGAATTGTCGTATTCTTGCTTGTCAATTATAATTTGTGAATTGATTTATTTTTACATTATTTAGTTCTAAATTTATTACAATTTATATGATTTCAATCATTGTGCAAATTTAATATCTCCAAAAGAGATCGCATTACCGAGTTCCAGGAAGCATTTGTCATACATTTCTTTAAAATTATGATTAAGAAACATTAATTTTTTTTCTGCTTTAAGTGGGCGGCATGCAGACGAATATTGCAAAGATTTGCATAACAATGATGGCTTTGGATTTGGTCATATTTACTCGCATTCAGACAATAGACAGAAAAGAAAACTCCTTTCTTTTCTATTTTACAAGTAAGACGATTGCAGACAATTTACAAACTGGGGCCAACTTCATAGAGCTGCTTAGCACAAACATTCGCTAAGCATGACATTTCTGTCTTAATAAAAACCAGATTAACAACCAAATTTCCACGTGTTGTGTATTAACTTGTTCTTTGGCTGTTGTTCGCTGACCATGAATATCAAATCGAATTTTCAATGATGGTTTGTTTTATTGGGCAAGCCATTTTTGTGCTAAGTAATTGTTTGTGCTAAAACAGCTCTATAAATTGGCCCCTGATAAGACATCGATTTACATATTCTCATTTCACTTTATAATTACTCGGTCTTTTTAAAATTGCTTAGAGCCACGAACACGGTGTAGGATCTAGCACTGTAATTTAGTAGGTTATTGCTGTTATTTGTATTATTTACATCGATGTGGACTTTACTGATTCTAAACAGTTTGAGAATGAACAGAATCAGTACGTTGCTGTAAAACTGTTCATCAACTGAAATGGCTTGGAGACAGATACAGCCTGAAATACATATAAAGTGTCGTGTGTCGATTCTCAAAGTCTGGTTTCATTTATATGTAAATCTCTAGTTATGAAGACGACTTGTTTACCCGTCGTCCTATCATCTTTAAATCCTTTCCCCTCAAATTCTATATTTAGGTGCGTTTCTCCGTCTCTGATCTTTCGCCAGACATTTCACAAGTGTATATATACTCAAAAGCTTTTCATGCCGTCTTCAAAATATGAAGGACATATGGTCAGTTTGGTAGAAATAAAATTCGGGATTTATTCACGGTTTTGGCGATGCATATTGCAAATTTATAGGTTTTGAGCAGATGGTTTGAGTTGCGCCAGAAATTACGTACAGTGGCAATGCGATGACTGGTATCCCCTTAAGAACGGGAGTACAGTATGGTTTCCATTCCAGCTTTGTTCATTCTGAATAGGCCAACGTGTTGAAAGATTCACTGGTCCCCAGCAGTAATCGTTGTGGCTTATCATTCTTGATTCATAATATTATAATTAGTATACTTTTGTTTCCTTTTAACTGAGGCGATGAATTTGGAATGAAACAATGAATAAATGTTGAATTCAAGCGTTAATGTGTGTGGTTGCAATACATGCGGTTACCATGGTCCGAGTTGTAGTTATCTTACACTTATCAATATGACATTTTCAAATCTATCCACGTCGGTGAAGCCTAATTTGGATATTATCTCCCGACCAAAATCATTAACATTCATCATTTTCAAATTCATTGATCTAAGATCCAATATGTGAGTTTAGCTAGGCTCTTCCTCCCTTTAACACCCTAACCTCTAAAAAGCATTCCTCCAAAGCAAACAGTTGTACTGTGCAGTCGGCATGGACTATAGTAGGCGGCAATTACACACAATGCCAACATGGCTATTATATTTAATTTCATTTTGAAAATGCATAATCGGTTGCCTGATATCTGTTCCCGACCAATGATAATACGATCCTACATCTAATAAGCCCTCAGCATAATTCTGCTCCTCTCTTCACAATTATCAAATCTAAATTGCACCAGTATTCCAACACAATTTATTTATTTTGCATTCTGTTTTAATTGTACGATTTGCAGTTCAATTAGACTTCAAATACTGTGCGTGGATTGAAAGGGAGATATATATATTTTCTTCTGTCCGTTCTCAGACCTGATTGGTCAGTGAAAAGCTGAGTCAATGTACATTAATGTGATAATTGCATTTAGGTACAGCGCTGGTAGACGCACAGTGTTATTCCTCCTTGCAGCTGCAGAGTTTACTGTCTCCAGCTCAGCAAGTTAATCGCAGATGTTTCCCCCTTTCCCCCCTTTTCTTTAAAGATTTATAACAAGTTTCCTACATGGGTATTGCCAGCCCCTTCCCCTGCTGTCCACCTAAATTTGATTTTATTCGATCTA
Source organism: Astropecten irregularis (assembly GCA_963971285.1). Taxonomy (NCBI): domain Eukaryota; kingdom Metazoa; phylum Echinodermata; class Asteroidea; order Paxillosida; family Astropectinidae; genus Astropecten; species Astropecten irregularis. The sequence continues at coordinate 20,124,229 of OZ020253.1, forward strand.
CTCGAGTATTAGGACTTGTTGGCTAGTTTGGAGGAACACTTTCTAACAAGGAAATTCAAGGATATTCATAATACCTAAAATCATTTATCACAACAAGTAATTGGCGTCAATCCCGTGTCAACTTGTGTAGTACTTGTATTTATTTAATTTCATTCTAAAGAACTGATGACTAGTCCATGATATGACTGATACACTGTATATTATGATAGGTTTTGGTTTAGTCATACCAATCTACCAAAGGCACATTTACTACAAAGAAAGACTGAATATTATGGTATAATTACCCCTATTGGTAATTAAGACAAAGCTGCACGACTTTATGCATAATGACGTATTTCAAACGGAAATTACACACTTAGTCATGTTAGATTCAAACCACGTCATTATGACGTACCTATACTGTGATTGGTTTACAGAGGGCAAACGGTAAACCTACCCTTAAGAAAACCAAATATTACCGTCAAGGTGCTGAACCTAGTCATGTACGGGGTAAAAATCAGCAGCAGTTTGTTGCAGACGTACAATAACATGGTTTATAGCTGCATGTTGTTCGTGTATTTTCTCCAAACCTTCACTGATTTCAATCCAAACAAAATGTTCATCACGAGTAAATATTTGCAAACGTCGAGAGACCAATATTAATCATTCAAGGCAATATATCTTATTCTAAAAACCTAAATTGTCAGTGTATATGTACACTGATGGGTTTTTTAATTAGTTCTTGGAAGAAAAAAACAGCTTGAATGGGAGTGAGTCTGGATGTACGGTGAGTCATGTCTAAGATGGAGGCTGGAGGGTAAGGATGATATACCAATGGAATACAATAGGATTAGCAAAATGGCTTACATTAAAGCGCCATCACTAGCCTATCTGTCTACCAGTGAAATACAGTTGCCTAAAATATGCTTGTATGTACAATGTGATGGAGTGGCCAATGCCTGTGTAGACTACAAAGGGTAACTCTGGTTTGATGTCAGCCTAGCTTACTGTCTATACATGAAGGTAAACTATATAGGTGATGAAAATATGGGATAGACTTCAAGGTACAGTATAGAATTGGTAGTATACCCAAACAGAAATGTTCAAAGATTTACTTATAACTTTCAGGGTATGAAGATGGCGCTGGTAGAAACACATTGTTGAAATATTTCTGCCTGAAATGCTGTATTTATCTAGAAATTAGTAGAGCAAAGACCGAAAACAGTTTTGATCTCGGGGTATGATCATAACCATTCTTTAACTTTTATAAGAATTGAGTCGGGTTTTCGATATTTTTTTGTGACTCAGATGTCCGATTGAGCTCAAATTTTCACAGGTTTATTTTTTGTATGTACATGTTTGATTAGACAAAGTGTGAGTGCTGTTCTGTGACCTTTACCAATCATGTTTTATACCTTTAATATATGCCTTCAGAAGCGGTTCCCCCTTTGATATAACCTTAAAACTTCAATACCCTTTAAAGTAGCCAGCCAAGAATATAGGTAAAGTACAGTCTCCACAACTTTACGGCAAAAGAAACAATTTACGATGAATTCAAATCTGAAATGGGTGCTACTGCGCAAGCCTCATATCAGAACTTGGACCAGTATTCTAAGAGATGAGATGTGATATTGAATGATGAGGTGAAACTGGAATATTTTATCTGACAATCTAAGGGGAAATCAAAGCAACTACAATTCACTGGCTCTGTTTGAAGTGCAAAAATCAATCATAGCACTCAGATTTTATGTGTGTGTGGGGCAGCAAAATTGATTGATTTTTGGAGGTGGGGGGGGGGGGGGGTCGGGGGCGGTGGTGATAATTCATCATTACTGACGATGAGAAGCTATTTAAAAGCAGGATTTGAAAAGACAAGAATGTGATGCAATATACGCCCAGGTTTCTTGTGAGTAATCTAGACATGTGCAGGTCATTCATCACAACTCGTCATCTTACAAAATAAAGTCTTCAGATACAGGAAAATTAGTCATTCGTGAATACATTTGAATACATTTGCATAAATGTGTATAAATGGCTGTAGTACTGGTTATGGATATATGACCCAGACCCTATCCAGTCTCACATGGTTGCCACTATAGTCTATTGTATTTTGAGACCATCCTATAGACATGGTTGCCCTAGTTACAAGTGGCAGTGCCTTTGGGCACATTCGCCATTTATGGTACAGCAGCCCACTTAAACGTTACGACGCATGCGCACGGTTAGATGGCAACCAACCAATGGCGGTTCAGTAATTATGTTGGTACCAACTTACTCCAATAATTTATAACAAATTTCTGTTGCCAATGATTTCCAATTTTGAAATGTTAACTGTACAGTGCGGTTTAAGTAAGAATAATTCCTTTACCGTAAGGTTATTTTATGATCGTATTTGTAAAAAAAAAAATCCAATAATTACAAACATCTCAACCACGCTCTTTAATCTGAGCAAATGGATAAGCTTGGAGTTTGTGACTGTTCTTAATTTAGTTTGAGGTCAGGAAAACATTCTTGGCAAATGGTTGAGATGGTTCATTCATCCTGCTCTACTCGCGTGCAGCTGACTGTCGTATAAGTCATGTCAACTCTTCCCATTTTTGACAAATGATACTAATTGTAAGAGGCTTGTGTTGCTTATAGCCTGGTCAACTGCCCTCCCTCTAACGGCTGATAACCAGCAATCAGGAAGTGGCATTCCTTGTTCATAATCATCTAATCAGACTACCCTATGTCCTGGCTAGTGCACACTCTAATGACAGGTCGTGTATTTTGGAGGAGGGATTACATGTTTTCTTTAAAACCTAATCGAGGTTCACCGCTGTGGGCTGTAAGCCCTTAAATGTTTCAGCAATTAATTTGGACCAAATCTACCTGTCGTAGGAGTGTGTTTGGCACTTTAATTAAAATGCATCGGTGGTTAGTTTGATCCCTTCGGCCGGTGAAACAGACGCTGTCCCAGGGACAAGCACTTAGTCTACAGTCAGTGAAAATGAAAATTCATTTCATGACCTCCTCTTCTTTCTTTCTTTCTTTTTACGGACGTCATCTTGGATATGTTAGCATCAGGCCGGATGCGAGCGATGCGCTACCCGCAGGAACAGGTGCAAGACTATGGCCATTAAAGATTTACACACACAAACCCTACAGACTGTCAGAATCATGCCGCATTTATGATCAATCCATCAATCTATTTGGTTCGTTAGGCCATCAAGGCCCTCACCCCCAAAAACAGGTGACAAAGTAGAAGGAAGGGAACAAATCGAAACAGAAACACCCAAAGTGTGTGTTTATATTGTTGTTGATTTCATATTCTGTATGGGTCTGGTCTGATTATTTTCATTTTCTTATTATCTTATCCCGATGGAGCAATATTAATCTGGTTTGGATTCTTCCAGTTTTACATTCTCTTTCTATTCAGGCTATTTATGGTGGAGGTATATGACAGGAATGGTTTGCAGTGACACCATGTATAACTCCTTTGTGAGTAGTGTGTGGTTCTCAAGAGACCAGATTGGACTCAACGTTTCGGAGCAGTTTAGTCTGTTCGTCTTCATAAACATGAAGTAGTATAAAAAGCGTCACTCATCAACAAACACACATAAAGCCCCATCTGCAGATGGCTGATGAGTTACTAGAACACATTTTGATCAATTACTGGATCCTAATTAGGGTTTTTTTTTCTGACCAATCAGATTTGGCTGAAAATGAGTCAGGATTTAGGTATCAGTGGGCGCGTGAGACGAATTCATGTTTACTTCTCATAACAAATGAATATTCAGCAGGATTTTGTGACTTACGGTTGCCAAATTCCAGTTTTGTTTCGTCGGAAATCTTGGGGAAAAAATATCAAAAATTCATCCCTTGAATCTGTGGATACGCTCTAAAAATAAGCTAACAAAAGACCAGATATAATCGACGTTATATACAGAGAACGTCATCCCCAGAGAGGGTAGATTATGCTCTTAGGATTTAACGAAGTGCTCTTGGTCTAGCTATAAGAGGGATCCAAGCCTTAACTCATAGTATACATAATCACTAGACTCTACAGTACGCCCTTGCGTTCAAACGGTGAACACCTTATATAACATGTATAGGCCTTACTCGCTAGGAGGTTCAAGCTTCAGTTTAATATCTACCTGTGCGGCAATCAACCGCATCTAAATCCCGTCTAGTTCACTTGGCTACCCGACACTGCATTCATGTCTCAGACGTCCCAAAGACGATTCTCTTTATCTTGCAAAACGATCTGCCCTCACCACAAAAAGAGAGATGGGGCGAAATAGGACTGATCTCTTAAATGTGCTATATAGCTGAACGGGTTTCTTGGCTGAGTGATAAGTAAGGATAGACTATATACAGCAAGAGGGAAGAAGGCTCATTATGGGAATCTGCCTCCCCCTCCCCCTTCTCCTTGCTGTCAGTGAACTATACGGGGATCCCCTCCTTCGTTCCTGTGCCCTAATTCTGCTCTGATTGACATCTTGGAAAGGCAACGCTGATGCTGCATGCCCCCTCATCATCTTGTGCTCCAGTTCTAAGGTTCGTTGTCTCATCCTGACTTCCCCGTCTCCTCGCAGCGATGTAAAGACTCTGAATATTTGCCTCAGCTCTGCTGCATGCTGCATGCAAACCTCAAAGAGACTGATTGACATCTTAGGAGAGCAACAAGAAAAGGGGACCTCGTCTCTTTCTGTCTTGAAGCTCGTCTTGTGGTATATATTCTATCCCTATACGTGTTTCCTGTTGACAGTCTTGTGGGCCTCCTCTTCAGTGATTTGATTTGGGTCTGCGCCTATCAGAGCCTGGGTAGACAGGAAATGTCTGGACTAGCTCGAGTGTGGACAGGACACGGCTTATTATAAGAACGAGGGTTGTTGGCAAGGGTAACAGCCTAGTCATCAAGAATACATGCATATACAACACACCAACAGGGGGCTGTGTTTAAACTGTGAAGAGCATGTTGGAGGATCAGTGTAAAAGGCAATACACATCCCCACCTCCGTTTCTGTTAAGCTCAAGGATTCATCGCCAATCTCGACTTATTTTAAATTTAGAAATATAATTCACTAACCATCGCAATGGGTTAACTTGGCAGCAAAGCCGAGATTTCTACCAAGCTAAGGAGAAGAGTTAACATACAATGGATCGGAGCATTGCTTTGATATTATGTAAAGAACCTATAGATGCAGGAATTCGACCTTTACTTGACTCGAAAGGATGGGTCAAGCCAAGCCAGCTTTTCACCAGAATGACAACATGTGCGCTTGTAAATCACCTTCTCTTCAAACTCCATCATAAATATGACAAGAGGTGATGATGAGTATGTGTAGATCAATCCCAACCTCAGCTAGAGTTGGTTTATACTTGTGATCAAATTCAGACCTAACATGAGAAACTAAAGTTGCTACATCAGCCACCAACCCGTCAAGCATCACCTACCCCCTTGAAAGAGGAAGAAAACAGAATCAGCTGAGATAATGACATTATGAGAGGTCAATTATATCAAGGAAGTAGCGTGGGTTCAAAGACATTTAAAAAAAAAATCTAATTTCCAGACAAATTACATTCAGTAATAACTAATACAGCATTCCATTGGGAATGCTGCTTTTTCACAATATTTCACACAATTTCACTTTGTGAAGTTGAAGATTCGAGAAGTATACATAATCAGTAATTCAAATCCAATTTCAAATCCATGTCAGTTAAAAACTGGCCTATTGCAGAGTAGAATTGGCACGATGTATAAGTTATATTCGCTTCAACTTAAAATGTTTTCACCCACGGACAATGCCACACGAAATGGTCTCATCCGTGGTCCACTTGAGTCAAATTGTTACCTAATTGAATGTTTCTTTCTTAACCTATCCAATGAAACAAATGTTTCTTTATTTCATTTTTAAACAAGATCTAAATTACATGAATCTGCTCAATTATGTACTGTATTATACTCTTTGACAACGAGGTTAAACTGATATCAAACATCAGTGATTGGTTCAGGGGGCAAGAATTGTGAGTTATCAATTATGGAATCGTTCACAATATGATAATACAGTTAAGAGGCACACAATTAAATATTCAATACAAGTCATAACCTTCGATAAAGATCTTGCTAGGATCGAAACGTCAGGCCCTCCTAACTCCAAGCAAAATGAAATATTAAAGAATTGGGGCGGGATGTCACAAGTAGGCAAGATCTTGGAATGATTTACGAAATGCTCAGCGAAACTGACCAATATGTAATACTCCCATCTCACCCCATCCCAAGAAAAATCATCAAGATTTTGTTTGTTCGAATTATGCTGCACCAATACTGCATGACGAATGGCAATGCATTCATATCCATATTCGATTCAAATTTCTTATTAAATTGAGTGCATTCAACTTACAATTAACATCAAGACGGCGGTTTTACACGGTAATTGTCCCCCAGTTTCTTCTAGCAGGTATTCATTGGCCATGAGCCTGGCATTACATTTCCTTCAGAGACTTGTTGAATATTGGATCTCATTTCGGGTCTGTCTACTTTCTCTTGTTTGATTAACGTAAAGAGCTTCTCAGTGAATCACACAAGGAGAGAAAATTGCATTATCTCTCAGAACAGAATGAAGAAGAGATAATACCATGACAACCATTGCCTAGTTACTGACTGACTGACAAACCTTTCAATTGCTCTGTAACTTTATTAGATATTAGATTTTTGTTGAGATATAACACTTTCTATAATGATATTGTGTTTCATTTAACTGACCAAGCGTTTTTTTGCAGCAAAGTACAATGTTGTTGTTGTTGTTCCATTCTGCTTGTCTCGTTTTTTTTCCAAGAGTGTTTAACATTCACATTCTTAAAAATTTGCAATTCATTTCTGGAAACGGTACCCATTTTGAAGTCCACTGAGAAATCAAGGGAGCTTTCCTGCAAATCAAAAACGACTTAAAATGGACTGGGTGGCTTAAGAAAGAAAACGAAACGAGAAAAAAAACTGAAATCAACAAGTCGAAGAAAGCTAGAAGCAATGTTTGCTGCGAATGATAATTCCAGAGACATTACTGGAATTGGACGGGAATTCTAAATCAGGCATTGTTGATGTAGCTGATGTTATTTCGACCTTTCCAGTACTGGAGTTAATTCGTATTTTATTGCCTAGAGGATTGCAGCATACAGCAATGAAATATTTCATGACTAGGGGAGACGGATTGTTGTTGTCTAAAGTGCAGGTGGATTTTGCAGGCTTTCTGTGTCTGGTAATTAATAGACTAGATTGATTGGCCTCTTGTTTTACAGCTCTGATTTAGCATGTGTGTGTTTTAATGTTTCTGCAGTGTTTTCTCCAACCCTATTTTTTTTATTTAGTGCATTTTATGGAGATCTGTACAACACAAGGCAAACAACAAGCCTCGTTTTCGGGTTTTCATAGCAACAATGTCTTCTCAATATAGGGCGCTTTAAACGTTCACTCCGTCAGGAAACCAAAAGTTCAAAAAGCAATTACTTTAACAAGATTGAGGGTGCTCAACTTGACTTACATAGATGGTTTGGCAAATAGAATTTTATTTGTTGACTGAAAGGGACAAATTCACAGCACAAAACAACTAAGGGGGGGGGGGAGTCTTTCAGAAAACGTATAATTACTATAGATTACTATAATTTCTGAACACATATCAATTGAGTTCCTACTGATTGTTACCTTGATGACATCATAGTTTCGCTCATGAATATGTAAATTCGAATTTGCAAACTAGCTACAAAAAAAAAACAGTATCTGAATAGATAGAGACAGCTAGCTCTGAAAATACTTGCTAAAATCAATGGAAACACTTGAGGGTTATGTTGCATGCATTGAAACAATACATTCCATTTGCTCAGAAACCTTTAAGAAAAGTGTTTTTGAGGAAGGGGGGGGGAGGTCTCCTTTTTGCAGCATCAAAATAACATGTATCTTATTATCTCGACGTGTGAAGATCATTCACTTTACGTCATGAATATTCATGGTTGTCGAGGGAACAACCAACCGAGAGAGATGACATGGATGAATGATTCGACCTCATCCTTTCCGAAAGGCCAAAACCTTCTCCTATATTGCATAATGCATTTCTTTCTTTCTTCTTTTTTCATGTGAAGTTACAAATTTGTCAGAAAAAACTATGGCAACTACAGATGAAAGTGGTCCAGTTTCCGGACGCGTAATTGCAATGATGGACCAATTACATGTATTTGCAAAGGCAACATTATTTTACGAAATATTAGTAAGACCATTGTTCATGGACACTAAGTACTATAAAGCACTAAGCATGCAGTGTTGGTACACAAAAGGGTATACCTCGTTCAAATAATTAGTCAAGTTGTACAACAAAATTCACAGATTTCCCCAAAAATTGCATGCATGGTGTAGACTACCGTTACCTGAAGATTACTATTGGTATAGAGGCCCACAAGCCTGCCTTTTACAAGCGACCTGATTTGAAAATGAATAATATGCCCAGTATGCATGTCAAGTACACACATTTACTATAGAAGCACAAAGGGTTACAATATTTGGCAAGGTTCGTGTATGGTGACTTGAACTGATTTTGTTTTTGTTACAGGTAATATCACATGAATATTGGATTACAGCTTTACGGAGAGTAAATGTTGTTCAGTGACCTTCAAAGGGATATGGCTGATAGCTCAACAAAACCCACACACAGGATCTGAAGTAATTCTCGCAATTTTTAGAATTAATGTACAGTATACGGTTCAGCAGTTGCACAAACTGAGCAGAATCAATGTTTTCGGATCGCCCACTGATGGATTTTTCTTAAAGGTAATATCATACTTTGGTTTTTTGTCAAGGAAATGCAGATTCATGGGCAAAAATATCAAGGAAGATACAGTAACAGTCATTGTGTGAAAATTTCAGTCCAATCCTGAGCCCACTTTTTGAGAAAAAAATGAAAAACGGCCACCGTTTAAAAGAAATCTGTTCACAGTTATTTTTAATCTTTAAAAGATCAAAATTATTTTTAGTCATCGCTTTTTCTGTATAAATACAGCATTTCAGGCAAAACGATTTTAACGGTATGTTTCTACCATCACCATCTTTATACCCTGTAAGTTATACGTAAATCTGTGAACATTTCTGTTTCGGTATGCTACCAAAGTATAATAGTACCTTTAATGAAAGGCTTCTCATGATTGTGACAATACGGAGTCGTTCAGTTGTACTATTTACAATCCATTTCTGGGCTTAATTAATTGGGGCAGGAGGGAGGAATGGACTGACAACATGCCTTTAAAAACAGTTCAAAGTGCCAGAGATCAAAGGACGCGATGACTGGTAACACTCACAGACGGAAACCTTTCACATAAAGGAGAAATTATAATTCCCAAATGATGTCTTAGATGAAAAAGAGAAAAAAAAACTCTCAATGTTGGAAATAGCGGCAAATCCCTGGGGATTATCTAGCTAGCAATCTGGTTAGCAGCGCGGTTCATGTATGTAACTAGGTTAACAAGGATTTCATTAACTCATTGATGGCCCTGAGATTCTTCAACTTTGCCTTGCATTTCCTCATCCTTTCATTCTTCAGCCAGCGTGTGGCAGGCTTTTTGTGTGTTTCTTCTCAGACAAAGGATAATTTGATAAATTCACCAGACTGTCGGGAAGAAAGGAAGCCGAATGTGTCAGTAATATAAGTGGAATTGCAAAAACAAATACTGAATGAGGACAATTTAAGAATATGCTACAGCGACTGAGTGGGTCTTTGTATAATGAATGGTACATAGGGCTAATTAGTCCAACCAAACTGTATCATCTGTGTATTACAATGATCAGTAGTATAATCAATATAAGGGGCTTGGGGGGGGGGGGGGGGGTTACAACCCACCCACCCCCACCATCCACCCCATCCATCCTATCTTTAGAAGAAATCCCCCTTTCTTAGTTTGCATAGTGTTTGAAGTGGGATTTATGCATACAAATCCCACTTCTAGCACTATGCAAGGGAAGATTTCTAAAGCAACCTTTTATAAATAGTACTGGCGGCAATATTTGGCATGCTAGTTGTACACACTTACTCAATATGCATCCATATATAAATATAGATGATTCTTTATCTTCTGTGGATTATGACAGCTTCCTGATATTGAAGTATACTTTGGAAGCCTCTTACACAATTTGGGGTTTTAAGAACAGTATTTAAAAAAAACCAGATTTTGATAAAATATATCACCATAGGCCCTATATCATCAATTTTAAATATTGTAAGTTGTAACACACCCAAAAGCTCTAGAAATTGATGGCATTGCGATGCCTCCGTATAAACCAACAAAGATTGAAGTTTTGCAGTTCGAAATAGTCCTTGAGCCAGAGATTCCGTATAGCTATGAAAGACAACTACAGCATACTGCTCATTATCATAACATACACACAAGTTGTTCCATCTTAAACAATGTCTAGACAAGCCCATTTAAACCCATTGCCTATTATACTAGTATAAATAACATGTGCTTAATATAAAATATTTGAGGCTTTGTACTTGAAAATTGCAGGGTTGAAGGTACCCCAAGGTTAATTGCTCTTCTTGTGAGAATAAGTGATTTAGGTCATGTAATCTGTACAGTCCTTTTGATAAAAGACTGCGACAACTTGAACATTTGGATACAAAATGGCTGCCAATTATGTGTATGATACATGTACTGTGTGCTAGTTTTACATCCAATAGTGGGAGCTCTTAAGTTATTACACTCTCTATATAAAGGACTCTTATTTGCTTTGGTCAATGGTCATTTGTCCATGCTGACAGCTGGAGAGTACTGACCAGAATGGTCACTAAACCTAACCTGAGGCTCAGTTATAGCCACCAGGGCACTGAGTTATTCCTGTCGTGCACCTGCAGTATTGCATTGTTATGGTGCGCTGGTTTGAATACACCGCACAAGTGATATGTCCATGTTCATTTTTAAGCATGTAGAGTACATTATGTAGAATTCCCAGTTGATATTGAGGGTGTATGGAATTATAATTTGCATCTTGGCAGTACAATGATGTCATAGGGCAAATCTGGTGATAATTCTTAGTCTTTTTCCCCTTGTGTATGAAATTAATTTTTTGTAAAAAACGTTCCCCTCCAAATAAGAAAAGAAACAAATCAAAAATACAGAAATCAAAAATAAAAACAAACTGAAAACAAAATTTCCTACACAGTAAAAAGAGATAAATCATGCTAAAACAACCAAAAATCAAAACACAACTGAAAAAATCAAACACAACAAAAAAATAAAAAAAATAAAAAGTGAACATGTTACTTTTTTTTGTTGTACAAAATAACAATGTAGGCCAACAATGCACAGATAGTTATGTTTGATACAATGTTTGCTTGCTTGACTACATGCCTAGCAATGTCTAACGGAAAGCTACAATGCTGATGTGAAAACAGGCACAAAAACCATGGAAAAAACCAATTACCTGAAAAAAAAATAAACAACCAAAATCAATCAAAAATCATCATTTTCATTCCATCATTCCGCAAAATATGGTCATAAAGGTTCAATATTCATAGATTGTCACAATGAAATAATCATTTGAACACAAGTAGGAACAAACAAGCTGCAAAAGATTAGAAACACAAAAGAGGATATCAGTGTGCCGACTGACTGAAAACAACATTTCATGCAATTTAACAAAACCACGTGACAACCAGGGGACAAATCACACATTTTCCACATCAAGAAGCAATTTCTTTTTTTGCATTTTTATTTCAACAACATGTAAAAAGTACAAATTTATAGCAATAACAATTACAATGTTAAGCAAAGAGCCATATCCTTTGTTTCCCCAAGCCAACATGTTCTGCTTTTTTTTTTGTTAACCACAGATTTTTTTTAAAATTTTCTTCTCACATTTTGGGTTTTTTTTTCTCAACAGGGTTAAATTTCTTCCCTTTTTTGTTTCTTCTGGAACCCAAAATGGTATTTTTGTTTCTTTACATAACGCAAATGGTGCTTTTTTTCTTCTGCTTTTTGCTTCAAAAAGCTCTTTTACACTGTTGGCAGGGGGTTCGTAAGCTTTTGTTTGTTTTTGTCTTTCATTTTTGTTATTTTCTTTGAGCCAGTGTATAAAAACCTCAGTCCTGCTAATTTGAGGGCTTTGGTGTGTGACTTTTGCAGGATTTCATGATACATTGTCCGTATTTGTGTCCACTACTCAATGTCCAATGTTAATCATCAAAAATCTAAATTTGTTTCTTTCAACTGCCAAGTATACAATTTCAAAATCTGAGGCAACTTTGGGTTAATAGTCACCGTACATGCTCGAGTCTAATATAGAAAGTTGCTGAAAAACTGGAAGAAACTGGTTGTTGTTGTTGTTGTTGTTTTTAGTTGTTGTTGTTTATTTTAGTAGGAAGGACACTGAGGACACAACAAAGACAAGGTACCTAACAGGATACTAACAAGCTCAATGAGTCTGGCTTGGCCAGTACCCCAAAGACCTTTAGCAAATGCAAAGCGTACTACACAGAAATCTATCGTGGAAGGCTTGCAACTCCTGAATCTCAGAATTTAAGCATATTTTTTTTTGTACGGCTGCCAGCTATAAAGCGAATATATTATTACATTTGAATGAGATGAAAGGTTGCATAGACGTCTCGTCTTCCATTTTCTTTTTGGAAAGCAGCAAGATTTGTTGGTCTTTTTTCGTTTTTTTTTTCTCTTTTTAAGTGTTTTGATTGCACATTTCTCGAGACCATCCTCGACTCTAAAATGAAAAATAGAATCCTTGTTTGACAAAAAACCACTACTGGAAGGCAGGTTCCTGCTACAAAGCACTGCTCTTCATCATCTACAAGAATTCTATCTTGGTCCGAGTCGGGATATACTATCGGATTTTTATTTTAGTTTTTTTGGTATGAAATGACTAATTAGGTGTGAGTTGAACCCGTTCCTCTTCTCTTCTGATAAGGGTACACCAGCACAGGGCCAGTATTCCACATTGTATATCTATCTACTTTTGTCCCAGTCTTTCTCCTCATTTTTTTTGTACAGTACAAATCCATACTCTGTTATGTACACGGCTGTACAAAATACTCATGCATATTATAGACCTGATAGTCTTTAATTTTCAATAAAGCTGCATTTTTTCTCCATTTTATCTCATGGATTTTTAGTTTTTTAGTTCAGTAATAAGTACCAATTATTCCTACCCTTGGTATAGAAAGAAAGGTATATAGAAAATAGTTGATGTTCTACAATATCTGGGCACTTTGGATCCAAAATAAGTGTCTTATTCACATCTGCATACAGAGTTTATGGGTGGTAAAAGAGAGCCCATATATTCTAGAATTCCATTCTCATCATGTAAAGGGATGTACTTGTAAAGAGTGGATGTTATCACCAGGCCCCTGATTAAATTACATACTTTTACAATCAACAACAGTGATTTGTCATATATATGGCTTGGCCCTTCTGTCATTTGGTATTGTTGTTGTTGGTTTTTTGTTTCTGTAACAGGATCATTTTTATAAAGAGTAATAGAAATTTTGTTTTAAATCTTTTTTCTGGAAGATATTTAGCACACAGTTTTTTTTTTTACAAGATCGGGCCCAATGGATAAGGTCAAAGGTATACAGCCATGAGATTTCAAGACTGGCGTGGGGTACATTGTTTCATAATGCAAAAAATTTGTATGCACAAAAGAACTAATTGGTACCACTCACTAATTCTACATTTGACCTTATCCAATGTTCACATATTTCTAGATATTTGTTATAATTTATCATTTTTTCTCTCTTTTTTTGTGACATTTGATGTCCATCTACTAATCTCAATGATCCTACAATGGGATACACGTTGTCTCATTTTGTAATCAGAAACAATGGGAGTTGTGAGGAAATCGCCTAATCTATAGGCACAAGGCTTTTATAATCACATCACTTCCCTTCATCATCATCACATCTTGTTAGTATTAAGTCTTTGGTCTTGAATCTGTGCAATGTGTAATACAAGAAGCACTTCCAAAGAAAGAATATAGAGTACAACATCCCAGCCACAATGCTAACCCAAAAAATAAAGCTTTCCAAAAAACAATAACTGAATCAATCGATAAAATCATCGGAAAATTTTTAACCACGCATTTTTTTTTGTGTCCTCGTTTTTCAAGTGATCCACATTGCTCACACGCCTATTAAAATCAAACCAATACAACGGAAGTATTATTGAAAAGAAACAGTTCAACTCAATCAAATGTTTAGTTTTTTTTTTGCTTTTCGTTTTTAACTAGAACAATGGCAAAAGTAGAACCCCACGAAAAAACTGCATCAAAGTTTAATATTCTAAGCATTGTGCATGAAAGCTTGGAAACATACCACATGACTAGGCTGGGGGAGGCAGTTCCCCCGAAAAAAAATAATCACAAGTCATCGTACAGAAAACACCGACATGAATTCTTTAAAAATTCATAAACTTCAAAACTACTTGTGGAAACTCTTTTTTTTTGATAATACACGTCGAGAGCAAAAAAGCATTTAAAATAGAAGCAACAATAGGAATTCATGCAAAAATGTTATAATAGATTAAATAGATCCATAATATCACAAAAATCACTTGTCACTTAACACATTTTTTTTTTAAAAGCAAAGAATTGTAATTAGAAGTTAAAGTCTACAATGTCTTATAATACGTAGCACCTGTTTGGGGCTACGGGTGAATCGCTTTGTATGCTCTATCAATCACTGTTTTGTTTTTTTAAAGCAGATTCAGAATGACATATATTACGGAAAAAATGCTGGATTTTAAAAGCGAAAAAACCAATTGAAACAATGCCCACCAACTCAAACAAAGTCACGAAACTATTGAACAGAACAAAACCAAATCACATGCTGAAACTAGAATGTTCAGCCAGTCCAAAAATAAAGCCCCCTTAGAATGGCTACCAAAGACTTTCTTGAAAAGTTTTTTTAGTCTATTTTCTGTCTTTTTTTTTGGTTTTACTTTGGCAGCCATTGTTGGAGGAATATACAACTGATATTTGTTTTTTTGTAATTTTTTTTGTTGATTTTTTTTTCTTCTCTCTAAACAGGAACCCTGTTTTTTGACGATAAACTGCGGACGATTATTCACACAACATCTAATGTTATTTACACTTTGTGACCAGAAATATACATATACGGTACATGCATAAACGGGAATAGCTTATGATGATGGTTGATGATGCAGTGGCTAATTTAAAAACCCAAGACATCTATAGCAGCAATAAATAAGTCCCGTCTTACTCATCTGTCTTCATTTTTTGGCTCTTATATTTTTTCATCAATTTCTTTTGCTTTATCTTTAATACTTTTTTGTACCAAATCTCGGAATACATCAGCTTTTTTTTTTGCAGTTAAAATTGTATACGATTTCCCATAAATGCAGAACAATTTGGACAAGTTGTACATCTCTTTGATCCCTATTCTGCCCCCTTCCCGTTCCCCCTTCATGGAAAGACATCCACGTTAGCTCAGTGTAAGCTTCTTAAACATGCCTTGCTTAATTTTTCCACCACTTGATTTAAATCATTCATTTCACACATATCATCAAAACGTCATAATTACACATGCTATAAAAATAGACGGCATGATAAGCCTTCACTGAGCTAATTAAAATCGTTTAACTCAAAAACTTAATGAAGCAGCACGGTGTTGTGGTGCACAGTTAATGGGTCAGTTATCACCTGTGATATGGTTTTTTTTTTATACATCGCATCATCTCAGAAGCACGTGAATTTTGTTTTGCAGCACTTTCTCTGTCCTCCAATTCTCTTTCCATTTTTTTGTCCTTTCTTGTTAAAATGAAGATCCAAAAACTTAAAATCAAAATTATAAGACTTAAAAATCTTTCTGGTCATGCCAAAAACCATTCTTTCTAAAAGAAAAATCCCAAATTTTGGTTATAAATTGTCAACTACGACAAGAGTTGAAAAGGGTAACTGAACTGTTTTTTTCTTGGTCACTGTAAGTTGAAAACTACATTATAAACTACAACACAAACACAAAAGCAAAAAGGTTTATAATACTTAAAATCATGTCAATCAATATATAATAAATTGATAGAACTAACTTTTCAATATAGTTTTTTTTTCTATATTTCTGCAATTAAATTCCATACAGTCAACACAATTCTTCATACAATGAGCTAAATTAATAAATCGTATGCATGCATACATTATAACTACTAAAATGGCATGAACTTAAAATATATGATCAAAAAATTCAATACTTGATTAAATCGAGAAAAAAAATCAGGCTTAATGATTAAATCTTTTCACAAATTGAAAACTTCTCAGAAATGATTTAAATTTTAAATGTTTTTTTTTTTTCACAGTCAGAAATGTTGGATCAACAAATTAAGAATTTACTCATCTGAAAACAATGATCAAAACGTTTTTGGCCCACAACAGAAAAAAACAATTGGGCTAATCATCTAAGATAAATCACGTCTTTCCCATCTTAAAAATCTTTTCTCTGACAAAACTTGATTTAGCATTGCAGTGCTCTTTCGCAAACCTCCATTGACAGAATCACTTTTCTGATTTTCAATTTTTCATCGTTTTTGTTTTAATAAGTATGATTATCATTATCTTTCTTTTCAGTTGAATGAGAATATTTCGCTTTTTCTCAATCCATCGTTTCATTTTGAGAATACGGCCTATTTGGATTGATCTCTAGACCGACCCTTGGTAGTCATAACAACCTTATTCGTTCTTTGCCTTTTTGAAAGAAACCTGAAGAGTACGCGCACCGAGACAGTAACCATTTAGTGCTTCGATAGCGCGGTGCGCGTCATCGTACTTGGGCATGGTCACAAATCCGAATCCTTTGCACTTGTTGGTGTTGAAGTCGCGGACTACTTTGACGTTGTTGACGGCACCAAACGGGCCGAAGAGCTGCCACAGTAGGGATTCCTCGCTCTCAGCAGGAAGGTTGTAGACAAACAGACACCATCCGTTACCATTGTTGGTCATGGCTTGGAGATTCATGGAATTAAGGACATCATTGCACGAGTGCTGCTGGGCCATTGTCATGGGTGAATACCTGCAAGAAAGTAAAATGTAACAGCCGCATATATCAACACCATGCGGCATATAAAAGTCACAGGTCCGAATCCCTACACAACCCCACCCCAACCCCCCCCCCCCCCAACTCCCTTCATGTAATCTGACATCATACAATGACTGAAAACCCCTGCTTGGAAATTAAAAATCAAAAACATCAAAAGCCTACACCAAATAAAAAGGAACTTGGACTTTTCAATCCTTGTTCATCAACTTGCCATCAACTTCTTTTGAAGAATCCAGTAAATTGCTCCCAATTTATAATAAGTGAACAATAAACATTCTTTGAATTACTAGAAAGGGAAACATATTTCATTCTTTCCATCGCATTGTATGACGCCAGTTCACATGTTTTGTATTGAATGCATAGGTTTTTCTTAATTCTTTCCCATTATTAAAACAAAATTGTTTCTTTTGTTCCCCAAACAAACCCCAAACCTGAAAACTGCCATAATTTAGCCACACTGAGAACCCCATTACTAACTCTACTGAAATCATTTGTGCCAATTTCATTTTTTTTAATGAAGAATACTGAATGATATGGACATGTGTGGAAAATAAATGTAAACTTCTCGTCAAAACTTTCATTTGACTTGAAAACAAAAAGTAACTTGAAGATTTGGTTTGTGTCAGAAAATAAACTCCAACAAGAACAAATGTTGTAAGAAAACTCTTCCAAAAAAAAATCCAACAATTTAAGTGAAGGCAATCAACAGTAAACAACAACCAAAATAAAAAACCAAACAGAAATCAACAGAAAATAAAGTTAAGCAAACCACCACCTTTTTGTCCAGAAAAAAGAAAACAACATGAGGAATCAGGAATCATTCAATAATGCACACAAGGAAAAAAATAAATGAATAAAATCTAAAAACAAGAAATTCTGAACAGAACTGCAAAAATGGAAATAAAAACCAGTTGTGAGTATCAAACAGAAAATAAAACAGAGAATGACACAGTTGGTATCAATTTGAAGATGACGCCAACCAACGTGAAAAATCGACCAAAGGGACTTGAAAAAAAAATCATAAAAAAATCAAAACTAAATATAACCACAGTCCACATACATGTATCCTTTCACCTACATTTAAAGTCGAAATAATAAGGTGCAAGCTGTTACACACAGATGCATATGAATATATGAACTGATAAACAAGAAGTCAGGGTGTC
Source organism: Astropecten irregularis (assembly GCA_963971285.1). Lineage (NCBI taxonomy): Eukaryota > Metazoa > Echinodermata > Asteroidea > Paxillosida > Astropectinidae > Astropecten > Astropecten irregularis. The sequence goes on from OZ020253.1 coordinate 20,142,443, forward strand.
AGTTTCAGAAGGCATGGCACCAGACTAAGGTTTTTGTTTTCTATTAACACTGGAATAGTCCACAACAAGTCAAATCATAATATAACAATGCATTTCCATACAGTTAGTAACACAGCAAAAGTGATCATTTTTTTGGTTTTTCAAATGTTTCAAATTCCCAAGAATTTTAAGACAAATTTCAAATTTCTTGCACCCCTTCCCCATAAAAAAATATCTCAAGGAGAAATTGTGTATCTTTGCAAATCAATGTTTCCCAGTCAAAATTTCAATTTCCCCCTAAACTATTCAATAAAGGAAATCACCACTTTTGCTTCAAGGGCATCTTTCCTAACATCTGGCTGAATTAGAATTAAAAAATAAAAAAAATTCAACAAAAGCCCTGAACAGAAGACCATGTAAAAAAAAATAAGGGAAAAAAAAGAAAGCCATGAACTATAAAATAAAAATATCATGTGAATAACAAACGTGTTACTAAGCTTTAGAAAAACCATCATGCATTCATTAACACCTATTAATGTGGGTAAATAATTCTCTTTTTTTGTGTATGTTTTTTGTTTGTTTTTTAGATTGGGGGATGGGTACTCACATGCTGTTTTTGGGCAATATCTTGCCTAGTAGTCCTTGCATCTTGTCGCTTAAATGTTGCCACCTACACAGAATTGCACATGGGAGATTTTCAGATACTTCATTCATGTATCCACAATCGATCGATCAAATCGATTGATCAAGCAACCGACCAACCAATCAAGCAAGCAGCTGACTATATCATGTGATGTGTCATGTGATCAAATCATGGCCTGGTAGGTGAAAGGATACTGCAAAACTGGGCTCAGGCAAAAATTTACATATTGTTTGACCTCTGACCTCAAGCTATGAGGCCTCTCCCAACCTTTCTGGAATTAAAAAGTAAACTTCATGCATTTGTTTTTTTTCTGCTGTGCTGTTTTCTGTTCGTTCTTCGTCTTTTCTGGGGAGCAGTTAAATAGGGAAGCTTGTTATTCTTTCGTTTCGTATCAGGAATTTCACTCTGCATCAAACATCAGAAAATGAGCAAGCAGCCGTAATGATCAAATGAAATATCTTTTCTTTTTAAAGAAAGGTTTCCAAAAAACTAGCCATTTTGGATGATTATAAATATTTTGCTTTTGATTACTAAAACAAATAACAAAGTTCCCATGAGACAATTTTGAGGGAGTATCTTTTTAAGGGGTTGGCCTGTGAAGTGCAGACATACAATAAAATTGCTGGTTTCCAATGGCCATATTTCCTGCAAAAGAAACAGATTTAATATCCAAGGGTTTTCCTATACGACCTGTCAGGGTAAAAATCGATTTACACGGTCTGACACATGACCTGACAAATGTGAGAATGATCTAAAATGTGATCATTTGTATACTCGACTTGACTCCCACACTGATTCCAAATTCATGTTTACTTCAATACATGACCGTTATAACAATAAATGATGACAGTTAGACCATTTTATAAAATACGCAAATTTACTGAAAGAGCAGGGAGTCGCTGGTTGTTTTCAAGACTGACTGATGAATGTAAGTCTTCTTTTTTAAAAGGTCCAAAGGTAGAAGTCTTCAAAAGGGAGGAGACAGAATTAAACTTTTTTTTTACAGACAGGGGGATGGGAATGTTATCTTTGCAACTTGTTCTTGGGTTTATTAAATAATCCAGCATAATTTGGAAACCCTGCTCTTTACAGTATTAACACATTCAGAAATTGCTAGTATTTATGGTCTCTTTCTCTACTTTCCAAAGCCTTGTATTTGTGACAATCTATGAATATCGCAAAATTTTCTATTTTTAATCAAAATTTACAGTAATCTATGCTTGTTTTCACACCATCCGAGTCAACTTAGGTATCAGAGTCTTAAAATCTAGCTGAATTAAATCACCTGTTTCATTTTCTTTAATAACTAGAAACAGGTGATTGCTGTGAATTTTCAGATACATAAAAACCAAAAGAAATTGTTTTTAATCAGCATTGTATGCTTCAAGTTGATTGTATTTGTACTACGTACTGTATGTTATAACAATTTGGAGGTTGTGCATTTATTGTATTTGCGCTTTTGGCCAAAAGAGCGAAAATACATAATTTGTTTTCCTCTTTTTTTTTGTCATAATGAGAACATGTTTCTCTTGATGGGGCAATTAGTATATTTTGCCCCATTTCATTACACATGGGCGCTTACTTCATAGAAAAGTCAATTATTAAATTGGGTCAAGATCTTGGTTTAGTCATTTTGTTTATTTCCAATCACACTCATACCCATTTTCAAGTCGTACACAGGATGCGTAGGCAATTGTTTTGTCTGTTATACGGTTATGATGGATAGAAACTGTATATCATGTATACTTTTGGTTAGGCTATGGTTAATCTTTTCCGTTTGCTAGGATGATTCCACTGCTGTTGGTACCGAGGATTTTAAGAGTAATTCCCAATGAAGCTGACGTAGGCAATATTGTTTACCACCAGTAGGTTGATTCCTATTAAAACTGAGATGACCTTGCAACGTGCATAATTACATATTCATGCCTGGTTGCATGAGGCAGTTGCTAAAGACTATGGTTGTCCATAAAACCCGCTTGATGCTAATTGCGATAATAACAGAGCTACAATAATCAATATGAGAACAATAATGAAGAATAAAGACAATGGGAATTTAACAAGTACAGTTTAAAGTGAGCACTTAATTAAGCATTTTTAGGATACAAAGATTTCTATACGGAGCAGTTGAAAAAAAAAATCCAATATTACATCCATTTCAATGAATGAAATGCAAATTACGTTTCAATTGTACACAAATGGCCTTATCACCAGGCTTCCAGCTTTATATATATTCAGCAAATCAGAAAAAGAACATTCGTCAAAATATGCCACAAACACATCAACAAAAACAAAGACAAATTCCTGTTCTTTCACACACAAATTTGATACATAAACTCGGAACAAGATGGAATAATCTCATGCAATATTCCGAAAACACACATACGCACGCACACACAATGCCCCCTCTATCACCCTTCCCTTGGCCTACTTTCCCGGCCTTCCCAACTCACACACGATTTAATCTTACCTGAAGCAGGGAGGCATGTGGCGCATGGGTCCTACTGATCCGATGGGCACGACACGGCGTTGTGGCGACATACATGTCATGTAGGCCTGCTGCAGTACCTTGTGGAAGTTCTGGCTTGGGTTGTTGGCAAATTTGACGATCAGCGGGTCTGAGCCCGTCTCTGGAACCTTGTCATGGAGTGCCTCGATGGCTCTCTCGGCCTCAACACGCTTATCATAACGCACAAAGCCAACACCACGTGAGCGTCCAGCTACATAGAGAAGTAAAAAAACAAAGTTAGTCTTTTAACCATTGAGAAAGATCCTGCTAGGATTGAAACGGCATTCCAACAGTCCAATCATTTGATATATTTCAGGTCAATTTGGTTGATAAGCAGTTTGCAGCAGTTTATTACTTGTAAAAGAACACTTATGAAAATACTACTTATGAAAATCACAACTTACAAAGAATGTCTATAGAATTCACTTTTTCTAAAAAAAAAATGTACATAAAAAAACCAGTTTGGTGATCTACTGATAATATTCATTTTTCTGAAGATAGAAAAAACGAAAAGAGAAAGAACGAAACATAGGATCAAAAATGGCTTCCATTTGTCTTTTTGGAGAGTGTATAATAATTGAGTAATTTGAAGAATGTAAATTTCTTACTGCAAAAACAAATTGTCAATTATTTTTTATTGACAGGTGTATTATTTCCTTTTCTGTAGTTTTTTTTTCTCATTCTTTTCAATTGATCTGACCTTTTTATATTGTAATGAATATTTTATCACTTATGAGTTGTTAATTTTTTCTAATGGCAGGACAAGGACAAAAGCTGAGTGGGCTTGATGCTATATGGCAGATCAGTACACAGCAGCGTACAATAATGAGAGACGATATCATAGCATTCATCTCTACATCAATCCAGGGCCTTGCACGAAGGCTTGAAAATATCACCCCCAGTGCAATCCCTTAATTCTTTCAAGGATTGTTGACGTGTGAGTTTCGTTCTTAGAGAATTGGAGACGTGTAGCTGTGATGATTAAGAAGATGTGTGGGATTCAACCGCCCCCACCCCTCCCCCACAAATAAGGATTTATATCCAGAGGGGTGTCTGGGTGTCTTAGAAATGCCACGCTTTCTCCTTTACAATTTACACCTAGCAAAATTCACTATTTCCATGTTCTATTTTATCAAACGGCAACTTGAGCAAGTGGAACTGAAATGCCCGATTTCTAAGATCTGGAAACCTGAAACCTTTGCCTCGTTCCTCTCTTGTCTCTTTGGTAAGATGGGTTAAAGAGAAATGGCAAGCTGGTGATAATGACTTACATGTGTTTGAGTCTTGGTCGTATAGGAGTCTGGAAGTGATGATGTGGCCGTAGGGACTGAAGAGCTTGTCCAGGTCCTCCTGTTTGTAATTCTTAGGGATACCGCTGATGTACAGGTTAGCATCTTTGATGGCTTGGCTGCTTGGTCTGGCGTAGGAAACCTGGCAGATGACAAACAGGAAGAAGAATTGTCAATAGTAATGATGCCGTCCTTGCATCTGAAGATATCGCCAGGCATACAGTCATGAAGCTAGTATCATGAGATGACTGCCATCCCTTAGGGGAAAGACTGCATTTTGTTTCTCTTTTTTTTTTTCAAATATGAAAGTTTGTTTCGTAGGAACCGATACAAATTATTTCATGAAGTGAAGAGTTTCTAAATGAGTAATTAATCTTTCATGAATTTTGACAAATTGTGCTTGACAGTTTAGTTTTAACTCACAATTTGTTACATGTGGCCGAGTAAGATGGCAACACATACAGGAGAATTCGGCATGGATCAATAAATGATGAGTGTTCGTTTGATTCATTTTTCGCTTTAGATGTGGAGCGAAGCAAACGACACATCAAAAGTTTATCTGTTCTTTCATGGGACTGCTAGTAGCGGAGCTGCCTCTGCACCCATCACTTCTCTCATGTTACCATTAAGGCAGATAGCCATGAAATCCTCCCATTACAGATGATCAAATTCACGCAATGATGTACACACTCGAGTGTAATCGAGGAAACGATAAGCCCCGACATTTGTTCGTTAGCTCGTCTAAGCATTACACGAAACCTGAGCCCAGACAACCAGCATGTTTGACCTCAATCACCCAGCTTCCCATTCTAATTCCTTTTAGTTGCATCAACTGCGATAACCTTTCAATCGCAGGAAAAACAGACAGTTTACACAGGAATCGGAAGCAACCCCCTCCACTAATTTCTCCTGTTATCAGTCAAAATATGCAACAGCAGGAGCTGGTTAGGATCACGCTGCCCATATAAATGCACGGCGCAACAAGTCAAAGACTAGAAACTGTTGAGAGAACCCCTGCAGGGATGTACATGAGCTGCTAATAATAAGATGAACCCTGAGCCCTGGATGCGCCTCCCTTTTTTGGTAGCGCTCTCCGGCGGGGCTTTGTCAATCTGAACCACACATGGCTTTATCAACGAGAGGCTGTCTGCACGGGACTTACAGCCGGCTTTGACTCTCGACACCCTACTTGAGGTATTCCAGGACTTTACGGCCAAAATTGTCTCCATACCAAAACCTGCCGTCAAGCTGGCACTGGCACCAAATAATAACGATGTATGAAACCGGGGTGCGAGATACCTTTCATCGGAGAAGCCCCGATTGTGGAGATATGTCATTCTCTCTTTATTTGTTTACTTTCTTTTTATAAATGGGATAGGGTAAGACAACCGATGAGGATAATAAAGTCACCAAAGTCTCTTAAGGTATCAAATATGAGGTTAATATGACCTTCAGAGGTTCTTATTTTATATCAGAATGGTCAAGAAATTTCTAGATGCTTCAAGTTTGTTACTGAAACTTGCACATATGCACTACATTCAAAGACAATCTTCTCCTGTCTTGTACACCTTATCAACAACAAATAAAAAGACCGACGAGCAAGCTCGATTCAAGACCAAAAAAACAACAATCCCAGACAAATAAACACAAAAGTATGACAACAAAAATAATAAACTGAAAATAAAAACTGAAATTTGAGGAAAAAAATGTACCTTGATCATCTTGGATGACAGACGGAGTCCGTTGAGCATACTGAGGGCCTTTGCAGCATCTGGAGGCTTCATGTAGTTTACAAAGCCATAACCCAAACTTTGACCTGTTGTGCAATAAACCACATAAACCAAACATAAACCTCTACGATCTAGTCAACCAAAGGAAAGTAATTTAAGGGAGGTCAAATCAAATTAAATAAATCAAAGAAGAATAGGCAGAGCCTGTGCAATCAGATTTTAAAAGAGGGTTTAGGATTTTGGGCAAAAGATCCCATCTCAAGTTTACGATTTCAGTCCTAAATTTTGTGGATTTTTTTATTATTTTTGTTGGGGGAGGGGGCATCATCATGATTTTAGGAACATTAGTATTCTTTCAGCAGATATTCTCTGGATTTCAATAAAAAATACAATTTGTTCGATTAAAAAAAATCTTTTGATGTTAATGCTGTCACTATTTCATTCAGTACCTTTCCCCTTGTCAAAACTTGATTGCACCTTAGCTGCCGACATTCCACATTCAACTCAAGCTGAACCAATAATTTGTTTGGATATGATTATGAAAAAACTACATGTAAAAGAAAAAAATCATAGATGTTCAATTAACATGTCCATGGCATGCCTGACCCAATGCCATTCACATACACACCCACACATGTATAACACGAAAAGTAATTAAAGAATTTAATGAACAAACAAATGCAATGACTGGATGCCGTTAGTAACTAAAACTTGGATGTTGCAGCTGCCATTAACTCTCATTTTCTTGAGACAATCATGATGCCCTCTTGATTTGATGCATTTAGTCTGGTTTACGGCTTATCTACTTGGTTGTATATAATCCGTTCAGATGACAGTTGGGGTCAGAGGCTAGATTAGTTCCGAGGGCCTATGCAGCTGGTGAAGGGGATAGATCCAAGTCAACCTTATAGTCTGTAGATATATGTCTTCCAGTCAGTATTAAGCTCAGATACATGTACATGACACAAGGAGGATCAAATGAAAAGCCGAATCCTTCAACGGAATCATTCCTTGAAGCCCAATTAAAGTACTTCAGTAAAAAAATAATGCAGCAAATCCCATAATCAGATTTGAATTAACTGCATACATTTCAACTGATACAATGAGAAATTTATTCCCGGCTTTCCTATGAAAATACTCAAGTCAAAACCAATATAAAGCATGGCCCTCCTCGATTGCATCATGATGAGGTCACAACAGGGATTTGGGTCTGAACTTGAAAATTTGGTGTCTGAAATTACTTTTTCTTGTTTTTTTCAAATGCAAAAACAGAGTAGCCTTTACATGTATTTCATTTGCGATGCCTTATATTAAACAATGTGTTGTAAACATCAGTACAGAGCCTATCCCGGCTGGCAACTTGGGCAACTGACCCTTGATGACCTTTCACCCCAACCCCCCTCCCCGTGATGTGACTGGACAGTTGGACGGCCTCCAACGCGTTTCAGGTGATTTGCGTTTGTGTCCAGACCCATCACCTCAGTTGCATCCCGCAGAGCGACTAAATGGATAATGTAGAGAGCAACAACAAATCCCCTCCATTAACTCCATGCACCATACGGCTCTCATTTACGGGGCGGAAAAGATGGTTTAAAGATCAAGAACGTCTTGTGTATGTGGGAGGAGGATGTGAGTGATGGTGTGTAGGCAGACCATGTCTGCAGAGCACCTGCAATATGAGAAGGTCTCCTGCACTGCTTGACTCATCAGTATTTCTACACAATCTTAATGGACCAAAGACATGTATTCAACAAGAGGTGGATATTTCACGTTTCAATACGACCCAAGTTAATAACCTGCATTCTCAAGACTTTCATCTCTCGGACCTTTTTTTCCTGGGGAGGGGAGGAGATCAAATTATCTACCTTATGGGCCAATATATATGCAAAATACATTTAAACCAGCTTAGATTGGTAGAAGGCTACAACTAGTTTAGCCTTTGAGAAAGATCAAGGATTGAATTGTCAGGCCTTCCTACATCTACCTTTGAGCATCTTATATTTCAGGGCATTATGTTTGGTTGATGAGCAGTTTATTATTTGCTTTACAATTTATGACAGTTACAAATTACATGTACATGAGGGAAGAAATTTCAACCAAATTTTTTTATGAAACAATTTATTGAATTTGGGGATGGAGAATTAGTGATCACGACCTGATGGTATTGTTTATACGTCTTTTTAAATAAGCTTTTACTTCTTGAGTTATAAAGAAAACGAAACTGTTTTCTGAGAAAATTTATTCTTGCTCACTGAAGAATTTTTTACTGCAACTGTCATACGCATATTGCTTGATTCACAATCCTACCCATATTCCTCTTCCTCCTGTGACAAAGGCACATGATAAACGTGTATCCATTTAAAGGGAGACCTATTCACGTTCATCTATCTACACTGAGAGCAAGTGCATGTATAATCACTTAGTAAAATGAAGTAATGGTCAACCAAATTCACATGGCATTTCCACTGAACAGTGATTGACTTGTTAGATCCACAGGAAAATTGACAAATTCTGAGAAATGTTTTTTTAATGGTCAGAAGTAGAAGTCTCAAATGCACTCTGTGTAATTTGTGCCATTGATTGATGAGTGTACATGTCTTGTGTACATATAATATCCCATTATGCTGCAATAAATTAACAAGCGGAGAAATGCCAAAATTGTACAAGAAATAAACAAAACAGAAAACCCCAAGAAGAGAAATTGACAAATGCTCCCATTAAGGCAGTGAGCTATTCTTAAATGCACGATCTTGTATTTTTCTACGAAACAGATGGTTTGGCAAGACAAAGAGCCCAGCCATTCCACCTCCCCTCTGCTACCCACAATCCTATTTATTGCCGTTATTGTAAGAGGCCATGAGGTAGTCTAGTGGCACCCACGGCCACTCAACACAAAGGCCGATCTAGCCCTACCTACTATGATATCTTGACTAAATGGCCCTTCACCAGCGACTATCATATCTCTGATCGGCGAGTGCGTGACAAAGTAATAAGAAGGCCGTTCTCTGGATTAAATCAGGGCTGAGGGTTTTTTTTTTCCACTACGGATTTTTTCCATTGAGATGCCACCTTGGCTGACATAGCTCTTCCTGGCTGTGTAGCCGCTGGTTTCCCAATCTCCTACATGCAGCCCAAAGAAATTATTGATATGGTGTGAACAGTCAAAGGCCTTGAATCAACATAGTGTTGCCTCCAAGATTGCAGCATTGGCTAATGGCTTAACAGCAGAAACATTACAACAACAGCGGACTGAGCCGAGTAAGGTTTTAGCCATCTATTCTTTTTATAGTGACTCTTTCAATGATGAAATTTACAAGGCTTCCTAATGTACTTATCCGTTAGAGAATAAACCCAAACTAATTAAGCTAATGACTTCTCATTGTCGCCTAGCTTTCTGTGTTTACTTTTATAATGATATTAATTAAAAACCAAATTCAAGTCGTTAAATAATGCGACCATGAAAAATGAGAAGAAAAAAAAAACAAAATAGATATGTTTTATGGAGAATAAATTTAGGGATGCATAGTATTTGTGGTAGATGCAATTTTAATTTGGTTCCAAAATTCATTTCCTTCATGGGTACTGAAATAATTCCATTTAGAATACGTAATATAGTGCAAGTGCCTTCGAGCTATGAACGTGTCATGACAGGTGTGTTCTATATATACAAGTAAAAACCAATTAACAAACTACACATTGATGATGTTGCTAAAGACTCATTTTAATTTAGAAATAGGTTGATTAATGAAAAAAAATCAGGTTTCCAGGCAAAAAGTGCACCAACCCTCAACCTTCAAGAGCCCCCCCCCCTCCCACTACTCACCAACCCCCCCTCCCCACTCCACCTTGTAAGATTGCTAGCCTGAGCATAACAGTGCAATGCAGCCTGTGTGTATGCCACAGACCACAAGCCATGAAATTCACAATGAATGGTGCTCGCATCTCGCCAGCGTGTTTTTCATGCATTAGTTGGTTTTTGCCTGGGACCGCTTGTCTGGGGTATCTTGTCTCCTGATCGTCAGCGACACGATAATGAGGCCCAGGAAAGATTGTACTGTACAGACACGAACAGGGATCGCTGCTTGTAGCCGCGCAACACTGGGTTAAATATTGCTAATATTGAAGGAGGGATCTTGGAAGTGTTGGCCTATAAGATGTGTGCAGTGGGTTGTTTACGTGGGTAAAATTCATCGCCACTCAAGTTATTTCTCTACCCAAATCAAGCCACTGGATGTGAAATTTGACGAAGTTGTTATGAAGAATATTCAATTATGGATGTTGTGTTTTCTGTCCGGCCTGGGAGATGGTGGCGACGTCCTTATATAATATGTCAATTCAGACAATTGATTCCAATTGAGATAGGGAGTCTTGATACTCTCATTAGCAACAAAGAGATTCCACTGCTGCCAATTATACATTCACATTCTTCTCAAGTAATGTTAATTGCTGTGCCATGCTATACAATCAATTATCCGATTTTGCATGCATACACTGGCGCCTGGGCCCAAACAAAAGCTCTGGCTCTTTTGTTGACTTGTCAGAAGTGATTACTGAACGGAGATAAATGAGCGGGTCTTGGTTTCATTTTGTCCGGCAACATTTTCAATTTCAGAACGGCAAAATGGTACATCTGCCTCTGTCAAATTGACATCCATGGTCTAATCTGCTTACTGTAACTGTTCACTGTTTGTTTAACTGCCAGAAATCAATACTAACAATGAAACCACAAAGGTAACATGGATTTTTAAAAACCTGTCTGTATATTACAGACACACCAATGAGACAGGTGGCCAATCAATGCTAGGCAATGGTATATCTCATATGGGCCTTAGCATGCAAGAAATACAGGGGGAGACAGCCTCCTCAGAGACAACTGTTTACTAAACAAAAGACAATCAATGATACCACTGTCTTGATGAGAATTGGCCAGATATGGCTAATCAATAATGACAGGAGAAAAACAAACAAAGCATGACTGGCTTGCTCTCAGTTGTAACTACAACCTCCACAAAGCAATCACCGATGTCGGCTCTTTATCATGGAACAAAGAGGAAACTTATAGATCAAAGTTCTGTTCGTGACCAGGATCTTGCCAAAGTCCACTCAAGAGCTATGTACATGAAACTAAAAGTGCATATCCGATTTTTAAAAAAAGAAAAATGAAAGCAAACAGACTGGAATATAATTTTTCATCAGCTACTTCCCTCATGAATTTTTAACTGTTATTCTGTCAAATACAGTGGACGAATACAAGGATGTGATTAAAGCTGTCCACCTGCTTCTCACACAATTACATGTAGGCTTGTTGCAGGTGAATTCAAATTGCACTTGTTTTATTTATACTGTAGTTTTGCTCTAAAAACAGATTCAACATGTTATCAATCATATTAAGATATTTTCAAGACTTTCTAAGATTTATATTCCAGTAAAAAAAATATGAACCTATTAATATGTGCATGCATTTCAGAGAGGAAATATCACTTTACATGTATTCAGCAATTACTCATTGCAAAGACGCAATTTTTTTTTAAAATAAAGTCCCAATCTTTTTGTCCAGGAGATCAAAAAATTTCTCTGAATTTACATACCAGATGGGGTTGTGGTTGGGCAAGTGACCCTACTGGAATAGATATCCTGTGTGTGGTGTGTGTGCGTTTGTGATAGTGCCCACTAGTGGTCGAGTTTGTTATGCATGGTGCAGGGCCACTAACAGCTGCTAGGCAATAAGCATACATGCAAAATATGCAGGAAGTTAAAGGGGCAGTCACAATCTTGCTCAAGCCATGATGGCACTCACTGCACACATTGCATTCATTCGACACAGAATGAATTATCATGAATTATGTCCATTCAAAATACTTGGCCAATAGATGTATCATGTTTCGATCACCCATTTTGTGTCATGCTAGCTCTTTACTGTCTATTTTTACCGATGAGCAGGGTCTATGAATGTGTATAACTACTAATTTTGGACCTTTTGTTATTTTTCAAACCCATTGCTGAATGGTTTTTATGTGGTTGAGTCTACATATAGCCGAATTGTGGGAAATTATAGGCAGAATATGTCCTGGAATTAGTCAACATTTATTAGTAGCAAACACACAGTGCACCATTTCAGAATCAGCTCCTAGGCTATCAGCTCAATATTCTACAAAATTACAAACTCTATTTTCGTAAATATTTGTATTTTTTATCACAATCTCCTTTTTTGTTGGAGAAATATCCTGTTACAGAAAATAATGGGCATTTGCCCTTTTTAAAAGTTCTTGAATAAAAAAAGGGTGAACATTTTTCATATTTTTTCAATAGATTTAAAAAAAAATTTTGCTATTTGGCAACTGAGGATAAATGTCAAAAGGATAATGGCCTTTACAACCATTTCACAGACATATTTTTGAGAGTCTGATTCATGACAACATACAAAAAGCAAAAATAGGGAATTTTGACATGCCAACTCTTTCCATTCGTAGGATAAATAAAGCGTTTCTTTTCCATCCATTCCCTTTGAAATCAAAAAAGACAAATTTGACTCAAACAAGCAGCAAGTCAGGATATTGTTTTGACAACCCTGACAAGTTTTTCTGAACTGTTATATATCAGCTGCCATTCACATCAACATCTTTGACTATTTGAAATGCGTTTATGCTCGGGAGAAGAAAGGGGAAAAAAAAAAACTTGACACGAAAAAGGTGCGCAAATTAATAATGATGTCCCTATACAGCTTGAGGGAGGGCAGATGCAACAGTACATGCCGACTTTTGTCTCAAGGATGTTTACTGGCTTTTTCCTCAAGAACATTGGTGTTCCATCCAATCCCCCCTCACCCCATCTACCCGCACCTCTACCCCCACCTCTCCTCGCCCGCTTTTTTACATGGATTTTTATTTTCTTTGCGAAACTGACATGTGCTCAGCCAGCGGGCTACACAGCAGGTGAATATACGACCCCAGGATGCAGAATGTGCGCAGGCTTGAAAAACAAGACATGTTTGGCGATTCCGGCAGAGATGTTTTTCAACCTTTTCTTGTTATCAGGGACATCTTATGTTTTTTTCTTAGCGTTTAAGTTTTATCTTTGACACTGTGACATAGGCTGCTGTGAAAGACATCAATCCCACCCCCCCCCCTCCTCCCCCAGAAAGAGCTTCCGCAAGATGTATTATTCATCGAGTGATCGGAACAGCCTTGGACTAGAGTTTGGGCTAATACTAGGAAGCAAACCACATTCACCCTAATGGCATTCTATGCATATTGATTCAATTGTTGATTTGTTATTCAAAGTAACACTCGGGGGCAAGAGGGTGAATAAATCCTATCATATTTATCACTGGAAGTAAAATAACAAGAAAAAAAGAAGGAAAAAACTCCCCAAAACATGTTCGGTTTTCAAGGAACGAGTGAATTATTCAAATGACCTAATACCCTCTCGTCATCTACATGACATACTGACTTCATCATATTTGCTGTTTGATTCCATGGAATTACTCTTGTGAATAATTACATTTCATTTTCCATTTTTAAGAAATTGAGAATGAAATCAAATTTATGCAATAGGAATGTAAATTTTGCACGATACAAGTACAAGTAGGCATACATGCGTACTTGCAGATATTTGTTTGAAGAGAAAGAGCGCGGCCATTTTTAATCAAACCATGACATGTACAGTGTACAGTACGCCCTATGTAGGACATTGTGTGCTACACAATTGTATGCCTAACACTCAGCCTCTTACATTAACACACTAATGAGGGTCTCTTTGCCGCAGCCAAAAACCATTTTATCTTTTACGGATAAAATGAAATGTTTTGATACAATGTTGATCAGTAATGCGTCTCCCCTTTTAACACAAAATTATAGGCATCAGGTACATGCATATGTACAGGGTATTCACTTAATGTAATATCAAGGAATATCCATTCACACTGACTATAAACCTGCAAATGGAAGCTTGGACAAATTTTCAATCAAATTATTTCAAAGGAATCCGTTTTCCTTGTGAACTTTTCAGCATGATACATTTGCAGTTCTCTTTAAAAATTAAACGATTGTCATACCATCTGGAGAATAACTTACTGTCATGCTTTGCAGGCGTGACCTTTATGTTGTCATACATTTGTCATGTTTTTTTTCTAGAACAAACACCAAGGGTGCTCAAACTGTAAAGCTGAAAGATTTTAGTGATACGAATGTCTTTCCTCAGGAGGCTTTTCAATCAATCATTTTGGAGGTTGCTTTTGCAAGGTTAAGGTGTAAAAGTAAAAATGACCTCCATTTTTCTTTACTAGAGCATCATTTTTGTGCACAGTACAGCTGTTAAAACTCGACTGAAATGCTTTGCCATCAAGAAACCTGGACAGAATATTTAGAAATCCATCAAAAAAGGTGGATAGATGAATAAATTGGCCAGCAAGCCAGCCTCACTTTTTACTACTTGAAATAAAATCCCTCTTTCAATCTATAATTCATAGTCCTAATCATATCACTGTCCCATCTCTTGACCTTAGTACAATGAACTGACAGATATTATGCTCCTAACCTCCACAGTAAAACACCTTAAGCTTCTTCAATTCATATTGCTTTATAAATGGCCTACTGACAACAGACTGATAGGCCTATACTACGTGATGCTTAGTAAGTAGTTGCCATAGCAGTCAATGATGTCATAACATCGGTAGTTTTATGTTTGAACCAAAGACATCTTCTCAGGCAGGATATAATGTCCACAGTCTGTATAAATTCTCTTTCCTCCGTCTCAGTTATTTTTTTCTCTCCCTGAGAGGAAACACGCACATCCTTAATCGCTGCAAACATCCAACCATGAAACTCTCAGGATAACGGCCGATATTAAGAGCAGATGATCTAGATCTTGAGAACTATTGCCTTGTTTTGATTTTCTCTCTCATCATTTCTAAGATAGATTGAGTTAAAATGCTGCATTTGTTACAGATCTGCATCCTGTTATTAAATTCTAGATTTCTTCTTCATTGGAGGTAGGCCTATGTGTCAAGAACTGATCTGAAGTTCAGAGATTTCCCAATGGTTTGATTTTGCAGGACTGAGCTGACAAGATGATGTTATTTAGGGCCCTATAAGTTTAAAGTGTTTGCAAATGGAATCTGATATCGGGATGAGATTAAAGTTTAGGCATCTGAAGCCGGAAAATTTTCATAGAAAATCAAAACGTCTTTTCCCTTTAGTCTTTTTAACCACGCTACTTCTGAATTGTTTGATCCTACAAATACTATAATACCTTGTCAGTCAAAAGTCAACAGCATGCGTGTGAATACTTTGATTAATGTCATTATCAATATTTATGTCCTGGGAGGAAACCAATGCCCAAAATGTCACTTGAAGGCTCGGGAGGAAAAGTCCCAGAAATTTAATGTAAGAGAAAGCTGCACGGACACGTTTCAGCCAACAACCTGAGGACTATATCTCTTCCATTGAGAGTCAAATTCACTGCCGACATTTCCAGCAGCACCCTTGTTTATCATCCTGATTTAACTGCTCCCTAACAAACGCCGTTTGACCGACCGCTAAATCACTCTTACAAAAAGACTCGCTTAAAAAAGGTGCACGTACTATTCTCCTCATAAATAAAAGTGCACTTAGCTGCAGCTCATTTTTAAGCCGGTGAAAAAAAGTACAATCAAGTGTTTCAACCTGTGTCACGTATGCTCATGACATCAGTCATGTAATGAGTATAATCATGATGTATAATTAGTCAGTAGAGACTAGAGGTGTCATGATTCCTCAGCACTTTATCCTCATTTATACTCATTTACTTAAATATCGGCCAAACCGAAGACAAGTGCCGGCCCGGTGAGCCCCAGTGGCATAGGGAGAGCTTCAAAACTCATTTAGGCTACATCATCTCGCCTTCTTTCCCTTTTGAACATCATGTCAGTCCCATGCCTTGTTAATTGAATGTCTGGTCGGACTTTTTATCATTTGTAATTATCTGCAATGGAGTCTCTGGAGTCATTTCGTCAAGTCATGTAATCATAAGCAGAGGAAGTGTGGGGCATCTGAACTTTATTTGTACTGTGGAATCATTAGAAACACAAAAATAAATTTTGAAATCTCTGCCATAAACATTAGGCCTTCTGTTTTTTCTCCTCCCTATGTCATCTTTGCCCTGCGAGCCCTGAATTTATTCCCCTATGAATCAAGATTCCATGATTAACTCACCTGTGATCTTATCCCGGATGAGTTTACAAGACTCAATTTCTCCGAACTTTCCGAAGAGTGAGCGCATCTCGTCTTGTGACATGTGCTGTGGCAGGTAGTTGACAATGAGATTGGTCTTGCTCTCTTCGTTGTTGTTGTTATTGTTGGCTTTGCCTGCCATCACACCGTTAGGCATCACCTGCTGACTCGGTCCATCCATCATGGTGCCTGGTGGTACTCTGCAGGAAAAAAATTAAACAAGAAGGATATATTTATTATCTACTCATCCAAACCTCCGCTGATAATTTCAGGGGGATAATCTGAAATGAACATTTTTTAAGTCTTTTATTTCCAACCATGGGAATTCCAATGGCACACGTTAATCTTATTCTCACACTGCAGTATCACAACCTGCAGGTTATTTCTTGAAACAATCTTGGCAAAATTGGGCCAGCAAACTCCTATACACCTGTTACTTTGCCTGGACCCCACATTATTCTTCGGAATCCTGCAACACTGAGGATCCATTTTGGGTGTAGTTAAGTTGTTTGGGTTAACTAATAAGAAGCAATTGTTTTTTAATGTTAAAAAACAAAACAAAGGAAACTCCAAGGGTACAGTATTCGACCAATTTTTATAGAAAGGTATTTCTCATCGCATGCATAGAAATGACCATGTGAAAAGCTGAAGTTGCCTTCAATAGCTCTGAACTTCACATCAGCCAGTACCCCATGCACTTTCTTTCATATTTTTTGTATTCATGTAGCATAGTGACAATACTAAGGAAGGAATACATTGTTACATGTAAACTATAACCAAGCAGTACCGGTAACTTTAAAATGCATGTATGTGTACCCAGTACTCAGAATTAACCAGAATGAATAAGCATCAGCGAGATCAAAAAACTAGGCGTACTTTAATGCAATTTTTCTTTGCTTAATTTGCCGCCTTTACTCAATGAAATTCAAAATAATCTAATTGAGAGGCAATTCCTTCGGCCAGTATCAAAGCCAGCTCAGGATAACATTGAATGTATCGGATACATTAGGGAATGGGAGGATAATTTTAAAAAAGGAAAAAAACAGAAGAAAACGATAAATGTACTTTAGGGATACTATTGTGAATACAGTATTAATCTTGGAAACACAGGACAACATAAGGATGAGCTTAAACTATCATGATTAATATAAGTACTGTACATTGTCATACAGTCTGTCATATACTGTACATGCCAAAACACTGTGTCAATTTGAATGTAGTAGGTCTACACTGGCAAGATTAAAAGAAAACATGATTGTGTGTTTTCAGTCTTGGATATTTGCTATAATTTGTAAGAATTATTTCTGTCTGAACTGTTGTCCTATTAAAACAAAAGCCACTTAAACCCCCCCCCCCCAAAAAAAAAAAACTAAACAAACCAAGCCAACAAATTTCGGTTTTGCAACCCGAAATTCAATATAACTGCAAACATCAACGCAGATTTTGGTGACTATTTTCCTGTCAGATATTCAGGAAAGTAGGTAATTGTGCAGAATACTGTTTAGGAAAAAAAAATTGAACTAATCCTATCCAATTTCCTTAAGCAAATATTAGACATTTAGAACATTTCTAAGCATTTACATTCATCCCTTAAATACACAAACCTATTTTTTTTTGTTAAACCTTCCATTATATCCACTTTCAAATATTGCTTCAAATATATTTTAACATTAAAATGACAAACGTCATTGATGTTTTGAGTCGGTGAAATGAAAATTAAATTAGCTGTTCCATACAACTGCCATTCAATGCATTTGCTCCAGCTTGCTTACATTATTAAAGATCCGAGTTTTATTAAAAATCTAGAACGTACTCCACTAAACTAGCTAGTGTCATATACCATTCCAACTTCAACACGAAGAGTATTGTTATTTAGATTCAAAACTGACATAGCCCGGGGCACACAAAAAAGAGAACATGCCACACCATACCATTCTTCATTTAGCCGTTGTGAATTGGAAAATTCCCCTGATTTTTTCCTCCCTTAAGTGACAGATTTATTTTCCACTTCCGCTCCAAGATAATCGCAATTTATCTCCCCCATACCAGGCCATCAAGCACTCTCTATTCGAAGCCTTAGAATACTTGACAACCCCCAAACCGACTGTTCACAATGGACAATCACGAAGCATAATCCACCATATGCTGGGATTTTTGTTAGTTCAATGATTTACTTTTAGCGTGTAGATTTCAAGTGTCATGTAGTAGTAGTACATGAGATAATGATGTCTATCTTCTTGAATTGGACAAGGATTAATAGGTTATCAGAACAGCAATCTGCAGAGTAAATGCAGCCAACTACAATTGTCTTCTTTTAAATTCATTTTTTTAAACGAAAAATGCAAAATGAGAATGAGCTAGGAGAGAGAAATTAAGCTAGCTTCTACCATCTCCAATCATTAACCAACATCAGGTCAGAGATAAAAATAATAAAATCAGCGCAAGGAATATGGACTGGTCAGCCAGGATAATCAACAGTGATTGATTACCCAAATGAAAATTTGCACTTAACCCAAGAGCAAGAATAAGTCTTGCTTGAGAATAAAATGAAACATATGGAGCCCTGTTATTTTAAAAGATCCCACGGACAAAATGTGTTCTTTGTGGTTTTCTTTTGTTGTTGTTTAAATGGTGCACACTGAATAAAATACAGACTCTACAGCAAAATAAGAATCTGAATTTCACCCAAGTATACATTCCAAAATAAATGCACAGTGATGGTTATTCTTGCATTTTTGTTATCAATTTACATGTATTTACTAAATTATGGAAAATCCAGCACAAAGACATGACTCCTTGCAAGGATCTTTAATAACTGGACAATATAACATGATATACAATATCAATTTAATATCAGTGAAATATCTGCTAAGGATAAACAAACTGTAATTCAGATTGAATTTGTTGGGGCACAGACGATAAAAAAGGCGGAGGTTATCTTAATATCACACAACTCCACGGGATGCAGGAATATTCGGTTTCAAATGATAATTTGAAGGATATCTCTCTGATGTGTTACATGTCTGTATACATGCCTGGATAAATAACACACTGTATGACTAGGTTGGCATGTGATAATGAAAGGAACAATACATTTGATAGGCCTACAACTGTATTTTTTAATATTTAATGGGCAAGCCTGAAATTAAAAATACCACATTGTTAACAAAATTATCAGGTGTGAAAGATGCAGAACATGCACATGAAGGCCTAGACCATTGACATCAATTCTTACTGATTAATTAGAAGAAGAATATTCAAATAGTCGAGGTCTCAGGAGAAGTCTAACAGCGCTTGGTAATTACAGCGGATATTATTCTTTCAAGTTGGCAATCATCATCAGTAATCAGTTCTCCAAAGCCTACTTACTTATGGACCGCTAATCTATTTTTACTTTATTTCCTAACGACAACATGGATGCACTTGCCACGGACGGACCTATAGAAATCACTCCATGTTGAATCACCATGTTCATGGACGAGACTTAATTGTCCACGTACCCCTAGGATTTATTCAAAACAGGTCACGTTATTGAGCGGACATGTAGGGCAGGAAATACAAAACGTATTCGTCTGCACGTCTTCACGCAGACACTTCCTTAGGTTTGGAAAAATATTCCGCATACGCTAACGGACTGCTCAGATTTCAGATAAACAGCTTGTAGGCTTCATCAGCTTCTCAAATAACAATCAAGCGCATTTTTTTTTTACCCCGAGTACGGCCTACATTTCATTTGGATGAAAATACTAATCATGTCGCATGATTTGAGACAACAAATAATTCAAGTTTACTGATTTTTATAGCAATCAAATTGTAAACAGTGAACATAAATATGTCAACGATATTATCTAGATGTGGATCTTTTTTCCTGACAGAATTTCAAGATGAAAACGAAATAATTTCATCCGTAAATCAAATGAAGAAGTGTACAAATTATGTTTATGTTTCACAAGTAATTCCTACTTTATCAATTTTTTTCATTAATTTGCAAAAACACCTGGAGTCAAATTATCCGTAGGCAGAAGATTTGAAAGCATGAATAAATCAGTGTACATATGCATGAATTTATTATCATTTTGGCAACATCATATTCTCTAGGTAAAACAGAGTCCTACGATATCTGATCAGTATTATGTTTTAACTGTGTGGATTTTTCATCCGGTCAAGCTGAACTGATGCAGTGAAAGTGCATCTTAAGACAATACGAAGGCATAGTGAAGCATCAGTGTCTACAGTACATCGAAGATACTGGACATAATGTGAATTGACAGTATATTCATTAAATACAACATACGGACTACGATATATGCATGCAACCATGCACACTTCATTGACTACAACCATATCCACTTACAAGCAACAATTTAAACACTGCAATATATCCGCCATTCAATACATCTCCGTAGAAACAATAGAATTATGGCAAATAAGATGGCAGAAGAGTAAACAAAGAAATATTATAATTTGACAAGCCACGGGATGCTGCTTTCTTCTCCAAGCACTTGCTCCACACAAAACACCCAGTGTGCAGTGTAGTCTCATCTCAAGCAATATCTCATGGACATCATAATACTAGGTACAGACTGCAATACAAGAAAGGAGCCTAACTCAATGTAGTGTACGCAGCCATATGTTACATGTAAAACGCTACCATAAATCTGACCCATTTTATCGACAGCTTGCTTAAATGACCTACTGTATCAGTCACAAATAAAAACTACAAATACATTTTTTTAAGGGGCAGGGTGGCTATATCATTATGGCTGTTTCATATATTCAGTGTAATGACAGGGGTCATATATGAAGCAAGGTTTTCAAGGAAATGAGTTGACAGTGATGCTGATTAAAACTGGGTGTCCAAATGTTTGTCTTGGATTTTTTTACATGTGAATTTAAGAAGGGTATCTAAAGACAACCCCCCCAAAAAAAAAAAAAATTAAAAAAATTAAGTCTCAATATGAGGAAAGGTCCGAGAAAGAGAAACATGAGGATTTTTTAGAGTGATTAGGATCATGGCCGAATATTTTCAAATTTTTTCTGATGAACGCTCCATTATGCAAACATTGTATTCCATCCATTGCAAAATGTGATATTCTACAGCATTGTCACATTCATGCATGGAATGTTCATGTACATGCAAAATGACTCCATGATAAGGTTGAACGGTTACTGAGCTGTATTTGGGTTATTATGTTGTATACACTCCCTTAAACCATGCTATTACTTTCGGATGTTTGCAGATTTGTTCATGATGTAAAATTCATCCTTTCAAATATGTCCACGGAATCTGCCAGATTTGCATATAAATTGGGTTTTTATTTATATGCATGCAAAAACTGCATATGAAATGTTTACATTGGGGATAGATGTTTATTTTATTTAGGAACCATCAATTAAGAGAAGACTGGTACACTAAAAAGTCAATAATGACACAGGGTTATCTTCTCAAATTTGGCATAAATTAAAATTTTGAGAATAATATAACGCTGAATGCAAATTGACCTTTATGTTCCAAAATGTCAAATTACATGTAGCTTAGAATTTCTTTCGTAAATGTCACCCACTCATGTTTACAACATAATAAAAGCAAAAAAGAACATGTATATTTAATTGCAATTACTTAGATTTTTGTTTATTTTTAATTCATAAAAAAAAAACCATGCCAGTTTGGCATGAGTTTTTTGCAAAGATAAATTCACATAACCTGCCTGTTTGAAAGATAAGTGAAATTTATACTCCTTGGTTCAAGATAAAAAAAATTGTGACGGGTAAGATTATAGGAGGGAAAAATCCCACTCAAACACACATCTAATGCCCAGAAGCCACCGCTGTCCCAGAACATGTTAGGAAATTAGGCCACGCGCGGTAAATGCACTCCATTCCCTGCTAAAATAACTGGCAATTGCCCCATCAAAGGCAGACATTGGCCAATATTATTGAATTTGCCCCCGCTTATTGGCTCAGCGCATTGGGGGACAAAGCAAGTGCATCAAGCCACTACAAAGAGTGCGGGGCCTCTCAGGTTTTTTCCTCCTTTGTTTACAAGGTCTGGTCTCCTTGGGTCTCGCCTAATAAAGCAGTGCTTATACACCCCCCCCCCCCCTTTCCTCCGTTCCCCGAATATTAATTCTGCTGTAGTTTGTCCGTGCTGCAGGAAATTATAATTAGTACAAGCACATACTGCGATGGTTGATGTATTTGCAACATTTAGGTATATGCATGGTGTGAGATTAAAAACGTTTATGGATTTTTTTTTTCAGAGGAGGAGGAGGGAGGCAAGTTTTAAATTTAATTAATTTTTTCATATAATCCAGACAGGATAATTATTTGAACTGCACACAATTTGAGAAGTGAGACACAGTTATTTCAATGTGGAAATGGAACACATGCATATTGCTATTCACAACTGATTTGTGTATCACCTTTAAATTAAAAATCAATTTTTCACACTAGCACATAATTTGTATGCAAGTAGAATGGCTTTTGTGTTAAACATTTTTTTTTATCATTTGTAACTTGTCTTTTTGACAAAAGGTTGTGAAAAATAAATTGAAAATTGAGGTTCATAAGATGTGGTATAAAGATTGAGTGTTGAAATCTAATCCTATGCTAATATATTCCCACATGTCTGGCTTGTGTTCAATGTTCAACCATCTCAAATTACAATCTTGGCCAGATTCTTTGCCTTGCAGTGGGCGCTCAGTCCCATCTAAGAATAATTAATATACAAATTATCCTAACCTGCCCTTAAGAGAATGGTCTACTTTCCTTGCAAATACATATTTACAACCAGAGCAAAAGGGAGTTAATTCATCATTTCTATTCAAGAGTGCAAACCTTATCTGAACATTGGTTTTATAAGCAAAGTACACGTAGATTGCTTTACTGCTCAAGTGGCAACAATTATAATCCAAATAATGTGGGAACATTTCATCAATACAGACAAATTGCAGACTAATACAGTTATTAAATGCCCATCACAAGTCAGTACTGAAATGTTATGGTTATACTTTGTCAAAATTCCCTTTTCTTGTCAACGAAAACAAAAACATAATGGTACTGGGTCATAAAAAACCTGGTTGGGAAGGACATGTTTATAAATGTTAATCGATGGAGATAATGAAAAACCAATGATGGAGGGATATGCATACAGGCTGAATACATTAAATTAATATAAAATATTGACGGGTATTCATCTCTAATTATAACAAGGTTGTAAAAAACACTAAAATTACCTGGTTTTCACAGGTTCATGTCATAAGTGGAAAACAAAAATAGAACAAAAATTACCTCAGATTTTAGAATGTGTTATCTGCAAATATATATTTTTTTCTATATTTTAACATGTCTAGAAGATCAATTTTTAGAATTGAATGCTTAACCAATTAGGCAACTGCTTGATATCTTATGATTTTGATATTGGAATATAACCAAATGAAATGTGCATTTTTTGACGAATATCTGCCAGCATATTCTCTTCCCAAGAGATGTATATTCATAAGCATGCATGCTGCATAGTCTATGGCAAAACCCAGAAGCACGATTATTAAACAGAGGCCATGCATGGAGACAAAAGCAACCAGGATCCATTCACCATGTATTCATTATTTGTCTGCAGTCTGATAATCAGGAGTTTTTCCAAGAAAAAACAGCAAACCCCAAATGCATGTTAATCCTTGGCTCCTTTCGGCACAGATCTTAAAGGAAACCAGTGCATACATGTGTATGTAGTATACGTTTAAATTCCATAAATCTGTGTGTGAATCTGCAGCAGGATATACACAGAGAGAGGAAACCAGACTACAGGATGTCTTTACCTAATATGGGCATAGAGGAAGAGGTCATGCAAAGGGAAGGCCATGCATATAAACACAGGAAGAGGAGTATGGCTATCCAACACACTGCTCTAGGAGGAAACTCCTGATATCAAAAAGCTGTGGGTCTCATCTGGTCAAGGTGCTGACAACTGATTACAACTCCCAGCCTGACCAGACTGTACACCATGTTCAGTACTGACAGCTAAACTACATTTCAAGACTTTTTAGTATGAAAAGGAAACCAGTGGCATCAATGATTCTTGATTTGTAAATTCCAGATCAAACAGTCACTGGAGAATTCAATATTGTCACAAATTATTTGCCAACTGTCTGTAATGCACATCAGGAAAAATAAAAACCGACGATACAAAATGTTACTGGCTATATTTGTACCCAGTGACTTGTTCACGTTTATGCAGAAATCTTTCCTGAAGCTAAAGGAAGGGTACCATACAGAGGCTACTACCGTAGAAACAAATTTCATTATAATTTATGATTATATGTCTTTAAATGGCAAGGTAAATGGTTAGGGGCCTTTCCATTACAAAATGAAAATGGTGGTGGCTGCATTTTTCTGCGGAAACTGAGACAAAGACCAGGGGCAACCAGGTAGTCACCTCTATTTCCGCCTGAAAAGTTCAAGGGTTGAAATTTGTCACGAGTCAAAAAACCATCATTCGAAATGAACATCTGATTACAAACGCCAAACAAAAAACTTGCACGTATACCATTTTCACTTGTATTGGTTTGCTTTTTAAAATTCAGCACGAGTTCTTACAAATTTATGTCTTAACAAAAACCAACAACTCAAGAGCCAAGGAATTCTTTTTAGAATTTTGGGTGTTTTTCTTAAAAATTCCGTCAAAACAGAGGAAATTATGATTTTACGGATTCCAGAATTAAATATGAATTCAATTTCTGTCCAAAGACTAGTAGACTACATACCGTTTTTGAGTGCTTTTTTTTTTTTGCTGGTACATGTACATAATGTACACACGCATGATAAATTCTAACCATAATTGAAGTGTACTGTAGGACTGCAGGTAGGCACTAATATTTCATGATCATGAAATGATTGATAAACGATCAGCCAAATAAAAACGGATTTCCTTTTAGGGAACCACAGTTTTACGAGTGTGATGGGAAGTAGTTTGACAAAATACACCAGAAGAAAACCGTGCAAAACATTTGCATTCAGTTCATGTTTTAAATTTGTCTATCACCCTTTCATTAACATTTAAATATTAAATTTATGATCTTTTTTAGCATTGTAGTTACACCAGACAGTTTGAACAAATATTATGAAACAAATATTATGATCTAGTCATACCCTCAACAACAAATTTAAATAAAAGGAGAAAATAAGGTTGAAATACAGAATTTGGTATTCATGTCTTTTTAATCAAAACTACACCGTCATGCACATGTTATTTACACGCAGGCCATGTAAGGTTCATTACTGTTATGCTATATGCTTGCATCCTGTACATTGCGCATTTATTATGAGAACGACTCGACCGGCACACTAATTGGGGCGGTGATCTAGTGCAACACCACCAGGGTGCCCAAATACTGATTCACACACAACAATGGGCCTCCCTCCTGCCACACGGCCTTGTATGTCTAGCCATGGAACCAGGCTGCGTCTTGAACTAGTTCATGTATCGAGATGAAATTGGGATGAGTTCAGATGCGCGGCTAAGCTTCCTGTATGGTTCAATATAGCCAGCCAGCCAGCCATGATGTATTTATCACAGCGGTACAGCCAACAGACCTTTGGTAATCGACTCCCACAGACAGACAAGATGGCGGCCATTTACCGAGGGCGATATTCAAAGTCTGTGTACAAATGTGTGCAATGCACACACCTTTTACTTCTCTCTTTCCGTCTCTCTGTTTCTTGTGCAACAATGGCTGCCCATTTTAGGTACAATTACCATATTCATACTGCAGTGCAGGACTCAGCCAGCGTATATGTGTGTGTTTTCAGTCAGGAATTATACAGGACGTAATTATTTGTGACAGTTGTATTTGTGCCAGATGCAATTCAATATTTGTGCTACGAGCACTTCGGATATTACTTTCATGATTGATGTATGCCTCTAATTTATATGTAACATTTCCCAAGACATTTTTTTTTGTCATAAAATGAAAACAATATACGGTTTTCATACCACCGATAATGCAATAGACGGTAAGGAATGCTCCTGTCCAATAAAATTCTGGCATTAGCCATTCCATGAATTTATCTTTCAATAAAAGGCAAAGCATGCAGGTTTGTATGGAAAACCACGACAGATGTGTAATGTACAATAATCACATGCAGCAGGCACGATAAATCCCCTAATAATGAAATAATAACAAAATTCTGTAACATGTCAATTGGATGTTTTCACAAGTAAACAACATGTAACAATGAAAACTGAAACTGCTCCGGAACCCCTCCCACAATTTTTGTAACAATGCTGCAAATGTAAAACTTGCAAAAATAAATAAAGATCTGAGAAATAACTTAAATGAAAATAAATTTCAGACTAAAAATGGGTGCTTTTGAAAGAATGTTAGTTGTCATCATGAAATAGGTATTTCATCAAGCCACACACACATGTACATTTGTACACTTATCTGTTTTTGGACTTCTGTTAAAAAATTTAAGCATTTCTTTGTTGGAAAATTAGATTTTTACTTTGCCTTAAAGTAAATTTATTAAGATTTCTAATAGAATTTTGACCATAAAGGTGTATAAACAATACATGTACATGACAAACCGGCAGTATTACTCCCTCCTTGAATTTAAAACAAAAATTGAAATGAATTTGTTGGCAAAAGTCAAGTATCCTTTAAAATGGGAAAAGTACTTTTCGCTTCATTTGAGGAAATTCATCTTGAGAAATGAGATGACCCAGCTGGTGGGACAGACTGCATCTTGGGCTCAGCTGGTTATTACATGTGGATATTCTGCTAATAAATCTGGCGCAATTGTCACACTTTACAGTAACTAAAGATGCCTCACATTCATGCAGCATCGTTGGGTTTCAAAACTAACAAAGAAAACATATCATCAGCTGAAGCCCCTCAAGGCTGTTCATCGCCAGCTTCTAACAAAGGAATCTACTGAGGAACTGTAGACATGAATAGTCTGCACACATTTTTATCGTAGGAAATTAGCCATTTTAATCTAACAATGTTTCCGTCCTTTTCATGATAACATTAAGAGGGTTTTACAGCGCTATCAAATACACTGCCTACAAACTGCATTTCCTTGTTTTTTCCTATAATTTTATCATCATCTAAGCCCTAAATATGAATAAGGGGACATCTTTCAATGAATATCTATGTAATCTAGATATGTATTTGATGTGGCATTTGTAGTAACTAGAAGAATAAATTGATTTATGTGCATGACAGGCATCTTCACCAGACCAGAAAGGTTCAAGCCAATGTGGATATTTAATTATTGTCAACTGCACTAAATTGTACTAACTGCAAAATGTCGGGAGGAAAAAAAATTCCCTTAACACCATCACACTTATTGCCTTTGGGTCTACATTCTCAGTCCTACAGTTTCACAGCATGGTTAGGGATTTTGTCTCTTCAGTTAAAAACATTGCCTTTTTGATATGTTGCCTGGTCTTATTTACAGTATTACTGTACATTACGAATGTATGATGTACGTGCAGTACTATGGCCTACTCAGTACAGCACTTCATCGGAGCAAACACAGTTCTGTCAATAAAACGCAGCTCAATATTAATTCCATTTTCGATGCAGAGTCATACACACCACACGGAGCTAAAACAAGGACCGTACTTGAGAGACTAAGCCAATATTTAATGAGCGATTCATAACCCCAAGGCCGGAGTTCAATTTGGGAGCCGTTCTTTTTTTTTTCCGTTTTAACTTCCTCAACAAGACTCGTTAAAATGCGGGATGGACAACTACAGTTGCAGCTTACTGCATGCAGGCAGTGAACATACCTAGGATGCCTGAGTGCTTGAACAAGAAACATCCATGTTGCGTGCATGTATTTTTGTTGTGTAGAAGTACCACTACCAGTGAACACGTTATTAAGTGGAGTGCATGTATAGTACATGTATGTACACACTCCATAATATGACTGGCAATTTTATGCACAAAGACTTTACATGTACAGTACAGGGCAATTGCAATCAATAAAAATGTTGATCATTTGTAAGGCCATTATTCATTATTGTCTCCTTGTCATTAAATTTTATTAACTCCAATAGTTTTGAATTATCAATTGTTTCATAAGGACCCATCTTTAAATTATAACCAGGGGATCTTTTTTAGGAAGGACAAATCATTTGAAAAAATAATAGGAGTCAATTAAATAATGGCTAAGTAAAAAAAGACTGTTTAACTGGACTGAGTTAAATGATGAATTAAATCATGACTAAACAAAAAAGAAGACTGTTAGATCAACCATGGAGGAATGGTAAAACTAGCCAGACTAACCAGGCTTTCTTGTATGAATTCATTTTGCAATTATCTTAGCTGTCTGAAACCAGACAATGACAATGTCTTTGGCCTGCATTCATTGAGTTTTTTCACTAAGGAATACCGTTGCTTTCGGTAACAATGCATTCCAAATGTACAGTCTGGCTAACTAACCACCAGTGCTTTGTGTGTAACTCCATACAAGGCACTATGTTTTCCTTCTTCACACAAACCCACAGTACCCACACTGCTAAAGCCAAACCCTATTGTGTCAGCTGGAAGTAAAACCCCAATTTCTTTATCCATGTTCAGGGGCCACTCGATAATGGGCGCTGAGCCAAGTTTTTTTTGTGTGGTGGTGTTTTTTTTTTTTTTTTAACTCTACCACAGTGGCGCGTGCCGGCCACGTGTGGGCCACGGAGGGGCCGAACCTAATGGGACTTGGCATGGGTCCTGGCACTCAAATTTCTCCCGTGGCTGAGTGACGGGTGGCACGCTTGGATATCACGGGGCCATAGCAGGGGCAATAATCCCAGACAAACACCCCCTATACTCTCTCGAGCTACCTCGACCTCCCCGAAATACAGTACACCCCCCTATGGCACGCGACACAATCAGAGTTCCTAGTCGCGTGGCACATTGGCAAAGAGAAACTGGGTATAAACTTTGTCAAGGACAGCCCCAACAATTGGCTTATCAGCTGCTCGCCCGGTCGGCTAGTAAACTGCTGGCAAATACTGACCCCGAACGTTTTTTTTACATAAACATTCTGTTCTCTGCAGGAAATTGTGGTTTTGAGTTAAGTACAGAGTTGCAGTTTTGTGTTTCTAGTTGAATCACTTCCAGAAAACAAAGTAGCCTAGCCACTTAAAAAAATTAACTGAAAAGCCTACATTTCTATTTTATTTAAGATAGGCCCCACTAAGTTACACAAATTTCAGGGATGAAAAGAGTTTTTGGCAACTTAAGTTCAAGTTTAACATGGTTTTATTTTAAAATTTCTTCTACCTTTGTTACAATTTGTATCCAGACAGAAATTTTCTATAGTGTTGAAACTTAGCAAAATGTATGGGCACAAGTTAACTCTGACATATTTTCTTTCATTTTGGATAAAGGTTTTACTTCACCACAACAGTTTAAATTTTCAAGCTGGCATCTCTAAATGTGTGAACATAACATAGGCCTATCAACATGCTGGGAAAATTTTTTGTTAATTTGTTAACTTCCTGAAGTCATGTGGGCTCACATTTACTGCAAAACCAAAATCTACGTCATTTAGGACCAGTCATTCTGCTCAGAGAACAACTGAACAAGCTAGCCAAACAAATGGTTATGACAACATTTTAGAAAATCTAACGTTAGGCCCTAACTACAAAATTAACAACATCCTCTGATATTTGAGGGTTTGATATTGAGGGAGAAATGGTAAAGATGTTTTCCTTTGTCCTGAAAAAAATATACCTTACACGAAAGCCTGCCCCAACTTGTTATTTCCTATTTTAGCAAACAAAGTAACGTTAGTGGTGTCTACTTTCAGGAGAATGGTCTCCTGAAACAGGCCGTGTTTTGTAATAAACTCGACGGTAGGCCTACATGTACAGTATTGATATTTCCCTTTGAACTTTTCTAGGGCTTCCAAATGTTCTGTACTGGCTGCATGAACTGTGATATTTCACTAGACACTGGAGTAGGAAGTTGGCCAGAAAATAATACTAGAAGTAGGCTAGAACAAACATGAAATAGGCCTAACGTTACTCAGTAAGTGCGTCAGGACTTGTTCCATACAGAGCAAAACAACATGGAGTCCTTGTCATGCTTGTGTATTGAAAGCTTGTCTACATGGCAAGAATGTTGGAGCATGGAGGCCGGGGTTAACCAAGAAAATAAGCACGTGGGAGTTTGTTACAAAATGTGAAAGTACATACCTTGCAGACGTTGGATCCGATCCTGGGTAGTCGTCCGAAGACCGTGTAAACTCCGTGGATTGGTAAACACAATTCATGCAAACAGCGGGGTCAACTCTGACCAGGGTTCTGTCACTGTGCTAATCCCAAAAAATGCCGCCTTGGCTTTATGTAGCGAAAAAAAGGTTTTCAGCTCGCGAGAAAATGGAGCCGAGTTGATTTGGAAATGTCGTGAGTCACAGTGACTGTATAGATATATTTTTTTTCTTTCTACAAAGTACAAGACGGTTGGTGATGGTCGGTTGTGATGACGAGTGCTGCAGACCTGCAAGCTACGACGATGAAGTGACCTCAGACTAAGTAATACTCAACTATACACAAAATGTCCTTTCTCCTTTGTGCCGCGGAAAACACTGCTGCACTGAGTACTAAAAAACTGCTCTACGTGGCTGACGCAAAAATTATCAGTTGCAAAACGAAGGGAAAACGGCTTAAATAAGGGGAAATTTCGGTACAACGAAATGACTTGTCAACTCCTACAGATAACACAACGCACGGATCTGTGTACCGAACAAAAATATCAGACAACGTGCTATATAATGCGCTTTTATATGCACTAGACCGGATCACTCACCAGCTGCAGTCAGTGTATGTGCAGTCGGTCAGCTCAATATCACTACGCTGCATAATAAAATTCTGATTTGTCTAGGCGCGTGTCGGTGATGTCCCTCGCTTTATGTTTACATCTGCATCAATGAATAATAATTCGCTCGGCTCCACAGAAATTGTATTTATAATTACTATTTTTGGCCTTTTAACTCAAACTTTTCTGATTATTGCGAGTTTGTTTGTTGAATGTTATCATTTCAAATGCTAGTAAGAGTTCAAATATTAAATCTTGTTTCTGAAGAACGATATTTATATTATTTTTGAAATTTTCTATGGATTAAAAAAAAATAGACCAGTTCTTCCAATAATGATCTAAATAAATCAATTTTAACTGATCATGATTGTCTAATCTAAAACAAATATATTTATCAGCTGTCTCCTGGTATTTTATTTTTTGACATTTTATAGCACAATTTAATAACAGAAAAGGGAAATTGTAACATATGTATGCTAATACAAATATATTCAACACAAGGTTCGATAATTAAAGCAAATGTGGGTGAAAAAACTTCTTTTTGCTACCACTTTTTATATCTAGCTGCAATCAATTACACGGTAAAAGCTGTTTTGTTTTCTCATACTTTATCGTTTCCAAAAAAGAAAACATATCCAACACAAAAGGTCAAAAGTATTGCTTTTATTTATTTTAATTCCTGTAGGGGTTTTTAGCATTCCAGGTAAATTACCCTGTGATTGGAATTTTAGGGTTATTTGTTTTACTTGAATTTAGTTTCAATTTAGATGATTACAATGAATTTGATACAAAGCTTTGTTCTAACCAGTGATGTTTGATTTTTGACGACAATTTTTGACGTTGAGGGCGCGTGTCAAAGGTAGCGGTAAGCGCGCGATGTAACACTTTTTTCTTTATAAACGCAGCTCAATTTAGTATGAATAGGGAAGCCAAACGGCGAAATTATTCCCTCCCGTTATTAAGCTAGGCAGTATTGTTGAGGTTGCAGAATTAAGGGATATATTCTATTCTTTTTCAGTGTCCAATTCGATCCAAAAATCTACCACAACTATTTAGCCATCGGTTGTTGGTAATCATTATCCATTGTCATGGGCCAATTCCGTATGGCCGATTTACGGTACAGACTTCGTCGGTTGTTAACGAAATTGATACATTGTAACTAACTTGGGTAAGAATTCAATACATTTCAATACAAGGCCAATTTGATTGTTTACATTCCATGATTGACTTGTATGGTTTACTGGGGTGGCGGGAAAGCAGAGCCACGCTTTTCATCTGTGCGGTTTAACAATGAATGTTTTCTGGGTCTTCTCCGGCCGTTATCTCGTCAACATGTTAGTGGATCGTGAATGTACCTCTTTTATGGCTATTGTGCGTGTGCGTTGTCTGGACAAGCCAAAAATAGAGCAATGGGAAGGTGCTAGACTCGGGCAAGAATAAAGGAATAACAGGCAATTCAAGCAGGCACGTGGGTCAGGAGTCGACAAAAATGTCAAGTAGGCGAAAAGGAAAATAGCAAAAGCAACAACAACACCATACTACTAGTAGTAGTACTGCAACAACAGTATAACATAACGGAACAGCAATAACATTGACAGCAACAGCAACAAAATGAAACACTATAACTAAGGACAACAACAGACAACAACAAAAGGGAAAGGGATGTTACAAGGAAATTACAAGACCATTGATTGACATTAAGAAGGGAGCAATGATTATTGGAAATATATATATATTTTTTAAGTCGGGATAAAAAGAAATATTATTTGCGAGGAAGATGACGTTCAACTTCATGGGCGAAAAGCCGCGCTATCACGGCTATACCTTTACGAGTGTTGCTTGTTTTATTGAATGCGCAGTTAACTTTCATTGTTTAACATGCATCATTTTAATTGTAGTAGGAGTAATTGCATCGTGTTCCATGTGTCTCAAGTTGGAATTTAGTTGAAGTATTTTTTACTTTCGAGAAGAAGAAGAAGAAGAAATAGAAGAAAAGGAATGTACTGTGCAGCCTGCAAGCAATTACTGTGCAACAAGCGTACATGCAGAATACATGCAGACAACAAAATGGCCGACTTATTTGGCTGAAAATGTCCCCTGCCTTCCAATACTCGTTGAAGTTCGTTTTTCTCTCATTTGAATAATTCTCTCGTCACATAGTGAATAAACTCGCTAAGATCTAAGCAATAAAAGTTGGACGTGCGTAATGATAGGCCTTATTGCATTCTTATATTTATGTCGGCTAAATTAATGGATAAAATAATCATTAGACCTATAGGCCTATTGCAGACTTGTAATGAGGTCCTACTGTCAGTGCATTTTCTTGCAGAAGATTAGAAAGATTGAGCACGAGAAGGCAAAAGACATCTCGTAAAAATATAGGTAGACCAGTGTCATTTCGATGTAAAAATCACAAGACGTTTTATTTTTACCAACTTGTATTTCAATAAATCATTCTCATTCTTAAATCATGGGTTCGAGTCCCACCAAAGGATCATGTGAAACGGTCGAACTAAAGAATGAAATTTAGCAGCTGTTGTATTCATGCGTAATTTCAAAAGATTTGGGAAAGATTTCCATACACGGTTAGGACAACACTTGACACCACACATGTAGGCTGGCCTACTCAAACACTATGGGACTGATGAACTCAAGAATTCTGATCTAGATGTTTTCAAAGTAAATGCCGCCGGCTGTCCCCGGTTTTCACGGGTTAAATTTTAAGTAAACTGCAAAAGTGTAGGCACATACATTGTACATGATGGATCTGTTAATTATGCATGGTTTATTTTATTGTCCGTCTGTGGAAAATATTCCCAAGATTTGTTCTTATTCGGGCAGCCATGATGAAAGATTCCAACTTATGATGTAAATTTGAATTGAGGACAGTAACAGAAGAAGCTGTCTCGTGCGTGTAGGATAAGAACGTCCAATACGCACAAGTCTCTAAAGACAAAATTACCATGGTTTGAATTTCGCGTCCGTCGTGGAAAAAATTGAAGAATTTTCAAGACCCGAAAGAAAATTCATGGTTCTTTATTCATAACGGTGATAATTTATTCAACATGGGATATTCAGTGAGAAGTTTCGACGATCACGCCTGTAAAATTATAGATGGTTCTGGTCATCTTGGACATGTTGGTCGGACACAAAGAATAACATTCTTGCCAAGCAATGCTTCATGTGATGTGTGGGTTTAATGTCATGTTTCGGCCTTTTGTCATGACATGACATGCCTATATCACAGTGCATCTATATCGGTGCTAAAATCTCAAAATATTTATCAAAAGAGCATCCATCGGTCTTTTGTGGCATATTAAGAAAACGTAAGGTATCAAGTCCTGAGTGGGATCTTCAAAATCATGTTCATTTATAGTTTAGGCCATAAAAAAAAAATGTTGTATTGGCGTAACGGAGGTTTGGAAAATAGGGTAGGGCGGGCGGATTTTTAATTTTTTTTATTTAATTTTTCCTGGGGTATTAAATGCTTTTCCCCCTGTATATCACAGTATTTGACGTGTCAAATAAAGACAAGAAATGACATAACAACTTTAACCAGTCTGGTTTCCATCTTTTGCTCCTTTTCAGCTTTTAATCTGCATACAAATTTGCGATTTTTTTATTTTATTTTATTTTTTTCCCGATTTTTATTTATTTATTTATTTATTTTTTATTTTTTTGGATTAAAATGTTTACGGTCGGGGCATATTTTTGGGTCGGGCGGGTTACGCCAATACAACAATTTTTTTTTTATGGCCTTAGGTTATGGGTGTAGCCTATATAAATTCTGTGCTGAAAGCAGGAAACATCTTCAACAATTTAGTATTGGACAAAATGAACATAATTAGTCTCTCTCTCTTTCCCATGATTGAAAGAAGAAGAAGAAGTTCTTGCCCGAATATCGTTGAAATCATGAAGTACCTGCATTATCTACAGTGGAGGATCAGAACCAGCAATGGTAGGCTAGTAATGTCTTAACATCGGCAGCGTCTTGTGCATGTCGGGCCTCACTCTATACAGCAAGGCCGCGGCGAAGACACGGGTGAACATTACGGGCAGAGCTAGAGTAGAGAGATCCTTGCTAGAAGATCCTTGCTCACAACCCGGTGCCCGGCGATGCCTTTATCTCAGAAACTCCATCCAGAAAACCGTGTGCATGTGACTTTGACCACCGATCCAGTGTCGATTGAGTGGTAACATTCAAACACATTTTGTTCAGTTTTCGCACTATGTGCCATAAATTAATGTGTGCATGTGTTTGAGTCAACAAGGGTTGGGTCTTTGTGCACTCCATCCCATTGGCATGGAAGTTTCGTCATCCACTATTCTTTACGAAGTCTGGATTTAAGATCACTGGATCTCCTTCGGAATTTTGTTCCAATGCCCGCATGTCCAAAACAAACAAACAAATTTGCATTTTTTTCCAGCTACCCTACGATAAGATTTTCTTTCTTTCAATGAACTCAGAAGGCCAATACTACCGGTGGTGAGACGGTCCGTTACGAAATCTTGAGAGTAAATTAAATAGCACAAGCCTTTTCGATAGGAATGAAGTGAATATAGGCAAGCGTGCAGAATAATGACCATTGTTTAAGCACGCACGAGTTTTGCATAACAATAAATATTGTGCCATCACCAATCAAATGGATTTAAAACAGTGTGTATGTACCTTTGACCAGGCGCGGTTCTAGAGCCAAAATTTTTGGGGGGCTAGAAGAGCCATTATTTTTTGGGGGGGCTAGAAGTCCCCATATTTTGGGTTCTTCTAACACTCGCTTCTGCTTTGTCTTATTAGGGGTCGAAAAACATGCACCTTATAGCCCACACAACGCGTTTTTTATGTCATTGGCGTTTAATAACTGAAAAAATCCAGTATTTTCAAGAATTTTTTTTTTTCACATGCATTTTTTTGGGGGGGGCTAGACAACATTTTTGGGGGGCTACAGCCCCCCCTAGCCCCCCCCCCCCCACCCCCGTAGAACCGCGCCTGCCTTTGACAAGTTTTATTGTTCCTTTTATACTGCTTGCGATCCCTGGGCCATCAACCACTAGCTGCATATTATTATAAATCTGAATGTGATGTTTGTCACAAAAACAGCTATAACAAAGAGAATAGAATAAACTATACATGTACTTACTTGCAAGATGTTTTCTTCCATCAACTCTTTTCGCCGTCAGGTCCATGTATATAGCTCTCTCCATTCATGCTAGTTAATGCTATTTCACATATATGTATTGCGGTTAACTTTCTTTTTTTGTGGGTGTGATTTGTTTTGTTTAAATTTCAGTTGTAATGTTTGTTTGCATAATTGCTTGTTGTCTACTTGTCTGTTGTGTGTCTGTTTGTTTGTTTATTTATTTGTTGGCTGTCTATCTGTTTGTTCTATTCGTTTGTCTGTTCTATGCATTGGGGTGTTGGGATGTTTGTTTGTTTGTTTGTTTGTTTGTTTGTTTGTTTGTTTATTTGTGAATTTGTTTGTTTGTGCTTACTGTCATCATAAGATTTGTTTTATGAAGAGGTTTATTTATCTATCTATTTATTTATTTATTGTGTGTAAATATTACATAAATTGAGTGTACATAATATTTATTTATTTAGTTATTATTTTATTTTCTTTAAATATCTCCCCTGTAATTGGCATTGTATTGTTGTTGGATCAGATTAATAAATAGAAAAAATAGAAATAGAAATGTTCATGGAGAAAACATTTTCTAGATTTTAAATGCAGATTCATGGGCAACAATCTCTAGAATTAGAAAGACACAGTAACAATCATCTGTGAAATTTCCAGTCCTATATACGGTAGGCCTACCCATCTTTTGAGAAAACAGTGAAAAACGCTCACGGTATTTTCAAATCTATTCACATGAGTTTTGATCTCACACCCAGATCAAAACTGTTTTGGGTCTTTGGTTGTGACTTTTTTGGCGGGAAATACATGCAGCTTGTCAGGCAGAAAAAAAAATGTAACGGTATGTTTCTATTATCACCATCGTTATACCTTGTAAGTTATAGGTAAATTTGTGAAGATTTCTGTTTTGGTATAATTATGCTACCAAAGAATGAGAGCTATATAGTTGACATGGCCTAGTAATATTGGGTGTATTGCAACACAAGTAGTCATTTCTGAATATTCACTATTAGACCAAGACACAGCACGTGTGGAATTTCAATTCTAGAACAGGAACAATACAGCCACGTATTCATGCATTGTTGTTAATGGCGTTGGCCGCCTTCCATTCCAATCCTGAATCAGACGATTTTCTTGACACCATTATTATGCAAATTGATATCGATCATAAATTCTGATTGGTTACAGTGCGCGTGCCGACCCCCGGACAGGTGTGCTTGTCTTAAAAATAAATTTCCCAAAAAGTAGTTCCGGGTCTTGCCAAGACTTTGTTCCAGAAGTTTCTTGAGTGTTAACTTTGACACATTGAATCAACCGAGTGGAGCAGATTTATTTTCATTTTGAGTAATTTTAGAATGTAAGACAATCTTAATCACCTTATCAACGATTGATTTACACCACTGACAAGAAAATATATGGACTTTAGGCTTACTTTGTAGAGATTTACGAAGCAAATATTGGAAAAACTTAAAAGTTGCTTTACATTCACTTATCTTCTGATCTTTTTGTCTAAATGTCATAGTGACATTTAGTTTGGAAACTGGAAATGGTTATTTATATTTGGAAAAAAACTTCATTGGCACGGACAAGGCTGTTTGACTTAAAACTGGACAAGTGCACCAACCGAACAAAGGTAAGCTTTATTACCCGGTGGAAACTAATTAATATCTGACAATAGTTACATTATATAATTTTTTTTCATCTGATGATTTTTAGAGACATTGGCAAAACATTTCGAGGAGAATCTGTTTGAAATCCACATATTTGGAGCGGCGTGCTCCCCTCTCGTCTGTCTTTTGTTTCTGCTAATGAATAATATCTAATTAAAATAACACTTTAGAAATGAAATTCAATTTTGTTCGGCATCTTGTAATGTTAAAAGAAAATACTTATGTCTCAATACAATCGAAAATCGACGAGTTGACCATAAAATGCATAGAAAATAATGGGCCTTGTAGACGACTGTTGCATGTATGATATTTGCTGTAGGGGGAAACAGCCATGTGGTTTACATAGGACGTCCAAGATGGCGGACAAACGTACAGATTCTGCCGGTAAGTTTCTGTGCAATCGTCTGATTTTCTAATATAAGCAAATGCCCAATGAGAATTCCAGTGGTGGCATGGCGTGCAGATATTTCTCAGTTATGTTTCGTTGGTGATTAGATTGGGAAATTCAACCCGAGTGTATGGTAGAACATGGAATACGATTTGACAGCTGATCAACAAAAGTGATCATCGTAACGTTGTACACGTTGCTATAGACAACACAGTGAAAAAAAGTACATGTGTTGACATGGTTGAGTGTAGGCTAGTCAGCAAATTCTCTTCTTACAAACAAACTATCCAGTGGATTTCCATCATATACTGTGCATACGGGGGTGGAATATTTAGACATTTTAGGGGAAAAATTCCACTGACGGCCATCACTTGTGCACAAACCTATGGGACCGACACTAAACAGCTGACTCACCAAAAATGTGTGCGATTGTGACTGATATTCTTAGTGAAAACAGCATTCCAAATTCCATATTTACTAGTAGATTCTAATAGAAGAAGGATTACTTGTATTGAGAAGACGGGTTGCATAAAATTAATTTGTGAATGGTATAAAGCAAATTTAGAACTCTTAATAGGTACGGGGTACTATTGTAAACCATTACTGGCTAATAAAGGTACCTATGTGATGACATTAGATTGATTATTACTACTACTACCAGACTACCTCTACTTGAGAGGTCATAAGAAGCTAGGTTAATTGTTTATAAATCGTCCACAAATGCACAAACATTGCTGTACATTTGTCATTGTTTTATTGTGCTGTCGCTAACTGTCTATCTTGTTAGTCAGCTCAAAGATATATTGATATCTACATCATGTTGCATGATTATTTTATTTTTAGCAACTCGTTGGGCTCTGTAGTTCTGTGGCTATGGTTAGACAGTATTCCATTGCATACATGTACTTGTGCTTTGTAAGGCTAATTAGAGACTGTATGTTGACTACCGGTAAGCATTAATTGCCGTCTGGCCGGTTTGCTGCTTTGAATGGCCCTACATGTATTTCATTTCCAATTTGATTTACAATTAAAGGTACTGCAGTCTAAGTTACCCAGGTTTTAAGTGGCAAGCTTTATACATGGCAGAGCACCAGTCTTGAGTAATGTACATGGCGTTTTAGCTGGTAACAAGTGCTTGCTTAGTGAACACTTCTTCTGTGCTTAGTAAATTGTACATAAATAAATAATAATAGGCCTAATAATTATTATAAACTGCTTTTGTGTAGCGCATTCCATAGTCAATGTGTGATATGTCTCTATCAGTCTATGCGCATATTAATTATTATTATCCCTGGTCATTGGGCTACATTAACATTCCTGAAACAATCTCAACTCCCTGGGGAGTATACAGCCCCAGCTGACCAAGCTCAACGCCATTTCTACCCTCGGGAGGACATGTACTCATTTACACCTGGGTGAAGAGGAGCAATATGTGACAAAACGTCTTGCTCAAGGATGCAAGCACCACTAGCCTATGACTGGATTCGAACCCACAATCTGTAGATTGACCACAAGATCTTGAGTACGACAC
Organism: Astropecten irregularis; assembly: GCA_963971285.1. Classification (NCBI taxonomy): domain Eukaryota; kingdom Metazoa; phylum Echinodermata; class Asteroidea; order Paxillosida; family Astropectinidae; genus Astropecten; species Astropecten irregularis. The sequence continues at coordinate 20,182,341 of OZ020253.1, forward strand.
ACCAGACCACTAGGCCACAACACCCCATGAGCTCAATGGAATTGGTTTCAGAATGGAGAAATCAAATGGTGGACCTCGGTAGTTTTACTGTCCATTCTCAGTCAGTCTGAGAATAATATACCGATAAAAACAAAAACAGAAATTGAATGAATGTTCCTGGTTCAAATCCAGCTACAGCCAGTTTTCTTCATTCACACTTATTCAGATCATTTTGCTTATGAAAACAAGTATCCTATGACAGCAAGCCTGGAAATAAATGGAGGCCACGAAGGCCATGGCCTTCGTCGCCCTGGTTCTTGGCCTTGGTGCCCCTTCAAATGTTTCCATAGACATTATGATTTTCCAATGGAAGTGCCCCTTGCAATGGAAAATTGGCCTTGCCCTCACCAAACCTTATTTCCAGCCCCGTGACACTCTAGAATAATCTAGAAATTGTTCTGTTTGGTACATTTCACCAAAATGGAAGGAGCAGAAATTGGCAGAATTTGTCTGAATTTGATATAGAAAACAGGAATATTGAAAAGAGACAAAACAATGATTAGCCCTGTCCCTTTCACAATGAGTCAGTGTCTCCCTGAAGACAAAACAAAATGAGCTTTAAAAAAAACCAACCACCCCAAAAGAACTGACAAGTAAAATGATTTATTATTATGGTCCAGTTATGGCTATGATGAATATTGGAAAAATTCATATTAATCCAACACTGGGGGCTCCGGCAACAAACACCCAAATGAAAGGAAGATCCATCCTGCTTGCTCGCTTGAGTTGCCTCGTAAATGTCATCGGGGTGATTATTTGTTCGGTCAAAAGGGGGAACGATGCAAATGCATGGATCTGAATAAAAGAAAACTGAGGTGTGACAAGTGGAACAAAAAGAAGAAAAAATTGAAAGAGAGGGAAAGAAAAGAAAAGACACGTCTTTTTTCTTGTTGGTGTTGGATATTGGGCTTTGTGTCTTGGCTAGTTCTTGCATCGTTGCATGCAAACACTGCTGGTGTGACGCTACACATTAAGTTGTAGGGAGATTTGATCTGTCACTTTCTAATTAAACGTATGAATGCACGGCTCGTAGGCCTATTAAAACCTACACCTATGGCTTTGTTTCGCCCTGTAAATCACTTTGTGGTTTCCTGTTGGTGCTAGTTCTTTCCGGGTATCTTGTCCTTGACAGAGCCACGGCTCTAGCAAGATGCCACCCCAACCCTCCTACTTTTCATCAGCTTCTCTGCCCACCACCCACGCCCCCTTTACAGATCAGGCTCGCACCTTGTAATAGTAACACTCAGTTAGCAACAGTAAATAAGACTCGTCGTGGCATTCATGGACCTGATGGAGAGGAGATGCCGAGTCTGGTGCCAGTGGTGAATAGAAACGTGACAACATCTGCTACACTGAAGTGTGAAGATTGACAATGGCTGAAAAATCAGTCATATTGTACTCTGCTCAAAATGTAATCAAGAAGGAAAAAGAAACAAACATTTGTGTAAAGGGATCTATGGATACATCATATTTCATAACAGGGTTTGGGGCAACTGAAGAAGATGTTTTCAAGCAGTTGCTAATATGTTACCTTGTCAAGCACATAGTGTTGTTCGTAGCAGTAGCTATGTTGTCAGAGTTCGTCAGAAGGCGCTTACAATTGTTGCCTCGTTCTACCGTTATTATCGTTTATCGTCAAATACATTTTATCGATTTTTTCATCCCTGCGGCATGTAAAGTTCATTGTTTTTGCACATGCATGATTGCGTTAGTCTTTTTCTTAAATTACGCTTTAATTTGATAAGTAAATTTGCTAAGGGTTTTAATGTTATAATAGATTCTGCTTAAATGGTTTTTAGACAATTTTTCATGGTTGGAATTCTTGTATGAGTGTTTTGTTTTTTATATAGGGTTTCTTAAAGTTCTTTTATCTATTTTTAGTCATAGATCATTTTTAGTCATATCTTAAATTCAGCTTTTGATTACTAAATTTGTTTTATTCTAAAGTACACGTATGTATAGTTTTTTATTATAAAGCGCTTTGAGCATCAACATTTGGCAGAATTTGCGCTGTACAAAAACTATTTATTATTATTATTTATTCAGCAAATTAGGCTTGCCCTTTACCGACGTGGATGAGCACTGCATACTCAGTGCTTGTGAGAGCACGTGAAAAAATCACATGCTGGCTCAGGTGGGATTCGAACCCACAACCTCCTGCTTACGAGTGCTGATGCCATACCGCTAGGCCACCGAGCTAGCTGGGGTCAGCGGGATGAATCAAATCCAATATCGCGGCGGGTACCGCAGTAAATCATGAATATTAAATGATTTTGGTCGGGAAATAGATAATATCCCTGAAATTTGGTGACACCAGGGTGAATTTTGTTCTTCATCCAAATGTTGTCTAATTTGAATAGGACAGTATTTTCGTTTATTTGTGGATTTTTGGCTTTGGCCGATGTTGCCCAAAGTTAGTTGGGCAACATCACATTGTTATTGTTCCTCCATTGCTCCTATGTGTGGAATCTCTCACTGCACCTATGTGTGGAACCCCTCACTGCATTAACTTTGAACATGTACTCTGACACAGCCTAGCGTTGTGGAGGTGTGAAGTCGGTACCCACGTCAGTTTTACCAATTGCTGTTTCCTGGGAGCACATATAGCCATCCGTCCGACTCTATCATTGCATCACACGTCAAAACACAACCATTTTTTCCTCTCTCTCTCCCTCTCTCTTTCTCTCAACGGCGGTAATTATTGTGCGGCAAGGTGTAAGCGACGGCCGACGCATGATGTTTTGGTCCGACGAGACCAAATCAAATATCGTGCGTAAATTGTTATGAGACGCGGAGCAGAAGTTGATGCAAGTCGTGCAGGGATTGCGATATTTAGCAATCTATCCGCTCGACTGCATCAATTTTCCCTGACTCATGGTATTGCCACTTGTGCACTTTGCTCATTACATCAATATCAGTCGTATCATATTGTAATAATGCATGTACCATAACAATATCCTCAATTTTTTATTTATTAATTTTCTTTTTTTACCGTGGGTGGGAAGGGAGTCGATTGGACGTCTTTCGTAATCAAATCACCGTGTAAATTGTGAGATTGAACAGTTTATATTGCAAACATTTACTTGCCAAGTATGTAGTCAGAGTATCTATTATTCAGGATTTCTCAAAAAATTGTCATTGATGTAAAAGAGCTAGAAGGATATTAAAGATTGACACATGAAATCTGATTTGTTTATTTACACATATTTTCAAAAGGAGAGATCCTCTATTTTGTGTTAGATTGTAGTAGGGATTTGCCGTCTTATTTTGCGGAAACAGTTTATGTTTTTGTTTTTGTTTGCTGAAACTGTTGCTATCGAAACTCATTTGAGCAATTCCACGGTAACATACAGTATTAGTTAACCATTAAGTGACTTTGACCTTTTCCTTGATCAATCATTCTTGAAAGACTCCATTTTAAAAATGTTTTATTGGAATCAGCAAATATACCACTTATGGTTCCTTAAAATGCATGCAAATATGCCCCAAAAGAGGTAAATTACGTTACAAAATGTCCCAAATCTGTTGAAATGCCCATTTGCAGTTTGAGTATTGCATTGTTTACAGTGGCTGGTTGACTCGGCACATTTGAAAAAAATGTCAGGATGGTACATGTTTACTTGTATGTAATGTGACCTTCCTCATCAAAATCTAGAAAGAACTGTTAAAAATCATTTTGAGTTTTTAAGATGGTTATATATTGTCCTGGGCCATGGTGTTTAAATCATATACTGTGCAGTATATACACCGATCACCCTGCAGTATAATGTATGGCGGAGCGTAAATTCTTTTGTTGCTGGACAAAATGCGGATGGGGACACCGCAGCAATGGCGGATGGCATATCGTGCTGTCGGATCGGTCTATTGGCCTACATGTGGTTTACATACACTGTAGAATTAACAAGTCCTTCATTTGTTTGTTTCGTGAAATTAGCAAGGAACAGACTCTTGACAGGAAATTTACGCTATTGACTTTGTCCGGGTTGTGATATGGCAGGCTACACAATAGTGTGATGTAATTTTGTATTGAGATGCAATAAGCCATCCGGTTATGATTACGCCATAACAAGTTTGAGATTTCCATTGTACGGTTGGATGAACATTCTTGGTCTGGTAATTAAAATGGCTGGAAAACGTGATCAGAAAGGTTTCTGCTTCGTGAAAGATTTTAGCCTCAGCGCTCAGGATGCAATTTTTCTGGTTGATGGAGCAATCTTGTTCACGTTATGCATGCCCTTGAACTCCTGGGCCATATTATGATGCATCCTTACACCAAGAACACATTTAGTTTAAAAAGCAAACAAACATACATGAACAATCTAACAAACAAACAGCACTGCATGGGTCAACAAAAACGTCATACACCGCAAACCTGCAGAAAAACCTGAGAACCACTGCCCTTAGCACTGCCCCGATAAATCAGGCTTCATCCATGACAAATCCACTGACAAAATCATGCTACTTTTATTTTTACGTGATTAAAAGAATCCAAACAACTTTCTTCAGTGTACTGTCAAAATGTATGGACTTCCTTGATTGTTCAATTAAACTTTGATTACATTGTCTTCTACAAAGACTGGAAAAAGGGAAGATTTAGACACCTTAAACTAAGGGGACCATGGCTGAAGAAGAATAGTACAAACACAGGTGGTTGCAAATGGCTGGAGCTGGAGCATCAGGAATGAGCTTCAGAAAAAGGGTAGCACACCGTTTCTCTTGTTTGTTTTGTTGTTTACTGAATTCTCATTGTTGTTGTTGTTTGTTTGTTTGTAGGTAGTGACGACAGCAGTGATGATGCGGTCGTTGGGAACTTGAACAAATTTGCCGTGGTGCCACCTGGTCATACAGGGATGCCCAAGAAGGGTCACCTTATATTTGATGCGTGCTTTGAGTGTGGTAAGTACACCATACACAGTTTGGACCCGAGCATAGTGCAGAAGAGATTGCCATTGCTCGTGGTACAGTGGAACGCCGATATAACGAACACCACTATACCGAACATTCTGTTATACCAAACATCATCCTTGGCTTCTAGTTTTTGTGCACAAAACATACGTTTGCAACGCATTGGTCAATTACATTTCACGAAATAAATGTGGAAAGATGCGCAGTTTGCTGACAAAATTAATTTTGCGCATTGTGATTGGCCAACGCTTTGCAAACTCATGGTGGCACACTATTGTTAATTGCTGGAATTGCTGGCAAAAGTGGATAAAGTAACGCTTTCTCTTGGTGAGAATTGTCATTAAAATTTTTAAACTTTTTATAAAACACCGTATTTCAGAACTCTTTAATAGATATGTGGTGCTATTGTGAATCATAACATCAAAGTCTTAGTCCCTTGTCTTAATCTAAGAAATGGATGAATTTATTTCCCTATGTAGGTAACCTTGGCAGAGTTGATTACATCACGGAGTATGAGTATGACCTATTTGTCAGACCAGATACCTGTAATCCACGATTCCGTGTTTGGTTTAACTTCACCGTCGAGAACGTCAAAGCAGACCAGGTCGGTGTTTCTTCATTTTTCCTTTTTGTGTTTTTTTTTACAAATCTTCCGAAGCCACTTTGGCCTCTTTTCTAATCATCAAATAACCACAAGGGAAACTGACTTAAATTTCAAGTCATTGAAAGGTGAACCAAGAAAAATTGACTGGAGCGGGATTTGACCGGTGACCTCCTGAATACTGTACCGGTGCTCTAGCAACTGAACTATCCAGCCCTACGTTGGTGGTGATCCCTATAGTCAATTATCTTTGTTCGTTTGGCAGCCTCCATTTTTCTTTTAGAATTATTCTCAATCCCTGTAATTGACAGTATGCCACCGTTAGTGATGTCAGATAAATGAATAAATGATTGAATAAATAAATTAATTAATAAAAAATTTACTTTTACACATTTCGGTCATTTTTATCTGGCTCAACTTACCATATTCCCAAATCTGTTTTTAAAACAAAACAATGAATTAATTATACTGTAGGCGTATAGATCCATGTCCTCAAATGCTACTGCAGCTGGAAGGGGAGGTGGAGGAAATGTTTAGCAATTTGCTGTCATCATTTGGTTATCATTCTTTGATGTGTGTCATCTGTTTGTCCGCAGAGAGTCATCTTCAACATCGTGAATTTCAGTAAAACCAAGAGTCTATATCGCGAGGGCATGTCACCGCTGGTCAAATCCTCCAGCCGTCCAAAATGGTAAGCTTGATCGATCATCATGTCTAAATTGTGCATGACAAGTCATGTGCATCCATGCGTGACATGTCACTGATCACCATAGTAATATTGTTGTTTTTGTCTTTTGGCTGTCCAGCTTGTCAATGTCTAATTATGCGTGTGTAGTTTGAGTTCCTGCTGTGCGGACAATGTGTTAAGTGTATGCAGTAGTATGTAAAATGCATAGGAAAACAAATAATTGACGCTGATAAAGGTTATAGAGAAAAACATTGGTAGAAAATGCTGGTTTATGAAGTGTGAAGGTTTACCCTGTGCAATATGAATATTTCTCCTCAACAAAAGAAGACAGTTTTGTAAGAACAAGAGTTTAGTAAACCAAATTCCAGCCAGAATTCACCTGAATACAGCCTGGAGGAACTTTGAGTTAAAATCAGGGATGTGAAACTTCAGATTTAAATCTGAATTTTTGATTTTTTTGTTTAGATTTTTATAACTCAAGATTTCAGCTTTTTTGTGCACCTGCTCTGTACAAAAGTAAAAAAACTTTCAGCTTTTCTCTGAGTGTTTTCAGATTGTGTGTGTGTGTGTGGTCAGTCACATCCCTGTAAAATGGTTCAAATGTCTCTAGTCTGAGAAGGGTTATTCACATTGATGACTATAAAACTCTGTGGATTGTATCCCTGCCTTTGCAAAGCCTCACATGTCATGTGAAACGTTTTTTCCTTTGTTTTTGAATGTGTATGCAAAATTGGACCTTGTCTGTGTAATCCGTGAGCCTTTTCCAAGAACAGTGTTGGAATTATCTTGAAAGAAAGTTGGTCTGCGTGTGAGATATCATTTTGTATTAAACTACATGTAAATAAGACTTAAAGCTATGTATGGTGGAAGTACTAATCAAGGTACCCGGTGGGTTTGAGGTGACACCATGTAATCTTTTTTGGATGTGTGTGGTTCTGAGAAGAACTGATGGTTTAACAATGGATGTTATGAACAGTGTGCTCTGTTCATCTTCAGGAAGGTGACTGTGAATTGTATTTAGTGAACATTCCTAGTCCTGAGCAAAGACAGTTATATTGACAGATGGTCATGTGTCGACTGGGTTTAAGCTAGGTTTAAATCTAATAGGCTGGTGAGAACCCTTCTTAGGAAAAGGAGGGATCATTGGACATTTCTATCAGTAAGAGCTTGGACAAACAGCAAGTGTGTCTTAGCTGGACGAGGATTGTAAGTCAGTCATCAGGCCTCGTGAAATGTCCTGACTCCCCTTGATGTCACAATTGCTAACTGGCATAGCGGTGGTACTGAGCTGTCTAAAAACCACCGAGCAGTTTCCCTTTCGAACTTTGGCTTTCTGGACGTGGTACCCAGGGAATTTTGTTGCTGGAGAGTGTAGGAGCACGTACAGTGGATCTTGATGGTTGTGAAGAGGGACTTGATCTTTGTTAAGGCGATGGACCTTGTACGGTCTGTCGCATCCCATTATGAACCTCATACATCAGGTAACCGTGGGCATGGGTGTAGAGGGACAACCATGGCTGGTTGAATGGGGACACCATCAGCTTGTCGCAGTAGCCTCAGTGTTTGATACTGACAAGAATGGGTTTAATGTTTCCATGTGCCACTGGTGACAAACCAGATGGAGTGGTCTACTTTCCATGTGCTAGGCAGGTTTCTGGGCTTTTGAAGTCTTGGATGCGGGACAAATATTAAAGTGATCTGAGGAGAAGCAGGGTGTGTTTGTTGTGAACACGTACCCATCGGAGAATACACTGAATCCGAACCCAGCTGGAAGATGATAAGTTGGAACCATTGTGCACGATTGATTTGGATTGTTTTTTTTGTAGCACCAGTGACATTTAAAACACTTCTTTGTGTAGAGACACATTGAATCTCTTAACATCTTAGACTCTGTTATCTAATCCTTCGTCTGGATCGAGCAGCTCGTCAAATCTTGTTACAGTATCTGTTGCTCACAACCAAATTGCCTCTAATTGAATTCACTTTAGTAGTGCAACATGACCAAGCCAAACTGACCATTAATCACATGCACTAATTAATGCTGACAGGGAGAAAGCACAGAAATCTAATCCCTAGCATGAAGCTCTAAACCTTACCCTAATGACCTTTGTTGTGTAAGGTGCGAACCTGGGATGGTGATCATTAGAAGCCTGACCACTTGTTCAAAGCCTTCCATTTATGCTTTGTCACGTTTCTTGAATGGAACAAAAGGTTGTTTTTTAATCCGGGAGTTATTGGATTCTGCATTAAATGAGTGACTTAACTCTGGTTGTGTTGGAATCTTAATAAAAACCAGTCCTGGTTCATCATCTTCAATTCATTGATTTTTTTTTGTGGGGGAGGGGGAGGGGTAATGTGAAGCCTGTAGGGAGAGGCCCTGTAAGTCTTCTTTTAATGCCCAGTATGGAATCCCAGCCCCCCCCCCCCCCCTTGAATAAAACCTGTAGAGTGCTGTCCCAGTGCAGGACAAAAGATCAGCAATTGAATTGAAATCTTATTTGAGAATCTATTGGGTCTTCAATAACACAATGTATACTTCGAGGTGGGGAGAGATATTAAAAAAAAATGATTGTAAAGAATTTGTTTAATAGGACAGATTATACCATCATCTTGAGAACAACATGCATTATGAACCAAGCTGAACAAAAAAAAAACAAAGAAAATAGAAAACAGATTAAATTGGATTCTTCAAATAAATTTTAGACTTCTGAGCTTTTCCCTCTGTTTAATTTGAGCCAGTCAGAAAGTGAGGATTTTTTTTTAGTGCCTAGGAGTAGGAGGGCCTGACTCGTTTCAATCCTAGCAGGATCTTTATTGAAGGCTAGCATCAGGCCCTCTTAACTCCAAGCATTTTTATAAATTTCGGGTCATTATTTTGGCTGGTGAGCAGTTTGCAGCAGTTTATTACTTGTATTCATTTTTCATTTTAAAGTGAACAAAGAAAATTTACTGGAGCGGGACTCGAACAGGCGACCTCCTGAATACCGTACACTTTTCAATGTATTTATTTTTGTTTAGATTGGTCAACGTTTCTTGTGCCAGATTGGTTCTGAGATTGTTAGTCCATGTTATCAATGTAGGGTTTTGTGCTAGGGTATTCGGTTTGTAAATTTGACTGGTAAGATCTTGTAACAATATTCAGAAGTGCTTAAAGTTAGGCGGCCTGACGTTTTGATCCTAGCAGGATCTTTCTCAAGAGCTGATGAGCACTTTGCTGCAGCTTAATATGTAAATGATTTCAATGCTTTTTACCTAACGGTGTACGACAGAACTGCAAGACAGACCTTTGGAAAATGGTTTTGAGTTTGCACAAAATTGTCTTTCACAAGAAGGATACCAGCTTTATAAAGATATTTGTCTTCTTTTGCCTTTGGAAATTACTGGTAGCTCATTTTGTTTCAGGTTAGAAATGTATTAAATTGATTACAATTTCTAATGAAATTGAAGAGATAGAATGTGGAATTGAAATAGACACAAAACCAAACAATAAGAAAAAGGACTGGGAAGATTTTTCCTCAATTAGGAAAGAAACCTGAAACAATCCTGACTTATAATCAGTAGAAAGCAAAAGCTGCGTCAACTTGGAGCCAGAAACTCTGCAACCATTAAACCCTCCCATGTCGTAAATGTCACTGACATTAAGTATATCAACTTACCACCATTACCCGCTATAAATGCAAATACGTGGTCAGTCGTAGAGGGGGGGGGGGGAGGGGGGGGGAGGGGGGGGGGGAGGGTGGTCCCATTAAACTGCCCAGTCTTGACTTTTAGTATTTGAAATTGCTTCAAGAGAAGAAGAAAGTAAAAAAAAAACTGCCTACTGACGGGCAATGCAGATCCCATTTCCCTCTGAAAGATTGTCAATATCCGAATCGTATTGCTGTAAATCTCCATGCACCTCTTAATGAATGCATTTTAAGTGAATTAACGTGGTGGTATTGTGTGATTCTTAAGTGGCACACTGGGCAGGCAATAACGCCGCAGCGGTACGATCTTATTACTGCGCTAATGACCGTCATACATTGCGTGGGGACGTCTGCTGAATTTTAAAACCTTTCTGATTTGCATGTTCTTTTTTCTTCTTGGAGTGATGAGTGTGGAATATTTCCAGACTTACTGTCTCCCTTTGATTGCCTGGGATCGGCCAGCCTACCAACTGTCAGAATCGAAAAAATTCTGCATAAATGTTTTTGATATTGCCGTCCTGAAGTTCTCTTTCGGATTTGGTTTTACTCTGACAAAAGTTTTAACTTTGGAGAGTCTTTTAGAATTTAATGAGAGTGAATTTATGGTGTTAAGATTCCTTTGTCATTGATCTCCAGGCTGAATCCTCTTTGTTTCCTCAGTCACAGCCACAGATCTGCAATAAGCCTTTATTCAAGGCGTTAGTCGTGTCACATCAAACTCAAACCAAAGGACATTATGCATGTGTAGCATGGGTACTACAAAGCCATGCCAATCTGGATCATTGAACAAAGACTATATGATCCCAATGGCCACCTGACTAGCAGACAATGAACACCACTAGTGTTGCATTTCCATGGAGCAGCTCTGGGTAATATCTTCTTAGCAAATCTTCTTCACTAAGCTAAAATCATCCAAGTACCAATCATAGGTGTTAGATTCATTACTCATATTTTTATACTGCATGTGAGTAGTTTCATGGCTTCTGACTGGCAAACAAAGAAAGATAATTTACTATTGTAGGGACATCACCAACATAGGGCTGGATAGCTCAGTTGGTAGAGCACTGGTATGGTATTCCGGGGGTCGCTGGTTAGAATCCCACTCCAGTCAACTTTTCTTTATTCACTTTTCAATGATTTAAAACTATTCTGCTTAGGAGGCGCATAAAGTCAGTTGCTGAAAGGAACAGATTTGGTATGTAAACCGGTCTTACCATACCCAGAATCATAACCATTTTCCCGAGACGGCATGTATGAGGATCTTTTGTATTCAGGTTTTTTGCAGAAAAAGTCTTGTCATGTCAGATTAAACAACAGCATTAGTCCTTACTGAATAAAACCCTGTCAATTCAGTGGAAGAATATTATTATTTATTATACCTAAAGTTTGTGGTTCTTGAATGTAATCTCTAGTTCACCAATGATTTTGTTGTTGTTAGGAGGTATTGGTCTTTGGAAATCTGCGCTGTTAGAGAAAAAATATGGACAAAAAATGAAACAAAAAGAAAACAAGCTATTTTTGCTTTTTTGAAGGAAATTTTTGTTTTATATGTTTTGGTTGTTTTTGTGTGCGTCCTGGGAATTGTCTTGTATTGCGAGCCCCGTTATGTTAGCATTATGTCAATACTTTAGCTCGTAATTGCTGACGCCATGCTTAAATTACAAATTTACGGTGTCTATTTTTCATCGAGAGTACCAGTACGTCAGTCCGTCTTTAGGGGGAAAAAAAGTTGAATAGACAAGAAAAATAAAAGCAACAAAACAAGCTACCAAAAGCACAATCCTTCAGGAAAACGGGGCTTAATTTCAGCCCGGGCTTTTTATCCTGATCAATGCAGACGTCTGTTTCTGGCCTTTCTAAAACAATGAGACAGGGGCTAATAAATGTGGCACCAGACAACTGGACCATATATAGAGCCCAGACGACGTCGCCATTACCAGTTGGAAATTGTCCGGTTATAAATAAGTCAGCGCTAATGAGTGTCAAGTTCTTGGCACGGCTTAATGGCTGAGCAATCTGACTGAAAAGTGATACAGGATATGTGGACAATAATGCTAGGATCCTGGTCTGATTGGGAGGGCGGGACGTAGTCATCTCTCTCTATTTCTTTTAAAAGCTGGTCGGAGAGTCTCTGGGATTCCCTCAGCTGGACGTGCTCTGCTATCCTTCCTTCAAATGGGCAGAATTTGTCCTCCTCCAAATTGAATATGACATTTGAGATCAATGGTGACGTAGTAAACTCTTCATCATTTTGCTTCGTAGAATTTTGAGGGAGAGTGGGAGTGATGTTATATCTTTTGTTTTTCAGTCTACTCACTTCTTGTATCAATCTGTAGACTTTGGTGAATGACATTTGAGTCAAAGTTTTCTTCTAAAACAAAGTAACGTTGTGGAAGTCGGGGTCTGATCTTTATTATTTGTGGGAAAAAACACAAAGACTGAGCTGCCTGGCATTTGGCCCAATCTTGCTGCTAGGATGTCAAAGATTTTATTTTATTTATAAATCTTTTATTTAGGTATCTGAGGTATTCATTTTTTTAGTTTGTGGCTATTTTCCACATCAAGAAAAAAAGTGGAAAAAAATGAATGCCAAGCACATACAGAAGCATAGAAGAGATTGTTTGAATGTGATACGCAATACACTTTTTATACACAATAAAGGTTAATATAAAGATTATTATTTGGGGTCACAGGGTTAAAGGTCATGTTCACATCTGTATTTAAAGAATACAAGAACCATATACAAACCAGACTTAGGAATATAATTTTTCTGTCAAAAGATGGAGAATTTACCGAAGACACCTCACAAGATCACTGACTTCTCTTTTCTTTTGGAGACAAATGGAATTAAAACTCCTCTCTACGTGGTCTGCAGGTTGTGTGTGAATGACAGTGAAGATTACCACGTTGGAATATCGGACATACGCCAAGATTGGGAGATTTTAAGACATGGGAACGGGTGCAGGGAAGGGACCTCCACGTTATTGAGGAATTTGAGACGGCATGCCCCTAGGCTTCATCCCCAGATAAAACATGAGGTTTTTGGGGGGAGGGAGACATACCCCTCCTATCTGTGATATTTCCTATTTGTACGGTATTGGAGCGTTTGATGTGAGTGCACACAGGTCATTGCACCGAGCTAGGCGGGACGGGATGTTTTTTAATGTGGTGTTCAGTGTAGTGTCAGTAAACTTAAAACTTATGCCATTCTACAAAACTTTGTTCTGATTCTTCATCAAACTCTTTGAACATTCCATTTAAGGTGTATAGATTTAATTTGATCTCATTGTGAAGATTAAGTACAAAAAAGGTGAAATATCTAATGATCTTTGGGATATAGCGGTATGTGCGTTGTTTCATGGGTTCTGACTGCCAAACGAACATAGGGCTGCCAACTGGATAGCTCAGTTGGTAAGAGCAGCGGGACGGTGTTCTGGAGGTCGCTGGTTCGAATCCTGCTCCAGTCAATTGTCCTTTGTTCACCTTCCAATGATTTGATAAACGGTATGCATTTATAATAGATTGTACAAGTGTGGTGATGCCATTCAAATCTCAAACTCCAATGTGGAATGATCAGTCCACATGTGAATGCATTGTGTGGGTGTTTTGCTGAGGGGTAGGGGGGGGGGGTATATGCCTACATGTAGCCCTCTCTGCAACTGTTGAAAGGCAGTTTGGGCTAGACAGTTCCCAACAAGGAGTAGGCCATAGTCAGTCAGTCAGTCACGCTGGTTTTAATTTGATCAGTACCCCCCTCCCCCTTGCTCTGCCGTCATCGTAGCTCCATCTAGTCTTTCACCCCTTACCCATCCGTAGATCATTACTCTTAATGCGCAACAAATCTTGATTGTACGGAGCCCCCCCCCCCCTCTCCTCCTCGCAGACAGTGAAGTATCCCCGCATCAAACCTAGAAACATCATTTTTTTCAGCTGGACGAAGCTCCATGATGTTGGCTCAGGATAGATTAATAGGCCTCATGAGATGCAACGTGGGCGTCAGTACGACGGCAGGAAAGACCGATATTTTCAAGTCGTCTTGAAAACCTTAAAAAATAAAGAAGAAGAAGAATATATCCCATCCCCCTCTTCTCTAGACAAGTGTTATGAATGTATTTTACATCACAAAAGCCATTTTTCTTTTTTTGGAGGAGGTATGGAAATTGAATAAATGAATCCATGCTGGGCGAGGTAGGATGCTCATTTAGTATGCGAGGAGTGTTAAGCTCAAGATGCCATCAAGCAATCTTGAAGGCTATAAATTATAGGACGATGAAAATAAATGGGTTTGATAAAAGGGTTCAAGTCCGAGAGGGCCATTTGCTAGGGCTTCTGTCTAAGCTTCCGTGGTTTTCCCAGAGGCCATTTTTAATTTCGTTTTTTGTATCCTTATTCCAATTTTGGGAATTTTCTTTTAGAGAAGGTTTGGTACGTGACGACACATCTGATGGAAAGTCCTTGTCTGTCTTAGTTAAGCCTGAGATATACTTTTTCAGGAGCCTCCCTAACCCAGTCCGCTGGTGAAGCCATGGAGTCTAGCTGCTAAAACCGTCAATTACAAAGAAGATGGTTGGAGTATACTAACTGGAACTTTAATGTAGAACCTTTAGTTCTTGTCAGAATCACAAACTGAGTCTTTGGATACTTCATTGATGTTCATAGGGTTAAATAAAAATCTAGAGTACGCACTCCGTATTCAATGTGCGTGCGGTCTGCACCTTGGCGTGGACGCGCAGCTGCCATCCTTCCTGGTGTAACTTCGCAGGCGCAGTACAGTCAAAATATCCGGATGTTCTTGGGTTAACTATGCGCACTGTGCCTGACGCGACGGGCGACACAATGTGTACCAGAAAATTGTTTTTATTGCTGTGCGCACAAACAGGGTTACAAATGTACGAATTGAAACGGGAAGCGGGCATTTGCCTTCTTATTAGGCAATGGCGCTGGTCATGGTTAGTGTATCACGCAAAGAGTGCACACTCTACTGGTGATGTTACAAATCTTCAAACTGTAGGCTATGAGGTGGCATGGTGTGTGATTCAGTAGACAATGACTGCAGATTGTTTTGGAAATTCAAGCGACGTGTTTTCAACTTGACTTGCTTTCATTTTGAGAGATACAAGTGAAATGAACAAGAAATGTGCTGGATGCCACAGGAAAAGCAGGTGCTTGCTGTTTGTTTTCCTGCGGGAAACTGTCAAACTGTCCTTCACAAGACAAAGATAAATCCCAAACAGGATAAAAGCCTGCAAGAAATGTTAGCATTTTCAGGAAACGATCTTTGTGATGTGGTTAGAACTTTAGATATTTCATTTGGAACTTGCTGGAGTTAGACAGCACAAGCACATCAAGTGGGGAAGTTCATGTTGGAAGTTGTGAATATTTTTGGTTGAATAAACTGACACCAAAAATAATTATTTTCTGTAAGCTTGTAGCAGGAGGATGACACCCATGCCCTTGGACCATGAAAAGCTGTCAGGATTAATGATAATGTAAAATTTAATGAGCTAATCCAGTATGTGTAATGTTAACAGTTAAATGAGTATACGTGTAAGTGCTAGCTATATGGTTGCTTCGACTCAACCTCTGTTTTAATAGTCAAAGATGGTTGATTCTCCGGAACCAGACTACAAGATGAGTGCACTTGTTACCAACAGCTAGATGTTTTTGCAGGGAACCAATGTGAAGATTGATAAGACATGGGCCCTTTCCCAAACCTCGGTTCCGGCTAAGGCTCAGTTTCCAGCACTGTCATCCATATGCTGAAAATAAAGGTTCCCAAAAGCCTCTATTTTGATACCTGTTATTTTAGAATGGATTCACGGAATTGAGCCGGAGCCTGAGCCAGAGCCGAGGTTTGGAAAAGGGACTAGCTTGGACATGAAAGTATTTGAGTATTTGTGTCTGTGCGAACAACCAACCCCATATCCACCACTGGTTAACTAATGATCCATTGTCAGACTTGCTCAAGTATGTCCAGACCTCCGTTGTCGCAATTAACAAACCGACTAGACCTGCACAGTATGATGATCCATTCTCACCTAGGAATTCTAGCGTTAAGAATTTTAATTGAATTTCACCATCGTTGTCTGGACTACAATGGTTGGAAACATTTACAAAGTGACGTGCATATAATAAGTATAATTACACGTACCATTAGCAAAAGTTTGGAGCCTTGATTATCAGGACTTGATCTCGCTTGGAGACTGGTCAAGACAAGAGCGACGCTTTCCCCCCAAAGCGCAAGGTTTGTTCCCAGTCCAGGATCTCCACTCTCCTTATCTGATACACTTCATTAGTTTCTGATTATAAAACCAATCAGCACAGCCAGCCGTATCACTTTCTTGGCCTGTTCCCATGGTTAATGCATTCATAATAACGACCACTTAAAGGTGTGGAGGGATGTTTTATGTTAAGCCCCGGCCGTCGCCCCCACCCCCCTTGCTGATATGAATAAGTGATGGGCGATGCGCTAGTGTGGAGTGGTAAGGTGACATAGCCAATTATTAGTCAGGGAAAGTCTTAAGAAGAATGAATCTATGGTGATTATGGTCCTGTAGGTTAGCTGGTGGGTCTTAATAATCATACTCAACTTCACAAGGAAAGAAATAGAAATCACAAATACCTCTTTTTGTCTCCAATTTTGACCTCAAGGCCTGTTGAGAAACTCCCTTCCATTTTCTGGGTTTTCCATTGGCACTTTAAAAAATTGTACGTAATACCTTGCTACACCATAAGAGCATTTGACTCATAAGCAATGGAGTTTGTTGTTCAATAGGGCTCCGCACTCGTGACGTCACATTCAGATGTTCGGACAAACAAGTCGGACGTTGCCAATTAACTTGTAAACGTTGTGAAATTTGTTTGAACATCCGGGTAACTATAGCTGTTGATATAAAGGGCGTATTCTATAAATAGCTCGAACGCGCGGAGCCCTATTCACCTGGCTGTTAGAATCATGGGTTGATCCTCTTCTGTGTTACTATTGTTCCAGAGACAGATTACTAGTCTGCTTCTCCAGTCACTGTTGTGATCATAATGTAGATCCTTCACGCCTTTTGCATGTACTGTACAAAGGGGAGAAAGATGTTGACTGGTACATGTATGTAGATTTGACAGGAGCGGATCCGGGATTTTCCAAAGGGAAGAGAAGAGGGGGGCATGGAAATAAAATGCACCAATTCAATAGTGACGGATACATTTGGGGCCGATCAAAGCTAGCTGGTTACAGTGGACGGGACGTGAACTGCTCAATTAATTTTGTCTCTGTTTTTTTCTTCTATTTTTGAGTCTCCCTCCCCCTCTCTCTGTATTTTTTTCTGAGAAAAAAGGGGAGTGTACGCCCCCGGACATTCCCTTGGATCTGCCCCTGATTTGTGAAAAGAATATAATGCTAGTATAATAGTACATGTAGATAAGACTGCATTTGGCCACATCTGAATTCTTTGGCTTTGGCTTGAATTTATACACACATGGCAATGGTAGCAGCTGCAGCCGTTTCCCATTGACTTGCGTGTAATTGTTAGCCATAGCCATAGCATTTTTCATGAGTTCTCTACGTGTGACTAGTGTTCTTATAACCCGGGCCAATTTCACAGTCTGTTTAGCACAAAAATTAGCTAACCATGAAATTTCTGTCTCAATAAAAACAGGATTAACCACCAAAATTCATGTTTTCATCAAAATCCATCAATCGTTCTTTGGCTGTTGTTCACTGACCAAGAATATCAAATGAAATTTGTAATGGTGGTTTTTGTTTTATTGGGCAAGACATTTTTGTGCTAAGAAATTTTATTTGTGCTTAGCAGCTCCATGAAATTGGCCCCTGGTATTTTGTCTCCATGTGCTTGTGAACCAGAGGACCAAATCTGGTCTCAGGTTGATGACTTGTACATGTTCATGCACATAGGTGCATTGTCATAATTCAGCTGTATGGAGTTGATTTGATGCCAGGTCCTGCATGCATACATATTGCTGGTTTACTTGCAACACAGACCTGTTCATCAGTAGTGTGACAGGGCGTAACCTCCACTAGGTCCTGCTGATATTTTATAGACTTTTAAGAATTATGATTGTGAATCTGTAATAAAACAAGAAATTCAGTGACAAGATTTAGGGGATGGGATGAATATTGGAGCATGTAAAATGTAAAGTTGTTGGTTTGATTAGTTTGTTTTTGCTGGCTGTGTAAAACTTCCAGCATGGCACACAAGTGGGAGTTGTCTAGCACTTGAATACGTAAGTTCATGTACCCTGTAATGTCCATGTTTTTGTTCCAGTACGATGGCCGAGGGACTGATTCTGAAGTCAAGAGTGTGGTCTTTTTTCTTTTTCGGTGTCACAATTTTCTACATTCTTATTTACTAAATACCACAACCTCTCTAATTGTGGCTTTTTTAAACAAAAAATGTACTCCAGTGGGTAAGTTGGCCTGTGAGAAACAGTACAGATTGTTGTATATTAGATTAAAATTTTGAGTATAGCAAATCGTTGTTGGCATGCTGTGAAACTTGTCAGTACAAGCGCAAACCAAACAAAAAAGTGCAGTCCAAAAAAAATGTTATGAACGCCTCAAAATAAAAGAATTGTGCATTGATCCCTTGTTTCCATGACAATTAATCCAGTTTATCATCATTTTGTGAACTCACTTTGAAGAGTCTTCAGTAGCAAATGACTCAACGTTTCACGGAAAGTGGCCCTGCTCTGAACGGGCAAATTTATCAGTTTTGCGATTTCTTGGTCATTGACAGTTGCTCAAAGGCTTTTTTTTTTCTTTTCTGGGGCATCCACGATAGTTCTCCATCATTCTAGAATGAGATCTAGAGCGAGTTTATACCACGGACGCAGAGACGGCGTCGAGTGAATTGAAAATCCGGTTTGGGGTCGGTGATTCCAAATTTCAGGTGGCGATGAACCCGGCTTCATCTCGACGGCCTACATTCCACAGTGCACACACTTCCTGAAGCTCACGTATATTTGCTTCCAAATGGAGCGGGCTTAATACAGAGCCATATATAGCCAATTACTTGATGCAAACCTCAAACTCAGCTACAAATGATTGAAATTAATGTTAGTTGATACACTTCTTGAAGCCTATTTCTGAATTGGACGGATGAAAATGAAGGGATAGGGCCTAATCAAACTAAAGCAACGAAATAGACGATGGTTTGAAAGAACAGATGTTCGTATTGGCTGCATTTTAGCAGTTTAATTGAAGATGATATAGAATTGCAATTCTTTCAGAAATTAATCAAGTGAAAGTCATCTTCATTAAGCTGCTTAAAGGGATACTCTTATGACTTCTTTGTCAGAGTTATTTGCTTGAAATAAAGTACGCAGCTGTCGAGCTTTGTGTATGATACATTGTATTAGGTGTCTCACTGTACGTGTGCTATCAGTATGTGATAATGCTTGTTCTCTCACAGTGAAGTGCTGATTATTGTATGTATTCGTGCTAAGCAATATTTTCATGTTGCACAGCATTAACTGCCTAGTTTAGATCAGTCTACACTCATGTGTCATGTTATGTCATCTATTGAGTAGATTGTCTAGACCATCTAACTATGCAGACTCTGATGAATGATCAGCCTTTGGTCTTTCTTTCATACATAAATGGGTCGCTGTTCTACTTCTTTGTGAGTAATGTGCAGATGGAATGGAAGAAGTAACAGGATTCACTCAGTCATTTATCATAGACATGCTCCTATTCAGTTGGCACTTGTTTAAGAAGAGAAAGCCCTGAGCTGACAGTGTGAAGTCTTTCATATTAGATCTACTATGACCCAGTTAGGTTATAGGATAGATAAATCCGCTGAATCTATCAAACTCCTTCTTGCAGTGGCATTGCTGTACATGTACTGTACCATCCCGTAGATATTGTGACAGTCATCCCTTAATATTGCTTATTCACGGTGCATCCATCCTGCATTCAAAGTTGTGCAATCAAGGGCCTTTCTCAAAGCTCGGCTCCAGCTTCGGCTCTGGCTCTGGCTCTGGCTCCGACTCCGGCTCCGGCTTCGGCTCTGGCTTCGTCTCTGTAATCCGTATGCTGAAAATATAAGTTATGATTTTTCTTGTTCAAACCAGAGAATCTACATGTACTTCCGAACCGCAGCCAAAAGTCTCTTTTTGATACCCATATTTTTTTATGGATTCACGACAT
Organism: Astropecten irregularis; assembly: GCA_963971285.1. NCBI lineage: Eukaryota > Metazoa > Echinodermata > Asteroidea > Paxillosida > Astropectinidae > Astropecten > Astropecten irregularis. The sequence goes on from OZ020253.1 coordinate 20,202,419, forward strand.
GGAGCTGGAGCCTGAGCCGAGCTTTGAGAAAGGCCCCAAATTGAGGCTTGGATTAAAAGAAGTCTGGTACCCATTTTCTTTTTAGAATTGGTGTTATCTTTTCCAAAGGGTACACAAGGAAGGTGACAAAATGGATGTGGCATGAATAGGTCCTGTTTGGGGTAAGGGGAATGAGGGATTACTTTCACTACTGTTTTTCTGTGGTCATACAAAATTCCATCTCTATATGGGCGTATGAAGAGCAAGATTCATATGTTTTGTTCCATTAAAGGTAATATCATACTTGGTTTTTGTCAAAGAAATTCATGGGCAAAAATATCAAGGAAGATACAGCAACAGTCATCTGTGAAATTTTCAGTCCCATACGGTGCCCACTTTTTGAGAAAACAGTGAAAAAATTGCCACTGCATATTAAAAATCGTTTCCCCACTATTTTTTATCTTAAAAAAAATCAAAATTGTTTTTGGTCACTGTTTTTACTCTGTTCTGGATAAATACAGCATTTCAGGCTGAACAGTTTTAATGGTATGTTTCTACCATCACCATTTTTAAAACCTGTAAGTTATAGGTAAAACTGTGAAGATTTCTGTTACGGTATGCTACCAAAGTATGATAGTACTTACCTTTAATGTTGTTTTTCTTTTCTGGTTGTGAATAGTGATCTTAACAAGATTAAATGGTTTTGCAACAGTTGGTTGCCCATGCCAACCGGTTGGTTGCCCATGCCAACCAGTCATGTGAGAAAGGTTTCTCACTTCAGTCATCTGCCTCAAGACAATGTCGGCCATATTGAGGAGACTTTATGGAGCTGCTTGAGAAAAGGTCCTTGCCTATTGGTACATGTAGGTCACAATTGAATGTCATGTGCAGACTTTATGATTTTGTGAGTTAGAGTTGTACATGTACGTACATGAGGCCCATTTACCACATGCTATCACGATGTGGCCATTTAGTTTTGACCAATGAATTGTCCCCAACCAGTTTTGCATATTGTGTTTGTTGTTTTGCATTGTGCGTCCCCATTTATGTTTCACAAACATGAATGTATACTTCCCGAGGCAAGTATGATAATGTTCTCGTGTGCAGTAAACATTAACTCACATTAATGTGATCGCGATGTGACCCCATTTGCAATTGGTTCTCTATTTTTACATGTGCATGCATTTTTTATGCCATGCATAACAAAACATGTGTATTTTGTGTAATCAATTTTCACTATAGAGTATATTTCAAGATGTGTTTTTTTCTTGTACGTATTACGTTGTTTACGCAGACATTTGGATGTGTTTGAAATTGTCCAAGCGTGAGTCGGACTGACTGTCTCCACTCTGATCCAGCTTTAAATCATTTGCTAGCAATGTAGATTGGTTATGTTCCTATTACCTGTAGCATTATTGAATCTGTGTCATATCTCAAGATCAACTCAAGCTCGTTGCTTATATCAATTACAATCTGCCCTGTCAAGTCCAACTGCCAGAAGAGAGGTAGAGAGAGACAGAGGGGAGGAAAAGAGGTTAAACTGACATAAAATCATCTACCACCGAAGGAGGAATCAAAGAATTGTACTGAGCTTAGTTGCCCTGTGACTATACCCTAACCTGTAGCTTCTAACTCTTAGCTGGGCAACAGGAAGCAGGCCTTCTTGTCTGATTCTGATAAATACTCAAAAGGAAAGCACCGAGAAACAACTGGCCCGTTTAATCCCCTCAGGTTTGTCAGTTATGTCAACACTAACTAACAAGATGTTAAGGTTTGGTCCGCCAAATCAAGAGGTTCATCTATCTTGCCTTTCAGTGACTGTTGGTATAAGTTCTTGGGGGAAGCGATACTATGAAGTCCTTTCAATCCAACAAGTTAGCCTATTAGTACCATTTTTTTTCTTTTCTGCGGGGTCTGGGAAAAAAATTGAATTGTCTTTCTCTCTGTTGGCTCAGTGCCCTGAAGAGGGGAAAGTGCTGTTAGTCTCTGGTCCAGTTGGTTTGGCACAATTCCAGGTCATTGTATTTCAGCAGATTTTCCGATCGGTGAGTTTGATGGGACCCAAGATGGCGCCACGATGCTGATCTAAATCTTGAGTTAAACAAAGTTGCCCTCTGGTTCGTTAGGACCTACGTATGTTCTTGTCACTATGGATGAGTGTGCATTCTTCCACACTAAATATCTCGACCGGGCATCAGGCCACCAGGCCAATATACCCCCAAAATTACCCTTTCATTCTTGGTGCTCGTTGCTAAGAAAAGCGCCCTCGTGAGGTGAATCACTGAACTGATTCTAGGCAGTATTTTGTACTTAGCAATTTTATGGATTTGACCGAAACGGTGACATGATATAAAGTGCATATGGAAGATGACCGCGGCCAGGGTTGGCCGTAATTGGACACTTTAAGGGATAGAAAAAAATTGAATGAGACGATGTACTTTGTCCGTGTGAAGTCAAAGGTTGACAGCCAGGGAAACACGGTTCTCGCCACGATTTTTTTTGTGAGGGGTAATTCAATTAAGCAGGTAAATTTCATCCAGTCAATAAGGCCAGTCCATTGCGGTTTTGAAGTACCAACAGACAGTGAACTATACCTCTGCCTGTTTGTAGACTAGCCTCAGGGTGAGGGGGGTGGCGAGGTTCCATCGATCGTTACCGGTGAGCTTGACCGTGGACGTCCAAACTGCTGAATGTCCTGTGATTTACCCACTGGTCGTGGTAATTGATGACCCCTATTGTTCCATCAGGACCTCTCCCAGCTCGTATTGAAGAATCCTTCACGAAAGAAAACAGCGAACCTGGGGACGGCTGCCTCGACATCTCCGCGACAATGTGGGAGCTTGTGACAGTCTTTGCCTGAACAAAGGGGCAGGTGTGTTCTGCGTCTGTGTGGACGTAGGACATCCGCTGTGCAGAGTTTCATCATCCGGAATGGAAATACAAAAAAAAATCCCTTTTGATACATGGCTTTGATTTGGAAACATACATGGGAGGTATAGGTGTAATATCTGAATGGATTACATTACAGTGAAAAGGTCTTAGAGAGATATATACCCCTAATATCAGACATGTTGTATTAGAAGTCTCTACGTGCTGTCGTTGGTGATTTTTTTTATGGTTTGTGCAGCATTTAATGTGAACTCTGCATGCACTGATGTTCTGAGCACGATTATGGTCGGTCTTCTGCACCCCAGGGGAGAATCATGGTTTGACGTGCTTAGCACGATCGGCGTGTTCTTGAATGTTGTGAGTGTGGAATGTCCACTACAAACATATGCCAGTGTGTTGCAAGTACAAACAAGCACACAAACACACAAACAAGAAACACTCATCAGGAACGTATTTCAACTGGAGGAGGATGATTTTTTCCACGGGGCAAATCAGTGGTTCTGGAGTATGATGTCATTGAACTAAGGATGACACCGTTTACTCCAGGGGCCAATTTCATAGAGATTCTTAAGCACCAAAATTTGCTTAAGCACCAAAAACCATGGTTAATAAAATCAGTATGCCAGCCAAAACTCCTTGTGAATGTTATGCTCAGCAAACAATGGCAGAATACAAGAGCTGAAACATCACATGAAAATTTAGTTGGTAATCCTGTTTGATCAAGAAAGACTTTTCATGCTTAAGAAATCTTGTTCTTAAGCAGCTCTATGCAATGGGAGACTTTGAAGAACCGCACAACAGCGCAGACGCAAAACAACGCGCGCATGCTCACAATTGCATGCGCGTGCGCTGTTGACTTGAAGACCGGTTCTCTAAAGTCTCCCATTGGCCGATGGTATCTCTCCCGTACATATTACATAACATAATCATAAGAAATTCTAAGCATTGCTTCCAAACATGAATAACCTGATATAGAGACTGTTATTAATTAATTCAGTTGTTAGAAGGGCCTGATGTTTCAATCAAAGAGAATCCTTTCCCAAAAGGTTACCGTAAATATCCTTTGACTGTAGTTAAGTTCATAATCTCCAGTATAGCACCTGATTATTCAGTTAAACCTCGCCGCAAGGTATGTATCAGTGTATGTACGTCATGCAAGCAGTTTCTTGGAAGAAAATCCTCAAATGTTTCGAATTTTTGGGACACAACCGTAATGTTTAATGCAAATCAGTTTGGTCCCTCATTCAAATGTCTCATGTCTAATTTAGCTGCAGAGGAAATTAGCAAAATAACTTCAGTAAGTTGAAAATATGCCCACCCCGACATGATGATATTGAAGTGTGTGCAAAGTGAAGAATTAACGGTTGACATTCAAACTTGATGCCTCCTGTTTACTTGTCAAGATGCCTATAAACATCAGGCTTCAATGGTTTGAGAAAAGAAGAGAAAATGCAAATGGATGGAATTATGGAATTTGCTCCATTTTTGTCTAGTTACGTGTGAATAATTTATGGATAAATTAAGAACATAAAAGCATTGTCTTAGAATAATAACATCAGGAAATCATTTGATTTCCTTACATGACAAAGTCTTCTTCAGGAAGGTGTTTTATTTTAGAAAAGAAGGAAAAAATAATAATCAAATTCTACTGTTTAGCTTAACATTACCTGAAAATACCTGCCTTGATCAATTACAAATTCTATTTTGACCACCCACAAAAAAAACCACAAAAAAAATAATAATCAAATAAAATACATTTAATAAATTTTGACTGAAGCTTTATTATAAAGATATTCCGACTAGACATGTTGTTTGCACAAATACTGACCAGTGACCAACATTATGTATCCCATGAACCTACTTATACCTAGGGTTGATTCTTCATGTCTGTTTTGTTCTTTGTATTCTTGATGGGGGGAAGGGGGTTAGGTGTATATGAAGTATAATATTACCCATTGTACAAGGGTCAAGTGCCGGTAATTTAAGCCGATCCCTCAGACAGATATAAAAGGACTGAATTTTTATTGCGGTTATTTTTAGAATTGTGTTGAGGAAGTCAGGATCATCAGCCATTGAAACAATGCAAAACATCTCAGAGTTCAAAGATTGGGCCAATTTATAATATCAACCCGTCTTTACTGTGACAATGCAATGGTGAAACCTAACAACCGCCAGTGGGAGGACTGTTTTAATTGGTCAATTTATAATGGAGGGGGGGGGGAGGAGCTGTTACCATGGACACTTGATGCCTCGATGCTGTCCTGTCGTTAGTATGCAGATGGGTAGAGGCTCAATTCAACAAATAATGCATGAATCCCGTTGTCTTTGTTGGTTGTTTGTCGGCCACTGTCAGGATATCATCGCTGTTGGTTTATTCAATAACCGCTCACAGAAGTGCATTTTGGTCCAGGCGTTTGCTTCTGTGTGCCCACAAATAAATTTCATTTGGCAGAATTTATCCGGGTTTTATTTGTGTCACAGCGTTTATTGCAGTTGGCAGATAGGCTTGTGAGGATTTTAATTTCCTGTGTTGCTGCCCGCATTGCAGTAATAAATATTCTATAAACCATCCTTCCCTAGCCCGGCCTGGCCTGGCCCACGCTGGTCTGTTTGCTTTAATTGTCAGTAGGCTCTTCCCAATACAAGTCACTCTCCTACTTGTAAAAGTGGAAACAAAAGGCTTTCATCTGTTTGCGGCTTTTAATATCACTTGCAGTTGCTTTGTGTTTTTGTAATGAGATATATTCTAGCTGACAGAAAGAGTATTGTCTGCTGATGCACCTGGTCACATTAATCATGGATTTCTGACCAAGGATTCCACAATTTGGAGTGTTTTTCTTCCTGGAAATGGTCTTCATCTTCAACCTAACCTACAAGCCAACTGCACCTCCCAGAGCACGCCTCATCAACTCCATTGTCAGTACACTGCCAGCCTTTGTTGTGAGAAAGCATCATGGTACAACAATAGGCTGTCTTCAGTGCATCCAACATGGCCGACCACAAGCCCTAAACTCAAACCAAGAAGTCTGAAGCAGAGTAAGTTTGGTAAATCACCAGTTACTTACTATCCAAACTCTACAGCAACTTTCAATATCTCCCTGGCTGTTTCTGGTGACATTGAACTGAATCCAGGCCCTATAAAGGATCCATGTGGCAAATGCTCCCGACCTGTGAAAGTCAACCAACGATCACTGCTGTGTGAGGACTGTAACATTTACTGGCATCAGAAATGCATCCCTGAAATGTCTGTTGCTCAGTACTCCTTGCTGATTTCAAGCACCACTGACTGGTTTTGCCCTGGCTGCAGTCCATCCTACACAACTGTACAATTCTCATCATCTACAGTGTTGCCTTTTTCTTCTTGTGGTGACACTTCATTCCAGGATGTATTCGGAAATGCAACTGAGGACCGGTTCAGGAGGCTTCATGAACCAATTCTGTCTAGCGACTCCACAAGTAGCCCCCCATCGTCTCCCCAACAATCACCTTCTACCAGATGTGAAGGCCTGTCTTGCATCCACTACAACGCCAGAAGCATTGTTAATAAACTCCAAGCATTCCAAGCTGAACTTGACTCTCATCTCCCAGACCTTGTGTTCATTAGTGAAACTTGGTTAGACCAAACTGTGTTTGATGGTGAGATACTTCAAGACCCCAGCTTCACACTCTTTCGTCGGGATCGTAACCGGCATGGAGGTGGAGTGCTCATCGCCATTGCAAATCATCTTTTCCCGACCCGTGTACCCGTATTTGAACATGCTGACATCGAGCTCATCTGGATCGAGGTGACCACCGCTGCAGGCAAATTACTTGTTGGCTGCCTCTACAGACCCCCCAGTGCCTGTAACAGTTTTTATGAAAACTATCAAACGGTTCTTGATGGTATCTTACCATTCTCTCATAATTATTTGTCTGTTATTGTTGTTGGGGATTTTAATGTTCACTTTGATACGCAATTAGAAACACATAACAAACTTGGATCTGTATCAGACACACTGAATCTGAAACAAATGGTTACTTCAGTTACACGTCATAACAGTGATAACTCTTCATCAGGCACCATACTGGATCATATTTATTGCAACTCACCAGATCTAATTACTCATGTCACTGTTATTCCTGGTTTGGCTAACAGTGACCATAGTGGCCTTTCTTTCAACATATCCACCAATGTTAAACATAAATCAGTCTCTCGTACTTTCTTCCAGTATCACAAGGCGGACAGAGAGGAGCTCTGTGCCACTCTGTCCAAAGTACCATGGGATTCATATCTGTCGTCTGACCTTCATATTGACACCATTTGGAGTAATTTTAAGGATCTTTTATTTGCTACTCTTGCTGATTTAGTTCCAGTCGCCAAACAAAGGGGTCGTAGAAGAAAACCATGGATAACTCCCGAGATCATCCTGTTATCTCGTAAAAAATGCCGTGCCTACAAAATAGCCATGGCAAACAAAAACAACACAAATTTCTGGCTAAAATATAAAAGCTTACGCAACCAGCACAATTACTCAATTCGAATATCTTACAGTAAGTACATTCAGGAATTAGCCCAAAACTGCTCCGCCAACCCCAAGAGATTCTGGAACTTGGTCAGTAATTGTCGTAAGAAAACTTCAACCAACAGTTTTTATCTTCAAGAGAAAACGGTAATTGACCCAAATGTGATTGCTACAGAATTTAACTCCAATTTTCAACGGAATTTTTCCTCTGCAAATGAAGCACCCAGTATTAATTGTATTCATGAGGATTGTTCGTCTCGGCTTTACTCCATACAAACTTGTACTAAGGACGTACATAGGTTTCTCAGTGCACTGGATGCTCATAAAGCACCTGGTCCTGACAATATCTCTCCAATGCTTCTTAAAATTGCTGCTGATAGTCTGTCTTATCCTCTGTGTAAAATATTCAACATCTCGCTGTCGACTGGTCAGGTACCCTCAGAGTGGAAACATGCCAACATTGTTCCCATACATAAGTCTGGGGACCCTCACAACATAAGTAATTATCGGCCTATTTCTCTTTGCTCCATTGTTAGCAAGTGCCTTGAAAAGATTGTGGCAAACAAATTAACTAATCATATGTTCAAAAGTGGCCTTGTTTCTGACTGTCAGCATGGCTTTATTTCCCGTAGGTCAACTGTGACACAACTGGCAACAGTTTACCATGAGTGGGCTGAAACCATTGACAGACCCAACCCGCCTCGTATTGATGCAGTTTTCCTGGATTGGTCAAAGGCCTTTGACCGAGTGAGCCACGAAATTCTTCTGGAAAAACTGCATAAATACGGTGTTTGTGGGACGGCTCTTCAATGGTTCCAATCATATCTGACCGATCGACAGCAACGTGTTCAATTTCAGGGTGTTCATTCATCATGGATCCCAGTGGGATCAGGTGTACCACAAGGATCAGTCCTTGGGCCTCTCCTTTTTAATATCTTTGCATTTGATTTGCCTTTTTGTGTTCAATCTCAAATGAGACAGTATGCAGATGATACTGTAATTTATAGAACCATTCGTAACCCAAATGATGAACTTATTCTTCAGAATGACTTGTGTCAAATAGATTACTGGTGTACTCTAAATAAAATGAAACTTAATGTAGACAAATGCAAGTTAATGGTTATTTCCCGTGCTAACCCTCCCAAACCCATGTATACTATTGGACCACATACTCTCCAATCTACCGATCAATATAAATATCTAGGTGTTATTATCTCTCAAAATTTGTCTTGGAAAAATCAAACCAATGCAGTAGTGAGTAAGGCGAATAGGTTGAATGGTTTTGTTAGAAGAATTGTTAGGTCCAGGGATCCCTCTGTTATGGTAACATTATATTGTGCATTAGTTAGACCCATTATTGAGTATGCTGCCCCAGTTTGGTGCCCAGGCTCTGTCTCTGAACAGGGTTCCCTGGAGAGAGTACAGAGAAGGTTTACTCGATGTTGTCTTGGTCTTCCTCGTAGACATATCCGCATCCTTAATATGGATAACATAGAGTATTCTGAGCGGTGCACCAGACTGGGCCTACCTTCCTTACTAAATAGATTAATGTTCCTTTCTGTGTCCTTTGTTTCCAAATGCTTGTACAGTAAATTTGATGTCCCTATTCTTAATTATATTTCTGTTAATTCCCGACACTCTGACTCACTGAAATTTTGTCATGTGCAATCTAGAACCAATACATTTCATCAGTCATTATTTGTTAGATTTCCCCGTATCTGGAACTCTCTTGACCTAGAGACACGTAATTCAATTCTGTTCGGTTTGTCCACCTTCTTGTCCAATCTTAGGAAGCATTACCTCTTTAATTAATGATGTTTATACTGTATGTATTTTTTTTTATCATTGCCATCATATCATTACTCTCTATCTACGTTTGCCATTTGCCATCGTGCCATATTAATTCTATTTCTATAGAGTATGTTTATTTTGTTATATATTTATGATAAGTTGAAGAACGATGTTTTTATTTAATTATGAATGTATCTAGACTCTACACCATTTCTGTTCTTGTCTTTTATGCAATATGCTGTAGCTTTCTGCTGCTATTCATGTACATGTAGCTTCATTTCACTATGTCCTGTTTGACTTGTCTATTGTCATCAATTTGTTCTTCCAGTGCATTTCCTCTGTTGATCCCCTTCTCTGTTCATTCCCAGTAGCTTAATAATCCCTTGTGGTTTGTCTCAGCTCCCCCAGCTCTTTGTTCACAAGCAAAGGATGCTTCCCACAAATCTTCCACCAACCACCTAATCCTTTCTCTGGCCCTTTCCAGTCCTCCCCCCTTCCACTCCTAATCCTTCACAAGTCTGTTCATGTTTATCCCCTCTCCCTTTGTCTGCAAGCTTCAGTCCTTCTCCAGTTTATTCTTTATTTTGATCCTTCAGCATTAATTGTTTTGGTCTTTAAGTTAAGTAGAATTTGTTTTTATTATGTATTTATTGTATCTGTTAACATTATAGGAGAGCCTCTTGACAGTGATTTGGTTCGCTTTTAGGCAATCCTCAGGGATGTTTTCAGTTTGTTCCCGTTGTTAATGTCTTGAATGTAATATCATGTTGTCTGTACTGCTGTTTTCCTGAGATATAATAAATGAAAATGAAAATGAAAATGAAACACACATTGGTAGTTTCAATCACTCTTAAGTTGGCCGCCGGATTCACTCAGTCCTCGATCATACATATTATTCAAAATGGCGGAAGGAATCAATATGAGACATTTTTTATTTTCAGGTTTTCAATTTACCTCGGAGCTAAATGTAAAAATTCCATTATTTGAGGTGCGAGGGGCTGTGCAACATCATGCATTGGGGAAAAATAGTGCAGATTTTTTTGTTGGCATTTTTTTTCTCGAAATTTGTCATGACTGCACTCTGATGCGGACAAGTCTGAATTTAGGCACGTAGGTCGTCAACAGTCAGCAGGCAATCATTGACCTTTGGAGGCCTACGAAGCTTATTGTCAGGTAACAGACTGGTTCTTGATCCACGTTTCTTGACCGGATACGCACACGTACCCAACCACACCGCCGTGGGACTACGGTGTCGATGTATACAGAGCGGTGAATACGTAAATAGGAGAGAATATTAAGAAAAAAGTCTGGGAAATTGGGCCAAAAGGCCAGGAGAGCCGGTGCTTTGGCAAGTTTCTCGCCTTCACACCTAGTAGCTGGCCCCTTGTGTCCCCTACCACTGTCCTTCTAAGACCCTTACTCTTAATGCTGCTCTGGTGTCGGTTTCATCCTACCGATCCCGCCTGGAATACTGATGCAAAAAGCCCAGCATATATCAAGCTGTGTGTGGAGGTGAAATGTATCTTTTGGTCATAGAGAGCAAGAGGTCTGCTTGCTTTCACGCTTGTGTAGGGTACTTTTTTCATTTAAAGGTCCCATTATGTTGAGGAAACTCACAGGAAGGGAATCTGTATTGCTGTATTCAGGAAAGGCTATCATAAAAAATGTACACTGTATAGATTATGAAGATCTTACTCTTACGTCAGAGAAAGACAGAATGGCATGTCAACAGATTTGTGAAGCATTCCTTCCTCATGGAATCGTGTAGTGTGTGAGTGATTGACATGAGGGAATCATTCCTTATGTCTCCCATAGAGATGAGTTCCATATAGACCGATCCGACGACACAATTAACATACATGAACCATCTGCCATTACTGTGGTGTCCCCACCCGCCTTTTGTGTGGCATCAAAAGAATTTACACTACGCCGCACTATTACTGTGGGGTATACTGTACATCCCAGGGCCAGATACATGAATCGCTCGTCGGATTTGTGTATAGAAGTGACCCACAGTTTGTGCACATTGGTCATTCATCATTGGTTTACATTGTTACACCGTGATATATCAATACATTTATCACATATATTGTATGGGATCCAGACTCCACCACATTGGAATCATATTAAAATCAAGCAGTCTGTCTCAACTAGCTTGAGGGCTCACTTCTCTTCTGTGTGAGTTCCATAAAGAACGAACAATTGACAAAATTAAAGGACTTTCCCCTCTTGAAATGGAGTACGGCCATGAAAGCAAAAAGGTTTAAATTTAATGCACCCCCACAATAACATAGAAACCACAAAGTTATCAATTTCAAAGATAATGAAATACTGCAACATGAACACCATTGTTTTGTTCTTGAATTGACAACATATTGTTGAAGCTGAAATGTATTTGTCAACATTAGACTAACGAATCAGACAGAATGACAGGTTTGTACAGATAGAAAACGTTCATTCTTGACATGGACATTCAGCTGCCTCATATACTGAGAGGTTTTAATCAACAGAGTGTGTCCACTAGATAGAGGGCTCCTGTCCTGCACGTCCTGTACTGTCTTGTCCTGTCTGCTTGGTGGCTCTACAGATCCCTAGGAACAAACGGACCGGAGAGGCCGGGATCTCTTTAACTCCTTCATTCATGCTGTCCCCCTCACCCTCCCCCTCCTGAATTGCCAGCTAACAGACGACAACCTTGGCATCTTAATGACAGAAACAGAGAAGGTTAAAGAAGATGGAGTGGCTCGGTGGTTGGTAGTTAGGACATTAAGGGAGAGATTCTGATCTCAGTCACTCTAGGGAGGCACCGCCTTGGCAAACCTGACTTTGCTGAAAGAGAAACAAGACAAAAACAAAGAAGACGAAGAGAAAAAAAGCCCAGGTTTGAATTCATTTCACGGGTATGAGGACTGACAAATGGAGCCTTGTAGGGAGCGTGCTGCGGAGTGGGCACTTTAAACATCCTTCCTATTGTCGTGAGTTATCACCGCCTCCGCTTCTCAGCTCCGAAAGATGATCTTCCTGATAACGCCTCAAGTCTCACACCTGCGACGACATGAGACAACATTCTTCGACAAACTGATCAGAAGGGAAAATTTCCCTTCCCTTTCTTCTTTTTTTTTCTGTTCCTTTTTGGGAACGGAGGGGAGGTCGTACCTGTCATGCCTAGTAACGATGAAAAAGAGGCTCCTTTTTGTATTCCTTCATCGGGACTAGGTTTTACCCCGAAGATTTCTGATTGGTGTATGCCGAATCCACTCAGCTTGTAATTGTAAGTTTGTATGACTTAGGGTGTTGCCTAGGTTTATATGTGCTTGAAAGCCTGACATTTTCAAGGTAACCAGTGAGATGAAAGAAGTAAACCCATTTAAGACATTTTATTAATGATATCAAATATGATATTAGAATCTTGTTAAAAATGTCATTGTTAAACATTAGATTAAACCCCAAAATTAAAAAACAAACAAACAAAAGGAAAAAACAATTCCAATAAAAATGGAAAAAATACAAGCAAATGGCTCCAAGTTATTTTACCACAACAAGTCTAATACTTTCCACGTGTGAATTTAGCAGCAAAACTGGGGCACTTTCCTGATATTATTCCATTCACTATAAACAAAATATACGATTTTGCAATGCATCTCGTTTACCTACTCTTTTTCATTAATTGTCATTCTAGAGCAGTAACAAAAAGAAAATGTTAGTCTTCATAGATCGACCGGAGACATTAGCAAGACCACAAAATGTAAGCCAGGAGCAATGAAGAGATAAAGGACAGAAAGGACTGGGAGAAGGGAGGGGGAATAATATGAGCATCACATTGTTCATTGGACTCTTTGACAGTGCCTGAGGTACAATGCAAGAATTGGTGCAGGGGACTAACTAAATTGATCGAGTCTAGTTGATGCAACACTCACTCAACAAGTCAATGTTCCTAGCCCTCGTTGCGTTTCAGATTCCTTGCCTCAAGTCATGCAGCCGTTGAAGACATTAAACTCTCTCCCTCTCTTCTTCCAGCTTTCCTTCCTTTGTTTGAAACTAGACATACTCCCTCCTCTAATATCAACCATCTTGGCATCAAGGGGAAGGAGAAATTTGGATGGTTTGAGTAGATGGTGGGGTGGGGCAGTAATCGGTAGTTGTTAGTATTTGGTCAACATTTGTAAACTTTGATGATGATGATGCGCAGCATTTATATAGCGCCATTTATCTTTAAAGTATAATTACATTCAAAGAAAAGACGCCGGCTCCACCAACAGTTATCAATCACTTAATTGCTGAAAAAGTAGGTTTTAAGGCTGGAATTGAGGCTTTCAAGTCCTGTAATATTTCGGAGATCAGGAGGGAGTGAAATTTGTTGTATGGCAATTCAAAATGATGTTTGTTTCTTTTTTCATGCCAAGCCAACCCCAAATTTGACCCCACAAACTGATATTTAAGGGAAAGGTCTGCTATTCAGGGAAGGAAAATGGCTACTTTGTGTGGTCTGAGCTGGAAGTATCTCAACCTAAAATTATGCTCACAACTCAGACGGGAAGATGCTGGGTTTTTTGTTTTCATTCATCTGAAGACCACAAACAAAGAGGAGATGCACTAATTGGTATTGTTTTCAAATTTTGAATTTTTTCCCCACATTCCCCATATTTAACCTACCTCTCTTGCTTTCCCAAATCAGAGTCTTCCACCCCTTGAAAATCAGGAATAAAAATGAAGAATGAAACTTCATAGGTTTAGGGGTCTTGGCCTCGATACCGACCCCCAATTTTTATTCAATGCATTCAGTGTTCTCCTATTTCCCCCCTACCCTACCCCCTCTGTCCAACCCCAGCAAACTACACATCTTCTCAGTCCCCTCTCCTGTTTCAGATCGGGGAGGAATATTCAATGTCTGCCCACGGGCTGTTATTGTAGCTTAGATTGTTAGCTTTGTTGTGATATCAAATTTGGAAGGCAGTTATATCTTGAGCGCCATGCTCCCTGGAGGCTTGAAACGGTGTCTCTGTGCTGGGCTTTGGTTTTGTTTCTGTCGTGAATACGCGGCGGCAGGTGAACCGCGGGTTAGGCTGAACGTGTGGTCCATTATATGCCTTGTCTTGTTGAAATTATCACAGCTCTTTACTCATCGCGATGAATCCAGAAAAATTTGGTTGGATATGTTGCTTTGATTTGTTTATTTGTTTTTGTAGGGGGCTGTCTCAATTTGGGGAAAGTTGATGAACATTAAGGCTGCTGTCTGATAGAATTTGGACATTTTAGCACTCAGAGTACATTTCTGTCTATAAATGCCAATGTTAGTGTATTGTTTGTTCGAATTTGATAATTTTGGTGTAGGTATTGGTTTCGCTAGCAGGGGAAATTCTAGGGCATTATAATTAATTATAGTTAGTTTATTTGTAGGGAAAGAGTGAGGCATGTTTGACCATGCTGTGTTTTGTTGATTGGTCATGATATGTGTGTCATTCATGTTGTAGGCAAAAATTGATCTTGACATTCGTTCCGCAGTCGCTGTAGGTTGAATGAAAATACTGAATGAAAGGATGGAATTTTGATTGGACCACTAACTTTGTTCAGGCCATTTCTGTTGATGCATCACTACCATGTGTATTGAATTAGATGCTCAGCCTGCATCGGGTTTAATCACAATACAACCCCGTCCCTTAAACAAATATTTCTCCTAAAAATGAATTCTCCTTTGATGGTTTTTGTATTAAACTCCTTGGGTTGTGTAATAAAGACCGGTTTAATATAAAGTGAAAGCACCAATGACTGTAGACAAGAAGTTGTACTCTACTTTCATTGATTTGTTTTCTTATTATAGTGCATTCCTTTCTACCAAAGTTTCATTCTGTTTTTATTCTCACCAAGTCAGTCAGTCAGAGGAACTGGCTAGAATATTGACTAAGAAAACACCATAAATAAAAACCATAAGGAAATTGTATGAATTTGTATAACTACTGTGATGTTATAGTTTTATATTTATATTTTCTGTGAGGTTTTTATGACTGTGAAGAACAATTTCATGTTCTCGTGAATAAATGGTATGAATGAATGAATCCCCAAACCCACCTCTATTATGGACACATTTATTCACATTATTCATTGTACACGTGAATCTTACTGTGTTGTTTTTGTCGGTTTCTACCGGAAACCAGAAGCCTCACATCTTGAAAATTGTACGTTTTGTTGTAAACGTGCATTTTTACATTGTGTTTATTATACCAGCATGTAAATAGGTTTATCCTCTGCTGTAACATTTCCATCATTTTTATTAGTCGTTCTCAAGAGTGACATATTTTCTTTGTAAAGGAGAAACAGCATTTTGTTCTATTTTTTGTCATTTTTTTCTTTTCCTTTTAATCTATTGAAAGGTTAACAAAGAAAAATTTACTGGAGTGGGATTCGAACCAGCGATCTCCTTTTAAACTACAATTTTTTATTCGTTTGCATGGAAAGTCATTTTCATTTAATGACTTAGAGAGTTCACCCTACATCTTCACATGTTAACTGATTTAATTAGAAAATGGTAATGAAATGGAAGAGGAATTTTTTTTATCTTCATAAATAGTGCAGTGACTTGCAAAAAGTAATTCATCTTGATGTTTTCATCAAATAACCATGCATGGGAAACTGACTGCCTTTTAAGTCATTGAAAAGTGAAGCAAAATTTACTGGAGCAGGATTCGAACTTGATGTTTTTAATATTTTTAACGTTTCATATTTATTTTAAAGCACTTCTGCATGTTTTCTTTATGCCAGTTGATAATTTTTCTTTATAAATGTTTTACATTATGCATAAATAATGCACATAACCTTTATGTTTGTTTTGATTTAACCCCATTGAGTACAAGATTGATCAGTGTTGTCTCTGAAATCAAATCTTGACTTTGAGAATTCCGAATTCCAAACTTTGGCGATGTTTGTATTGTGATGCACTTAAAATAATTGCTGTGCATCCCAGTGGGTTTGGCCTCATTCATGTTGTCAGTCATAGCAATGTACAGCTAGGTTTATGTTATAATAGAACCCATGAAAGTTTCCCTAATCATGTCCCAAGTCTGTGGTGCTTAAGAACCTGCATTTATTGCGGGCGTACTGATTTCCGAGCCAATCTGAACAATACCCGTCGCCCGAATTAAACTCGAATGCAATTCTCATCTTGCCCTTTCAAGTGTACACCGGAGACGAACACGCACGCATGCACAAACACACCTACACCCTCAGAATAATACTTGCCTGCTTGAAAAACAAGGTGGGAAGTTTATTACTCTCCGCAAGAAAGCAGATTGGCCAAATGCCGATCCATAATTCTGCTGAATCGAAGCCGGGCAGTGGTTGGAAAGTCAAGGCAATGTTACGCATGGCCTGGGGCGATGCTGGGGTAGTTTTCTTGCTATGGTCTGTGTCTCTGGTGACGGGATTGGCTAGAGGCATAGGAAACACACTGTGAATAATGTGTGAATCTTCCTCCCTACTGATGCTAGAAGCACTCAACTTAAAGACCTTCTTGTTGTTGCTCTGTCTTAATGAACAAAACCTTGCGCCCAAGCGCTCGAGAATTCAGGCCCGGCTTGTAATTTCTCTCAGTAGTTTTCAACATGTCACGGCATCAATTTCGGTGAGACAATCTGCAGAATAAGATAGAATGACTGTCAAATGTAGAAGCCTTGTCAACAAGCGTCAAAAAGCTGACAAGATCATTCAATCCCAAAAATAAAAAACGAGAATAATAATTTTACCATTGCCAAGAATTCATAGTTTCACAAAACAACCCAATTTTGCCACATGTAATATTAAAATTCACCGCATTAATGGGAGACAATTTGGAGTTTCCATGACGAGTTTTATGCTAATCATCCTCATGCAATCTACATATTTATTTAATTTCGGCATAGAATGAACATTGAATAAGAAAAGATGTATTATGACAGAATGCATCAGGAATTACTTCTGGGGAGAGCAAAAAAAAACCCTAAATAATAACAACAACAAAAACATGCGGCCGATAAAAAAGAACCAGTAACCCCATAGCTCAATTAAATTCCATATTTATGTCATGTTTACGTTTACATCATAAATCAATGAACATTAAATTTGACATTTATGGTCTTATGCATAAATTTATGAAATGTAAACAAAAATATGAGGTAAAAGTGCGTCAGCACCAAGACTCGTGGGTATCATGTTAATATGCACGGAAAAGTGAAGCAAAGCCGTCCACATTTCCCAAGACAAAGGAAACAGTGACAATAGACAGACAATAGAAATGAGGACAATAGACTTGGTTCATTGTTCGGTTTTCAATGCTTAGAAATGAGAAATATCAATTTTCCTGCCAAAACAAGAAAAAAAATGCGACCAACATTGAGCTGGAATTTCGAAAATAATCCCTGTACCAAAAATAAACAAACAAACACCAAATGTCTCTAACAAACAAACAAACACCCCTCCCCCAACAAACAAACAAACAAACAAATTTCACGGCATTTGTGGAGGAAAACTCACAATTTAACATTTATATCCAGAATCCAAAGATGACATTAAAAAGGTCCTTCATTTATGAACATCACTTTTTGTGGTGGTTTTTTGTTTTGTGATGTTGGGTATTTTTTAATTTTGCTACCAATTTTCCCAATCCAAATTTCTGGT
Organism: Astropecten irregularis; assembly: GCA_963971285.1. Taxonomy (NCBI): domain Eukaryota; kingdom Metazoa; phylum Echinodermata; class Asteroidea; order Paxillosida; family Astropectinidae; genus Astropecten; species Astropecten irregularis. Next base: position 20,220,226 of record OZ020253.1, read on the forward strand.
CAGGATTCCAGTATTATAAATCTCCCTGCACCCAAACAGCTGGTGGTCACGGATGATGAGATTGCCCCCACCCCCTCCCATTACTTTAATTGCCAATGCATAGTGAATGTGATGGAAACCTTACAGTCACGTTGTTAAAGTGTAACAATGTCCGTAATTTGATCAAGTGTTGGAGGATGTCCAAGAAAGTTAAGGTAGAATCTGACTGGATCTTTTCCAGATGTGAGAGGGAGAAACATCTCTCAATTTTCTGATGCAGAGACGTTCACAGATCTGTGTATTCACAGCAGTATCCTGGTGATAACTAGACCAGGCTAGTCGAAACCTTGAGACCTTACGAGAAGTGCGAAGGTACGATCGATTCTTACATGGTGTTTCTGCAAACCAATCCACACAGCAGTATAATTATTCCATTTGCAACCCTTTAATTCCTTTCATTATTCAATATGAACCAGTTTATTGTGAAATATATTTATGTCAAGATAGTCATCAGTGTCCTTATCAATAATATAATTGTCTGTCTGTGTTTAATTCTCCTGAATCTAGATGTACACCTGTACATGGATTGTCCCTTGTGTTAATGAGTATATTTCACAGGTATCCTTCATATTAGAGCGAGATCAAACTGCATCTTGAATCGGGAAATACATGGATACTATAATATGGAATTGTAATGACGGTTATTAACGGATACGTTTATAGATTTGGGAATGACATGGGTGCCCGCACAACAAACCAGACATTTACATCATGAAAAGACCCATAGAATAACGGCTTTCTACCACCCTCTGTCTTGAAAATAAACGGAGTGTGAGCTTGGAGTCACGTTTGATCGGAAGTCGTAAAAGAGGCGTGACCTACATGTAAGGTGTCTCAGGTTCTGCCTCATATATTTTGAGGTTTTGACGCGTCCGGCCGGCCGGGGCGCATAACTAGGTATTGGATGTTCAGATCTCAGGTGTATGGAATTGACCTATGAGGGTGCTTGTTGATGTCTAGGTCTGTGGCCTGGGTCTGATGATGACCATCGCTATCAGGTATCGCTATATAAAGCCAATAGATAGAGGGCAGTGTGAAGGTGTAATGTGTAGATGTGATATGAATGACCTCAGGTGTTTCTGTGCCACGTTTATAGGTCATTTACACCTCACATAGGAGATTGAATATCATTCCATAGATGTACATGGATTACCGGTTTGTGATGGGCATCTCATTCAATCCATAGGTTCTTCAACTCTCGTCTACACTTTACGTTCTGTTTTTTACTTGTAACACGCCATCATGACTGAATTCAGTATCTCTCAACTTTTTTTTAAAACATCCATGATCGTGGAGATATCGATATCATCCGAAATATTACTTGGTATGAAGGATGATCGTTGGACATTTACTTCAATTTCATCAAGTCTGGGAAATTCTTAATTCGGGAAGATCGCATTGCTGTAAACTCCCACTCTTTGTTGGAAGAAATATGAAAGGAAAACCAATAACAAATTTTTTCCGTGATATAATTTTTTTTTTTTTTTTTACCATGCGAATAAGAATATAACCCGGAGGATTTTTTGCATTGCTTATTACATCAGCCCCAATCTACCAAAGCCATCACAAAACATTTGAGATAATAATTTCATTATCCGAAGTGAAATTGCATATAATTTCAAAATGTGGCTCATGTTTTGGCCCCCGCCGGCTAAGTGCCCCCTTGCTGTATGTGGTGTCAGCATGGACGGTAATTCCCTGGTTCCTGCCCAGGTGACGTTGTGCCAGGGGCCAGACAAACAAATCTTACAGCCATGGTTTTTTCCCTCCCTCTTTCCTCTTTCCTCATTTTCTTCTTCTTCTTCGTCTCCTTCTTTGTCGTTTTCTTGCTTTTTTTGGAACGATATTTATCAGTACATTTGGATTAGCAGTCTGTGGGTGAATGTGTATCTTTTCATGCGTCTAAATAATTGAATTGTTGACAATTGGAGATAAGATAGCGAAGGGTTGGTTGGTGAAGGGGGGACCAGAAACAAATGACATTAAGTCTCTCTAGACTAGGTGCTGATCAAATGTTCCTCTTAGCTGGTGTAAGTGCTCTCTTACTGTATGTGATGTCAGCATTGTCTGTACATGGTATTAGACAGTTTGCAGTATTTAGACCAGATGTAGACTTGGACTCAAAGAAATGCAAATTCATGAGCAACAATATCAAGGAAGACAGTAACAGTCATTTGTGAAATGTTCAGTCCCATACGGTGCCCACTTTGTGAGAAAACAGTGAAAAACCCCCACAGTATTTAAAAACAAATCTTTTCACCATTATTTTTTATTTTAAAAAAATCTAAATTGTTTTTGGTCATTGGTTTTACTCTTTTTCTGGATAAATACAGCATTTCAGGCAGAAAAATTTTAATGGTATGTTTCTACCATCACCATCTTTATACCCTGTAAGTTCTATGTGAATCTGTGAAGATGACTATTTCGGTATGCTACCAAAGTATGATACTACCTTAAATAATAATAATATTGATTGTAAAGTGATTGGAAGAATATCCCAATATTGACTAGAGAAAGAATCTGATCTCAATTGTAAATGTGTCATTTTACAGAACTTGATGTTTGGACGGTGTTTGTCTGGTTTAGTCTTTGTTTTAATGTTCTTGGTTTGAAGTAAGGCAGAAGCACCCAATGGATTAGATTTAGTCAGTTTCCTTGTTTCTCCTCTCAGTGAGATCTTGGATACACGATACTCCAATTATTGAAACATAAATGTTTACCTTCATAATTTGCTACCTGTTTTTGCCGTTAGAAGAAAGCGCTTAAATCAATTGTCCAGTATGTGGAGGTCTGTAATGTGTACCTCCTGGCTCCTGTGTCGGTGGCCATACATGTCTTCATGAGGTTAAGGCCGGTCAGTTTTCATATATTCACAAATTTCTGTGGCACGTGAGGAGGAGAGAGAGCGTTCCGCAGTCACTTTATACTCGGCTGTGACTGTTCTCCTGCATGGGTAATAATTCCAGTATGAAGGAGTTGATTACACCACAGGCAATGGACGATGGGTCCATAGCGTCAGGGATTCAGAATTTCAAGACCCTCTCTCTCTGTCTCTCTTAGAGGCTTTCTATGCTGAGTTTTATTCCTTATTGTATTGAGGTGATTCTGTACACGTTTTTCATTTACTCATTTTTGTTGGTGAGGGGGGGGGTCTACTGTTGTGGCATATATACCGTCTGATATCCTTATTTGGGGACTTATTCCTTATATATCAATATATAAGCAATTTGGTAGTGATATGTGTTTGGTTAAATGGCATGGTCATATGAATGTTTGTAAACTGCAGCATGCTTGTGCATAATATACCATGAATATTTGAATGTTTTTTCTTTGAACATATAAGAATAATGAATTTGTGTACAGTTTGCTCATAGCACCTCTTAAGGGCAGATGCTATTTATAATACAGGCTACCAAAAAGAAAATGGAAAAAGAACAAGGACAAGAAATACATTTGAACGTAGGTCAAACAAACAAACAAACAATAAATTGTCTCACCGATTCATCACATGGCCTCTACCTAATAGAACAGACAGACAAAGGTATCAGCAATGTCATGTAGCAGTAAGGTGAGCAATGTGCCCACTGACAGAATACTAAACACCATGACAAACAAACAAACATGTAGTCAATTGTTAGGCAGGGGAGCAACCATCTCCACAAGTGATCATTTCAAGAATTGTCAAATCTTCATCAGAGCAACCCCCACCCGAGTGCTATGCTTTCTTAGGTTTTATTAACCATTATTAGTTACATAATGATAGCCACTTACACCCTTCTGTAGAAGAGTGTTTGTTGTCATTTTGCCTAGATTTATAATCTGAATTTAGTTATTATTAAACCATTATTTAACAAACGTTTCATGGTTGGTTTCTATAATATTTGCAACATTTGTCCAGTCGTTCAGGCAACCTGTAAGTCTAGGCCAGCTACCATATTTATGTAAACAAGTAGCGTATGTACATACTATGTACTAAAGATCCTGGCTTGACTGACAAGCTTGGAACAATTTTTAGTAACCTAGACGGGCAGCTTAGATTACACCTGATGTTTCTGCTGAGCAACCGCCAATTATTGTTTTGATTTCACAGAGTATTTGATAATTCCATGTACAGGTAATGCACACAACCAATTGATAGTCAAAGAGTAATGGCCATTTGCAAGGAAATTGGTAGCATCGTAGGTTAAGTGTTCCAAATTGCATTTAAAGAAAGAAAAATAAACAGGTTAGGGCAAGATTTATGCTTTTTCATCTGTTACATTGGTAAAAAATATCATCGGTTATTCATTTTTGCATTTCCCAAAACCATTGTTATTATTTTTTTAATTTTGAACAAAAATTGCAAATATGCACGCATAATGAAGGATTTGAGTTATTTTCATTATGTTTATCATTCTGGTAGTCATGGTGAAACTAAGAATTCTCAGAAAAGTGACACTCTATCACTGAATAAGATCCTGCATGGGACCTGTGATAGACACACAAAGAGGGAAATGTCAGGTTTAAGATGCAAGATGGAACAACCCCAGGGAATCTACCTGAGAAAAAACCCACAAAATAATAATGATTGATGCAACATATACTGTATACATGTACACCTGTTTGCCTATACATGTATATATTAGGCCTACAGGTGGATGGCACAAGTAACCACACAAAGACAATGAATACAATTCCTGTATTCATTACAAGTGTTTGTGATCAACACTATGTAAACCATTAAACCTTAGAAGGGGTCCTTTATCTTCAGATTGCGGTGACTCTTCAAGTCAATTAAGTTACAAAATATCCAATTTCTTTATAGACCCGTTCTGTAATTTTACACTTGACACAGGAGACAGGTTAGTTTGGGTAATGAAGACGCCGGATTTGAAATGCGGAAGGACGGTTGTGGACTCAACATCAATTGTCCTACAGCCCTTGCTGACATTTTCAAAATCTCCGTTGTGGTAGTCGTCATTATCTTCATTGGCTTGTTGCCAATCCTGTGGTTTTTAAGGGATGACTTCTATCTAAGCCTCAAGTCTCTTCCTCACTTTCTATTTGTGAAATTCAATAAGTGAAAGCCTTGTGCAATAGTAAACTGTTGTGACATATTCTACGTTATAGAAAGGCCAATTACCAGTGCATCATGCATTCACTTAGTGCACTAGTTGACTTGAGACTGACACAAGTAATACACATCACATGAAATGTTGGACTGGTGTGCTTCTTCACTCACAAGGCTCAGTGTTTTTCCATGTTCATTGGCCCTTTTTAAAACATCTGCTTTGGCTTTGGCTACATTCTCAAAATCCATTTGAAAGTATTTATAAAGTATCAAAACACAGGCCTTTTGGCTATGGCTTAGAAGTAGATACTCTGTTAAGAACATGAAAAGCCACAGCCTCTATAATAATAACTTATTTCCTATTGGTTAAAACTTGGTGGACTATTCCATTAAAAAGGAGGTGTGCCTATTTGCTTATGGTGCAAATTGAAATGAATATTTGGCAAATGGATTTTCTATGTATACATGAATCACCCTTTTTAGAGTTGGAAATACCACTTGTATTTAACGGATTTTGTCCTTTATTTTGTCTTTCTAGGCAAAGAATACCATCAAAGAATGTCTACTACTATCGCTGTCCCGATCATCGCAAGAATTACGTCATGTCCTTCCCTTTTGCGTTTGACAAAGAGGGCGACACTTACCAGTTTGCGTACTGCTACCCGTATTCCTACACTAGGATGCAGACTTATCTTGCTGCCGTTGAGAAGAGAAAGCTCAACTTCTTTGACCGTGAACTCCTTTGTCTGAGTGTGGTAGGTATTTGAGCGATACTATCTGTAATAAGGTTGAAGATTGTACCTGTAGGACATGCAACTAATGGGAGACTTTGGAGAACCGGTCTTCAAGTCAACAGCACACACGCATACAATTGTGAGCATGCGCGTGCATCCGCTGTTGTCTTGAAGACCGGTTCTCCAAAGTCTCCCATTAGCATCTTCTCCAAACCTTGTCTTACATTCCTGCTCCGCCTTCATCTCCATCAAAAAACTGAAAATACAGATTTGTTTTCTTTAGTTGAAACCCTTGTTTCTTTTTCAAGACAAGTTTCATACTTTGAAAGCTTTTTGAAAATCTTCCTTAAGATCACAACTTCTCACCGGTTCTTTTCAGAACCACATTTCTAAAATTGTGTCTGTAAGATGGCGTCATTGTGAGGTCAGTGCATAGTGATGACCTCTGTTGTTAATTTCTGAGGGACACACTGTACAGGTGTATGTATTGAGATGCAGACATGAATGCATTACGTGTAAGGTGTATGTATACCCCTAAGATGAAAAAATAATTGTAGGCAGTTTTACCATCTACATCAGTCTAGTGCTAGATAAATCACTGAACCTCAAACTTAGATGGATGACATTGATTATACACCATTGGTATGAGTTGTTATTTCATTTGGAGGTTGTGTAGTGCCAGATAGAGTCTTCTGATGTCTGCTTCATGCATCTGTACTATGTGAGTCCTGTAATCGTTCAAGACTGATTTGGCAGTTTGATGAGTCTTTGGCCCGACTGAAATGGTGTTGTGCCCAGACTCGTCTCATTCAGTTGCCCACGCATAACCTTACAAGTATGCACTCTGCATGCCCCAGGGAAGGTGTCTGACTAGCGGCCAATGATCCCATCAAATGTACGGGAAAGGAGAACAGTTTGTGAATATACTCAATAAGAGAGCAAGCCCCCAATGGGTTGTGCATGGAGCGGATAAACAGTAGGAATTGCATTGGTGTTTGTTATTATTGGAATTGGTGTTGAGCATACACATATACTGGACTAACATACAGGACCAGTTGTCGATTTCACAAAGCCCTACGATCGATCGCAACTCATGTTACAAAGGATAACCCACCGTATCCTACGTAGGGCTACATTGCATCCTACGTCCTACGATTGATAGCAAGTTACGATGAGTTTGGTGAAATGGACCCCAGATACTGCATATTATCTGTATGTATTAAGTTGCTTCACATAGTCTAGATTGGTGCTGGTAGGGGGGATGGGAGTTTGTTGAACTTGGCCGGGAACCATTGGTAACATTACCAGACAAACGTACCATCTGATCAGGTCTGCTGCTGTTCAGGCAATTTGCTAATGTCCCAACAGATAAAATGTTCATGTTTGCCCAGACTTGAACAAAAACCCCAAGATACATCCTGTCCAATGCTGTCGTTTGTTTAACTATTAAATACAGTCTAGAAATACTACCTCAATGTTATTCTATCAAATTTTATCCTGATTTTGTTTTTATTTCATTTGCGTTCTCCGCACTGCACGGAGAGTCTGGTCTCTTTTTTTTCTCTCTTTCTTGGTCATCAAAATGGAACTACAAATATTTGCGATTGGTGGTCGTCGATTCAAAGTAAATTGAAGCTCAGAAGTGCACTAGCACTTACATTATTACTTCGATCTTTCTGCCCCCTCCCCTGTCACTCCAAGCCTCCCCCTCCCCCTCCCCCTCCCCCCAAAGCCTGTTTGATATTTATGCTCAGGCCTGACAGCTTTTCCCTTAAAAGCCATCCACTAAGTTGGATGTTTTGGCAGCTTAGATGATATCAGTTTAACCTTATCCGATGAATGTCATGTATAACGTTATGAAACATTCGTTGTTGAGAGGAGTTTTTATGAAAGGCAGGAAGGCAAACTGTCAGTGGCTGGATTCTGACGAGCATGTCTGGCTTTTTATCTTGTCAAAGTGACGATCAGAAACTTCTGTCTAGTCCTATAGTCCTGAATGACTGGATTTGATTCCGTAGTAGCCAACAATCTTATGTCGTACTCTACCACCATCTAGCAGGGGACAGCTATCAATGACCGGTGTGACCGTAGTCCTATTGGCTAGTTCCAGATAGTTGACCAGAAGAGGCTGACCGAACTGTGATCGGCCAAACCTTGTTCATCACTTGCTCATAATTGTCAGAAATGTGTGTCAAGTCCAGACTTTCTCAAGTATGTCAAAGGACAAAGCATCTACCGGTAGATGAAAGTTAATGAAATGCTTTAAAGTTTCATTCAAAATGTTTTTGGCTTGGCAAGAATAAAAAGTATTTTTTTCCTTGCACAGTACCTGCTCATTATGATTTTGTACATAAACTGTGCTCTTAGCGTGTACCAAACTCTTCAAGTTGGAGAATTTTGTTCTGTAATTTATTCACCATGTATCTTGACTCGGCTTAGAACTTTCGTTATCGAAATTGCCTACAGGACTTTCCATATTATTATTAATTGACGTTGTACGGCTTTCGTTATCGAAATTGCCTACAGGACTTTCCATATTATTATTAATTGACGTTGTACGGCTTTGGTATTAAAAAGAAGCAGAGTCGGAGTGCGTCTCACTTAGTCTGAGGACTTCTGTGTCGCCTCTAACATGCCATTGTTGCCATATTACAATCAAGTGTTGGGATAATCTCATCTTATTCCCTCCTCCCTGAGCATTCCTCCGTCTCCCCTCCTCCTCTCCCTTCTCTCTCTATCTACCTCCTTGCCTTCATTGGCTTTACCTAAGAAACGCCAAGCTCTTGAATTCCATCCTGTTCTCTGGGACGGATGGGCCCGAGCTAATATAAATGTTATCCTATCCTGATTGACACGTCAAAGTCATTATTGACAAACTGTTGAGGTATATTCGTCTCTTCCCTCTCCCCCCCCCCCCTCGTCACGTTGTTTGGATAAACCCTCAAGGCTGTATTATAGGATAACTGTCAATGAGGCCCGACCATCTTCTTTTCTTCTTCGTCTATGTCTTCTTCGACGTCTTTTTTTGCCTCTTCCCTTCAGTCTCAAGAGGATCATAAGAAGCTGAATGCCAATTTGTCTGGACTGTCCGATGCGTCTGTGTACCCTTCTCAGTCGTTGCGCATTTGGAGTGATGACTTTGTTGAATGCGCACCGTAGGAGATGACAAACAAGATTCTGTTTTCTCATTTCTTGTCGGTGGGTTTTTCCACTTGCAAATGTTTTTTCTTCTTCTTCAAATGTGTGTCTTGGTTTATAGAATTCCACGTAGTGCTCTGCACCCTTGAGTTTTTTGGTGCCATCATTCTCAATGCTGGTTTTTTTATTCAAGTGTTTAGTGTGAGCATTTCTTTGTTTTAGACGTTGACAATTGAATGGGATATGATGAACTTTGAGGGTATAACTGAACAAAATAAATGTAGGTAGAACTAGATAAGTACTGGCCATCATGAAGTTTCTACGTTGTCTTGACTGACAAAGATTATGAAAAGGGGGCAAAAGTCATCTGGTTTCCTGTATTTTTGGAAAGAGGGGGCACATTTTGTATAAAGATGAGACGTTTAGTTGTTGCATTTTTGTTATAATGCTTTTCATACTGTAGTTGAAGTTGCCATTTTGTAAAGCTCCTAAAGTTGGGACAACGGTGGATTTAAAAAAAAAAAAAAAATTTTTGGGTTGAATAATGTTGACTCATTCACATGACTTCATTGTGTACATATGACTTCATTGATATACATGACCCAAGAGCAAAATGACTAGAACAAGCGAAATACTCAAGAGACAGTCCCATGGATTTTCTATTTATCAGAAAAGCACTCTGCTAGAACCCTTTATACTACAGTTGCAATGAAATGAACACACTTCTGTTACTGACTAGTAATTCTTGTTGCTGTTATAAACAGGTGGTATCATAGACAATAGTGTAAAAATAGTTGCTCTGTCTTGTGCATTTACAACAGTGTCTATGGTTTCTGTGTGGTTTACATCTTCTTTGTTTGAGAGGGAATACATGGGGTTTAAAAGATGATCTGCTTTTCACCAGTGGATGATTTATTGTTGCAAAACAAGCATGTGATGGCAGAATAAGTCTCTGTGTGCGGAGTAAATACATCTATTTTCAGTGGCTTAATTGCTGAAGCATAATACAAACACCTGTTTCAGTGGCACAATATTTGTGCAATGTTGAATTCTCTATTTATATGTTTCGCCTTAGAAAAACAAGAAGGACATATGAAAAAAAGAATGCGATAAGTAAAGGAATCTTATTAACTGAAGCCATGACAACAAGAAAATCTCAACTGATGTAGAGTTGGAGATACATTTCCTATTTCATACTAGCAGACCAGTCTCTACCTGTTGTTTAGTATTTGTTGCCCCAACCACAACAAAAAAAGCTAAGCCCTTGATATAGTGGAAATAAATATGAGAATATCAGCCAAATATAAGACGTCTCAAGGGGTTTGGGACTCTTCATCATTCCCTCTTCTGTCCCTCCCCCTTTTACTTTCTCTCTCCTAATTACATGGGGGTAAAAAAATGCCTGGCCTTGGCTTTGTCTGTCAATGCCGATTATCAAAGAGGGTCTTCATGGATGATTCAGAAGAGGGGAAAAGAAAAAAAATCAAATGAAATGAAATAAGGGGAGAGATGGAGGGATGGAGGAGAAAAAATGCCGACAGACAGAGGGAGAAAGCGGGAAGCGAAGAGGGGGAAATAAAGAACAGATCCTTGATTGGTTGAATGGACGGCTGGTACTGAGACAACGAGTCAGATTTCACCTGTTGATAAACCAATAAGAACAAAGGCAGGATGAGGGGGTGGGGGTTTGGGGGAAGAGAATCGGCCGGGGAATTTAGGAGCAAGGAAACCACCGACGATGACAGGCATGGCTCGCTCAGGATTCCTGGAGCCAGGGAAGGGCTGAATTTGTCTTTTACAAATATGTTTCTTTGTGGAGGCGGACATGAATCGTTCCCTCGGTCACGAAAAAATATGAACCAAAGAGGATATTTTGAAAGTGGGAAATGGGAGATTTAGGGAGGAAGGAACATAGGAAATGCAATGGAAGATGATATAAATAGGAACTGATCTCACATGGACTGATGAGATAGACTGACGCAAGATGCATATTTGCTTCCAGACCTGTTTTAACTTTTATCCAAAAAGGGACAATCTCTTAAAATTCTAGCTTGGTTTTTCTTTTTAAATGCCCCGAATCTAGACCCTGCAAAGATGCATGAGAGTTAATAGGTTTATATGGCTTCTGACTAGCACCCCTGAGCTAAGATTATGGATGCAATTTACTCATCGTAGGACTGGACTGCTCAGATGGTATAAACCTGCTCATGGTGTTCTAGAGGTCTTTAAGTTGTCGGTCTCCCTTTGCTATGCATAGTCTTTGCTTCCCTCCAGAAAAAAACCCAAAAATCAATATTTGAAATTTGGCAGATCCACTGAGTGGATCCGTGACTAATAATCAGGACTAAACAGACGGACAGAAGCAATTTGCACCTGTCTGTTCATGTGTGTAGGATGTCACGAGGCTATCTGATGGGGGACATTATTATTGCCCTTGACACAACGCCTGTCATTAAACATGGATTATGTTTGCATATAAACAACCTGCCACCCTTAATGATATAGAGAGTTACTAAATTGAGATATCGTAGCCGCCATGAGTTGAATAAGAGCTTTACATTGGTGTATTACTGTGGTAACCCATGGTGTTTAATGCTGAATGTTTAGAGGTATAGTACAGGATTGGTAACACACCCAAACAGAAATGTTCACAGATTTACATCTTTCAGGATATGAAGATGGTGCTGGTAGAAACATACCGTTAAAATATTACGTTAGTTTCCCTTGTGGTTATTTGAGGAAAATATTTCCGCCTGAAATTGTGTATTATGATCAAGAAATTAGAAGTTAGAAACAAAGACCGAAAACAGTTTTGATCTCGGGGTAAGATCAAAACCATTCTTTATGTTTTATAACAAAAATTGAGTCGGGTTTTTGCTATTTTGTCGTGACTCAGATGGCCGATTGAGCTCAAATTTTCACACTCAGGTTTATCATTTTATGCACATGCTGGATCAAACAAAATGTGAGTGCTGTTCTGTGACTTTTACCAATCATGTGTTATACCTGTACCCAACATGACAAACATGGTGTAATGTCTGTCACGTCACTTGTGCTTTATTAAAGTGTGATGTGACTTATGTTATTACAATGTGACTACATGGAATGACCCAAAGGAATACGGTACTTACATGTACAGTGGAATGCCATGCACTATAACAAACACCGCTTTACCGAAAATTTGGCTATACCGAACATCATTCTTGGCACCCTATTTTTATTAACAATGTATGGGCATGATGCTGAACATGGTTCACTATAACGAACAACCACTATAACGAACAATTTCAGTGCATCTCGTCATGTTCGTTATAGTGGCGTTCCTCTGTACATGATAAATAATACACTGCTGTGTTTGTAAGCTTTGAACTTGAATGCAAAACCTTCCTTGAAACAAGATACAAACATAATGTTTTATGTCCTTAGTATGTTCCTTATGGTAGCATATGGACACTTGCTGTACTGCTTTCTCTCTTGGTCATTGTGTACATTATGTCAGGAGTTATGAATAAAAAGCATCACGATGCTGTCTGCTCGTCCTGACTACGTACTTCAGCCTCTGACTGTTTTCATAGTCCGAGCGAGCTGTCAGCATTAGCACTTGGAATCTGACAGTGGTGTTCAGTCATCAGATGATATTCATGCATGCGTGAACACAACACGCTACGGCCAAGGTTACCAATAAGGGGGGGATGTGATGGTGAGGGGGAGGGAGTCTTCCTGCCTGCGTGTGCCTGGGTACATCACCGCAGCCGGCCGACCAGCCGGCTTGGCTGGCCGCAAACGTAAAAAGCAACCGGGCGGAAAAACCAAAGTATGCATTATCCTCCCCCTCTCAGCTTGTCTGCGAAGGACCCCCTATCAAGATTGGGTACAAAGATGCTGTACTGGCAAGGACATAGGATAGGACAGTCTGACAAACACCCCCCCTCCCTAATGCACCGGCCGCTGCTATACAAGAATAACAATTCTCTTGATTCTGTATGTTACTCCCCATCCCATCATCCACTTCGGCTTTGCAGAAGCATCACTTTACGTGCCGTTGTTGACTTAACGAGTGTCATGTATTATTGCAGGAGCTTTGATAATGTGGTTAATATGAATAAATATAGAAAAGAGTGAATCTTTCGTATTCATTTAAATGGCTCGGCCATGGATGGTTTTTTTTTCTTCTTCTTCCATGGGGCGGAGGCTTGTTGGATTTTATTGTGTTTGGAGATTAAAGTAGAGATAATTCTATTAAGGATGGAATGGACAGTGGCGATTATTTTTGAATTAAAGTAGAATATAAGAATTGATGATGGTCAGGATTTGTGGTTTTGTGGCACCGGGTTTCTAAAGCAGGTCAAATTGATGCAGCTTCAACACCATCTTGTTGTGTTTGCGTTTTGTTTTTTTGGAGGTGGGTTGAATTGTAAAGCACATTTTAAGGATGTCAAATTCATTCAAATGTATTAATCTTTTTTGCACATCTATGATTGATATGTGAAATTATAATATGGATTATGAGTATCGTCCTGGAAGCTAATGTAGAAGCACATTGTATGATGTGCTGATTAGCAACGGGGTAATAAGGGGTCGATTTCATAAAACTTACGACGCGTCGCAGAGTTAAGACGCATCCTTTCTCTATGGACTCACCGCATAGATGCGACGCATCGCAGCTAGAACGCGTCGCAAATCGAGTTGCGATGCAGCGTAGAGCTTTATGAAATCGGCCCATGATGTGAATTCACTGAATCCAGTAAACATCACATTTTGCTTTTCCCTGGCAACGGTGCATCTTGCGTTGTTTGTAAAGGGGTGAGAATTGTAGCCTGTTTCTACAAAATCAGGAGTTCTATGGTGTCATTACAATTGCAGACATTTTAGTTCATAAACAAGAATTTCAAGGATATCATATAATTCATTGCGAATTCATTTTAAGAAAGATCCTGTGAGGGTCAGAATGTCAGCTCCCCTTCTTGAATTGTACAATGGTTTAGAGGCTTGGGATTGTTTTATTTCCTTTTACCAATGTTTCATTTCTATCTCTGTTTGCTTTCAATGGATCCCTCAAAGTGAATTTAGAAAGATCTTGTTGATGCTCGCTGGTAACAATATGTTTAATTTCCAATTTCACAGTGAATATCCATTGGTTGAAATTTGTATATATTTTATTTCCAAGCTCATTGGTTTGGAAAAAGCAGACAATATGTCATGGTGATCTATTATCACGATAAATTTTTCCGAAAATCAGAAATCTGCATATATTTTAGATATTTATTTGATGAATATTGGACGTTCACAATTATTCATACAAAATTATATGCAGATACAGAGCCCTGATAAAGCCGGCGTCTTATTCTTATTCAACCACATTTGCATATCAAAGGGACTTCATGATCACAAACAATCTCATCAAATACAACCTTATTACTCGCCCACAGTGGGCTGCACTCCCTGATTTTCCTCTTTTTTCTCTCTTTTTTTTAAATATGGTGGCATGAAAACAATTGCCAGGGATTTGGAGAAGCCTAGATGCCCAGACCGCGACTGCGATGTGTGTACATTCTCTGATTGGAGGGATAGATCACCATAGGACTGGTAGGCTCATTGCATGTACATGTACAGCCTAACACCTTTCACTTTGTCACGCGACGACGACTGCAAATAGTTTGATGACCTTGAGACGGCAGAGAGCCTCCCTATGGACACAGAAATGGACCATTAGGCGGGGACGTGGGGGGGGGGGGGGATTGGTAGAGAAAGTCCTTTTATGAATTAAGGTAGGGTGAAAAAAATATGAAATAGGATTTGAGATGCAAATTTGGAATGTTGTTAAGTATCAACAGATTTCATATCATCTGTTAGTCTCTCTGGTGGGAATTATGACCACATTGTCGTCTAGGAATATGTTAGAGTCCCGGATAGAATGCTCCATTCTTCTTGCGTCGCCCAAATCCTTTTCAAAATGTCGGAAAGTCCGCAAAGTTGATTAGATAGAGACCCTTAGTGCAGCAGAGAATGATTAAATTGAGTCCCTTGTTAGCTGTTGGGGAAAGTAGGAACTTTCTTTTTTTTTTCTCCCATTTTTTACTAGGTAAAGCTGAAACCTGCTTATAATGGCCGCTGGGACTTGGGAAATCGTATTTGCTTAGTTCGATTCCTTGGCTGTACCTGTACATTTGTCGTGTATCACGTAGATATGATAAACTGACTGGATTGGTCACCTGCACATTTTACCTTGACAAAGGCCATCAATGCCTTCAATCTCCTTGTGTACATTCTACATCTTGTCCGCGTAGTTGCATACCGAAATTTGATGAAAGCTCACTAAATCCCCCAATCGTAAAAAGAGAAACCAGTAAAAATGAAACGATGCTACCACCAGAATAACCTGGTATTCTTAAGAGCTTTACATTTAAATATTCCATGTTTAGGGTCATTTAAGAAGGATGGGGCATGATTTGTGACGACGTTGTTGTGGTGACATAACTTCAGATGTCAGGGGCCGATTTCACCAAACTCATCGTAACTTAACAGTCGTAGGACTTATGATGCATTGCAACCCTACGTAGGATACAATGGGTTATCCTTCGTAACTCGAGTTACGATTGATCAAAGAGCTTCGTGAAATCAACCCCAGGTCACTGAAAATACACGTGACTTTGGATAAATACAAATGTTTCTTCGACTTTGACTTTGACAAGTTCAGAGTCCAAAGAGAGGGGTGAACCCGAGGCAGGATAAGATCTGTTCCTATTTCCAGTTTTCCTGTGTTTTTTTCCCCTTGGTATTTATGAGGTGTGCTTTGAGTCTTCCATTGTAAATCAATGATAAGCCCACTCTGTCAATTTAATTGGTCTTAGTAATTCCCTCCAGTGGGTCATTCATCACCAATGTGAGGGGAAAAATTGACTTTGTGCCACTAAAAGTAGAGATGAGCTCAATTTGGACAGACGTTACTCGAGTTATTTTGTTATGTGTGTATGTACATTGTAACCATGTGAATATTTCAGTCGATTTGTCACTTGGCATGAGCGATGAACGAGTTCCATCTCGTTGATGGGCTAATTATCAGCAGGGCTTTTTGGTGATTATGGTACGGCTGCCGGACATTTGTCCCTTGAGCACACCTTTGGATTCTGACATACCGACTAATGAAGATGTATGATGCCAAATTGTGCAGGTCTGAATGAAACAGATGAAGTGGAAATTTTACAATTGATGAATAAAATAAACAGAATTACAGATCGTGTGGATCGGGCTAGTTTTTAACCCCCCCCCCCCCCCCCTCTCTCTCTTTCATTGAGCGCAGTTCGGCAATGTATAGGTGACTTTGAAAAATGACAGGTTTAATTAATGACAGTAGATTAGCAAGTATCACTATCATATGATGTAACTCGTCTTCTTTGAATGTTCTGGGTTGTTTTTTTGTTGTTGGTGATTCTCATGTTTTAAATGGACCCGTCTGTCGTCATTGAGATAGAATCAGCCTCGCAGATGCGAGAGAGAATCATGAATATTTGATGTCGGCCGTTTCAAAGTACACTGACACTTCCCCCATCGCATCAGCAACACAATCAATACCAAGGCTGACATGTGCATACACTGTCACATCCGATCAGTGTGGCTCATTCACGGCCGCCGTAGACCCCACCAACGTAGTTATACCGGCATACAATAGGACACCCCCACCCCCCCTCTCCCACTCTTCCCCAACCAACCGTTGGTATCTGTATTGTGGCCCGCCATAAAGGAAACCATCCGTAGCTGTTTATGTGACGCATTTTCTATGTCCCCAGGAACACAGTGTTCAGTAGCAAGAGTACATTGCCTCGTACTCGTGTAGACGTGGTTTCAGGAGGGGGGGGGGGGGAGGGGAAGGCGGAGTCCAGCCATGCAAAATGGGAGTTATTAATGAGTAATAATGTTAAATGTGCTGAGATCATATCATTTGGTGCAAGTACAATGACGTCTGGGTCAAGATTATATAGTGCAATTTCAGAATAAATATTAGATTGCCAATTCAGTTTCATTTATACCACAAAATACGCGAGGACTGCTTCCACATAATCATCCTAAAAGAGTATCCCTTTCCTAAAAAAAAGATCACTCTTTCCATTTCACTATTCAGCGTTTAATTTTTTTTTATTACGAGAAGTGCCAACAAAATAAAAGTGCAAAAGTATGAGCGAATATTACATGGTGTTTCCGCAAACCGATCCACATACATTTTATTTCTGTTTCACAAATACCGCTGATCAATGTAAATAAACATTATTGCAAATATAAAAGATAACAAGATAAAAGCAATACAAGTAATAAACTGCTGCAGACTGCTCATCAGCCAAAATGACCTGAAATATATCAAAAGCCTTTGAGAAAGATCCTGCTAGGATCGAAACACGTCAAGATGAAAGCAACAGCGAGAATTGAAATAATCATAACATGAAGAGACAAGAATCATCCTATACGTTGGCAGGAAATACTGAATGATAACCCTACTCTCAGGATCAACATCTATGATTGATGGAGTTGTGCTTAGTAATCCAATTCACTTTTCTAATTTTTTTTTTTTTTGGTTGCTTTTTGTTTGTTAATTACCAGTACAAGGCCACTTGGCTGCTTCAAAGTCAGGGTCATATTGTACATGTTCATCGGTAACACGTATTTATAAAGACCAGTGCGTCATATTAAAACAAGGTCGATTATCTCTTTACTGTACAGAGAGGACTGAGCTGAGTCCATTATAAACTTGCTTTTTTATAATCCTAGGATTTATGGTGTACACTGTACAGTCACTATCAGTACCATGAAACGTGTACAGTACTAATGGTCATTTCTATAAGTATCAACTTTTGGGTTCCGTTTACAAAAATCCATGGTTTGTATTTATCTCCTGATGATGACTAGAGCAGGCTAGTTGAAACGTTGAGGCCTAACCAGAAGTGCGACGAAATAAGAATAATAATAATATTACATGGTGTTTCCACAAACCGATCTATAATACAAGTGTCACCATGCAAAGCCTCAAATCTTTCTTTAATTTCAATAATGTCATTCAACATTTTTTCCTTGATTTATTTTAAAAAATAAACATAATAGGTGAAAGGATTGTTTTCCTTGTGACAAATATATTTGAATCTTTACAAGATTTTCCTAGAAATTCTGCTTCATTTGTGTGTCTATAATTTTTGTCATCACCAAGTAGACAGATCATATTTAATCATTACATTTTGTGAGTGATTGGAATCATGCTTGACGTGTAATTATTGTCATACCCTGACAGTCTTGAGTATTATAAGTGTTATATAATTGGCTATGAAAACAAAACCTGCGAAACAAAATTCAATAACGTTTGAGTGAGCAAAGAAAATTTGATTGCATTGAGACTGGAGGACCTGTGGAAAGTCTTCCTGCACTAGCAGTCATCCAGCTCACATAGTGTCACACTCAGGAGAAACACCTTCATTGCTTTGTCCACTAGCCTGGCTTCCCTGGTCCCCTTCTTTCAGTCAGTCTACTTTCTTCTGGTTGCTTTTGTTTCTTCCTCTGTGTCTCTGTTTGTCTGGTTTTAAAATGTGAAGCCCCGCACTGATCTTATTTTGGATCAAATGCCTTCTGACTAAAAGTCAAGTCTGTAATTTGAAGTAAAATTTATTCATTTGTCATCATTTGTTCATATCATTGACTGAAAAGGCCATTGATTGATCAGGTCATTAATTCAGGCCATTGATTTATTTAGATCATAAATTGATCAGATCATAAATTGATCAGGGCATTAATTGATCAGGTCATTGATTGATCAGGTCATAAATTGATCAGGTCATAAATTGATCAGATCATAAATTGATCAGATCATAAATTGATCAGATCATAAATTGATCAGGTCATTAATTGATAAGGTCATAAATTGATTAGATCATAAATTGATCAGATTATAAATTGATCAGATCATAAATTGATCAAGTCATAAATTGATTAGGTCATTAATTGATCAGCTAGTTGATCTGGCATTAAGGCTTCTAATGTCCAAGTGATGGAGTTATTTTTCTCTGTATGTTCTTTCTCTTTATCTTACAGCAACAAAGACAGCTTGACCTACTGACCATCTCTGCACCAGGTAAGAACATCTATTAACAAACAGAGGAATTTCCTCTCTTGCTCAGGGCTTAGTTTTGTTATACTTTTTCCTCAAGCATAATTCTTTGCTTACTGTCCTCCTTTGCTTACAGTGTTAGTACTGGATGTCTGTACTAGCCAAGTAAGCAAGAACTTTACTTACGCAAAGTACGTCATACATATTACTGAACATTTCTCACTAAATCCATGAAATAGGATCTGTGTAGCATGAAGCTTTTGGCTTTGTAAAGTGCCAATTCCGTGTTGAGAGCTGAGCAATGACATTTGACCAAGATGGTGACCTAGGAGTCCTAGTGCAGGCTTTGAGGCATTATGTAGACATAGCATGGTTTGGTTTAGTTAAGTTTGTAGCCAACGTTTCAAGAGTTTGACAATTTAAAACAGATTTCTTACCACAAGTATACAGTATATGGGCCCCTTCTGTTTGTTCCACACTGGTTGTCTGTCAGATAGAAGTGCCAGGACATATGAATGAAAGCAGGAAGGATGGTGATGGTTGTAAAAAAAAAATGTGAAATGCCAAATGCATCAAATTGAGTCTGTTTGTCAAGTTCGTCCTGCCTACAGATATATAGACAGAAAATTATTTATACATTTGTCAGAATAGATGTTTTCTACGAGCTCTCCAAATGACCGCAGAAAAAAAAAGTTTGCCCACCCTATTCTTAAAAAAAAAAGAGAGAAAAGGTCCATGAACTTGGTATTGAAGCCCGTCATATTTGACATCGGAACAGCTCCTGGCAACTGAAGGTAGAGGTAGATAAAAAAAATCCACTTTGATGAATTGTCTCAATATTAATGTGTCAATTAACACCAGCGACTTCAAATTTAGAAGTTCATTTTGATCGTAGTGGGCCATGAGTTAAAAGACAGCTCGAGGTAAACACTCGTAGGGGATCGGGGCGGGGGATTGGAGAGGACCTGGGATGGGTATATATGAAAGAAGATGTGATTTGTGAGTGATTAATGAACTTGTCCTGTCATCGGTGTCATGAAAGCTTACTTTGTCTAGCTTAAGGGTGAATGTTGGACTCATAAACATCATACAGACTTTCCTATCATATCCACTTTGCAAAGACAGTATGTTGACAAGCTCACACATCAGAATTTGACACGATGGGTATTACAGGAGTTTAACCCTGTAACTTATTTTTATCAACTGTTTTCTAAATTGCTACCATGACTGTGAGGAAACCTCAATAAGATGCAGTTTGCTCATATCGTCAGTGATACTTTAGAGATGAGCTCAGGAAGAGCCCTGCCAAAAAAATAATCCTGTGGTCATACCATCAAGTTTGTTCTTTCAAAATGTTAACATTTAAAGGAGCTGATGTTCAGTTTTGTTGTACGCTGAGTCGGCTTGAAGTTTTCAGAGATTGTTAAGAAAAGATGATAGGAATTAATTACTGCAATAATGTACCTTTTGCATGACTGGTAATTAAAATAAATGGCCTGCTAGGTCCGTATGGAACAGGAACGTGAAACTTCAGATTAAAATATGAATTTCAACTTTTTTGTTTAGATTTTAAGTCAAAATTTCAGCTTTTTTGTACACCTGCTCTGTACAAAAGTATAGGAACTTTTAAATTTCATTTTATTCCGTGGTGTTTTTTGTGTATGGCCACTCACATCCCTTATGGAATTTGCACCGAATTAACACTGATGATGTAGCTTCATATCTGTCATAACCATTATGCTGTGAAGGGTTGGTGATTCCATACGCAGGGAAAAAGTGGGGATTTTAGGGCGTTTACAAAATGGAGGCTCAGGCTCAGGCTCAGGCTCAGGCTCTTGGCTCCAGCTCTGACATCCATAAGCTGATATAGGTTGTGGTTTTTCATTGAAGCTGAAGCTCTGTTTTCCTTTTCAAAACCAGAGACTCTACTTCCAAACTGCAGCCAAAAGCCTCTATTTTGATATCTGGTGGGTTTTTTTCCGGAATGGATTCACGAAATGGAGCTGGAGCCTGAGACGGAGCCTGAGCCTCCGTTTCATAAACGCCCTTAAACTCAGCAGAAATGAAGATAAAGACATTTATAAATACTGCCCTCTCTAGTTTAAAAAACAATTAAAGTTTGACTTCTTCTATTCTAGGAATAGTTGAATCTCTGTTAAAAATATCTCCGTGGAAAGGGCCTTGTGTGCATGGCTGGTTAAATGGTGATTAGATTGTGCACTTGATAGAAACTTCTCGTCAGAAAAAAAAGATGAAAGTTTCTGTTCTGTAAATAGTGGAGAAGACTGGATTTTTGGTGGGGTGATTTGACAATAGGTTCTATTTGTGTTAAATACATGGGAATACAATATTGAAAGTAATAATGAAGTCCATTAGACATCAATGTGGTCATCTGGCATCATAGACAATTCACTGTTAAGCAGTGACCCACTTATTATCCTGTGTGTTAATAACTCGGGGTATTCAGTTGGGTATCCGGTCAACATAGTCAACATTTTCTTATTGATATATCAATTCATTTCAAAACCCAAATATTTTAACAGACCGTTGACTAAAATGAAATTCTTTCTTAATTTTTTTTTTTTTACCATGACGATTCTTCTTGCAAATTTCACAGATTTTCTTGTGAAATTAATTGATAGTTAACAAATTACATAGCGTCATTTAATGCATTATGCCAGTTGTCATCTGGAAATAATCTTTTTGAGAGAGAGATGAAAATGATTATGATGAAAAGGGCACACAATCGTTTCTCTGGGCACAAAATGGTAATAAGAAGTGTTACTGTTTAACAATGGTTTCTATCTGAGTATATGGTATGTAAAGGTACGTCTAGCAAGGTGTGCTAGCTCACACCATCATAGTCCTCTGTGTTATACTTCATTGATATATCAAAAATAGCCTTTTAATAATGTGCCGCATCCAGATTGTCCCAAATCAAAACATTTCACAAATCCAACCATCCCCCCACCTCTCATTCTCTCTCGCTCTGCCATAAAAATCAATAGCAGACCTTATCCTGCCGCCTAGCCCACATAATTTACCGGAATTAAGCTATCTTCAGTCGCCTCATATTGCGGTACGGAGCAGCGGCGGTAGTAGCAAGGTAGTAGAGGGAGAGAGAGAGAGGGAAAAGGGGGCCCATGCATGTCTAACCGGCCTAGCCACCACCTGTGACAGCCAGTTCATGCCTGATTGAACCAGTTTGAACCGGTCTCATTTGTTTGAAGGTCAAGGTGTCTGTATGAATTAACTATCCAATCACCAACGGAGGAGCTCAGCTGAGTAATACCAGCTGCACCAATCAGCAAGAATCTTCCCGCTTCAGTTTTTTTTTTCTCCTCCTCTGTGGGACCTTTTTTCTCTTTCTTTTAATTTTGTTGTTGCTAACCCCAATTGAGTCTGTCTTGTGCTTGGCTGGAAAACAAAATAAGTGCTTCCCCGTATTAGAATGATTACTTTTGCACTTTCGTAATGGCACGGTTTCAGTTTTGTGTAAAAAACATTTTGTTTGGTCTGACTGGTAGTCTGGTACAACCCAGGTAAAGTCATTTTTTGTATAATGTAAACAGTTAATAAAGAACATCAATTTTACATTATTTCAAGGAACAATTTTGTTTCCACAAGTTGGGACAAAGAATTATAGGAAGAAGAGTATTAAGATGGAATGATTAAGACATGAACACAAGATCTTTTGAATTTGACTGATAGACCTTTAAGCAATGAACTCTTTCCTTGCTCTTCCTAGACACTTGTTTTTCTCACCTTGAAATCCGACTAATTTCATCTTCCCACTTACCCCCCTCCCCTCCCACCCCCACCCGCCCCTTTCTCTCAGGAAGATAACAAAATTCCAATCAAATTGTCAAACTGGCTTGTTAACAAGGCGAAGTTTGAAGTGTTTTGGGAAGTCTGGCAGCACGCACTCTCAATGTCAAGGCTACATGCGTTAACACAGGCTCCCGGCCAGTTGCCAATAAAAGCATCCCGACTAGAAGCTACCAGGTTTTTTAGCCCATCATCCAGGCGTATTGTCCAATTTCCCTGGCGCCGGCTGTCTACGGCGCTGGATCCATAAATAGATTGGAATCCTCCGTCCGAATGGCAGAAATCACGTAATCTTCATGCACACAACCTGTACATGTAAACTCCCACCGGTGCACTGTTTTGTCTTCTGTGTTACTTTTTTTTCTTTTCTTTTTTTAATATTCTTTTTGTGTGTGTGTGGAAAGCTATTTATGTAAAGTTGATTACAAGCGTATGGTAATTCCCCCCGTAGAATTACATGGACTCCGAGGGCTAAACATGCTGGGGGCAGAACGCGAACCGTCGATGCGTGAGCTCAGACACTGCCAAGCAACACCTCCATCCCGGCCCGTGCCTGTAGCAGACATCAGAGAACGGTAGCGCGTAAGGCTTACCCCGACCTGCTTGCGCATACGACATACACACACACACACACACAGGCCCGGCCCGTACAGAACTCCAGCATGCTGGGCCAAGTCTGATTACATCAGCTACAAGTGAAACCAGTCAGGTGCGAACATTAGACCAACTCGTTCTTCACGCCTCCACGTCTACCCTTTGCAAATCAGATCAATCAGAGGGGGGTACTAGGGTCTGGTACAAGGTACTGTGTGTAGATAGAGGAGGGGGGAGGGGGGGATACGGGGAAGGGGAGTGTGGGACAGAGAGAGAGAGAGAAAGTGGGCCGGGGAGGAAAAACAAGAGGAATCTAAACAACGGTGCGGGAGAAAAAAAATGAAACAAGCGCACAGCATGTAATAAGCCTCTTAACTCTGCCTCTCTCGCTCGCGCCAATCGCAAGCAGGGACTGTCGGCGCCAAGGCACGTAGCGTGGATTCCGGGGCTTCGCACATTTTGATTTGCACAGCGCTGGAAATCCAATTTGAGGCCCACTCGGCAGCGCAGTATAATTCATTTTATAACTGCCAGGGTTAACCTTGACTTCACAGCGGGCTTTTCTTCTCTTCACCAACCTCCCCACCCCCCTCCCCTCTCTACCTCCAACCTTGGTGCATATCTTCCCAGGTGTCTCCCCACCCCCCTCCCCTTCTTGCTGTTATATGGTGCTAAGCCGACCTTGCACAATAGCATTGTATTCTTTTCATTTTCCTCTGTGGACTGGCAAGATGAATCCGTGAGATTATCGCAGATATTCATCTGTTCCCGTCTGTGGCTTGTCCGTGCTCTTCGTGCAAAATCCCCAACTGAGCCCCGTCAAGGCAAGAGGGTGAAAGCTTTGATGGCATTTGGGAAAGATGACTGGGACCGGTCTCAGTGAAAGAGCTTCAACACCAGTTGCAGGAGTATTAGGAGATGGCTTCCTTCAAATACTGGGCTTAAAGACGCAACCACATAATAACTGTAGAGTCAATTTCATAAGCACGGCATGCCCTTGCCGTATGAATGAATGAATAAAGAAGAAAGGCAGTACCGTCAAAATTGCTCATCACATTTCACAAAACTGTCTTCTAGTTGCTGCTAGCTTAGCACCATACTAAATTCAGACAACATTTATGAATGGCCAAACCTAGCAAGTAAAATGATGATATTTAATATCGGATGGGACTTCAGTCTTTATAATGATAGATATGACTGGAAATGCACACATTCTGCTCTTAGCCTGGTATGGCATTGGGGAACAATTCATAATTTAAATTTGTGTCATGGACACCACCTGACAAACAATCTATAAATAGACATTGGGCAGGAGTTTTTTCTTCAAACTCTAGAATTATTAGACAAGGGTAGGGTACAGGATTGGTAGGGAATAAAGAATATCATTGCCAGTGTTTTGGTCTACTAGAGGCAATTTTTCTGAAAAATATTTCTCTCTGAAATGATGTCATATTTGAAAAGACCTCAAATGAAGATATTAAAGTTCAAATATTTTCAGAAATCTAAAAACATACCAGCTGATTTTGATTGCAGCAAGTGAATGAAAGAAATGTGCATCTAGAGTTTGTGTTAAAAGTAAAAACTTTCATTTGTTGGTATGAAAATGGGAGCATTGGTTTTGATGACATTTTCACACATTTTTTATGATGTGCATTTTGGAAATTAAAAAAACTAATTAAAAATTAAAAATATTTTGGAGCCAATGATAAAATGCCAATGGATCATTCTATTTCTTTCTCCTTTTGTTGTGGGTGGAGGTGGAGGAACACATTTCTTGAAAATGAGACCTTTTATCTTTTTTATCTTTTTTTTACACAAAGCTTTTTTTTTCTTCAAGATTTTGTATTAAATCTAAAAGCCAAAGTGAGAGATATATACATATTATCTTCTTTAGTATGTATATTTTTGTACATTGAGCAAATCCTGTTAGTTTATCTAGAGGGCCTGGTTTATCTTTGTAGACGCACAAATCAACATACTTCTCACTTCTCTGCTACTAATGACATGTGAGAGGTAAACAGGTTGTTGGGATTTTCCTATTTGTGCCGATTTTGAGAAGAAAGTTGTTCCATAGCACCAACAAAAGAATGAGAGAAGAATAGATAAAATACCAGCGCAGACGCAAAGTAACTTGGAGCCAGAAACTTCAAAGCATGAGTCATTTTCTTCTCATTTATGACTCAACCTGCGTTATGTCAAGAACATTCCTGGGCCGGTTAGGGGAATGTCTCAAGCCGTTTTTTTTTTATTTTTGGTCGTGAGTGGCGCGTGGGAATGAATGTGGAATAGGAAAGGCACTCATGGCAATTCAGCAGGGGAAGGGGGGGGGGGGAGGGGGGAGTGGGAGGAGGGAGGGGGAATGGATGTCTTATCAGTTAGAGGGCCATGCATCACTTGGGCTGACTCAGATTCTCAAACCGTCTTCTCAAGTTTACTTTTCTTGAATTGACTTTTTTATCGAGTTCCGTCTAATCTTTCATTGACGGGGGCTAGCTAGGTGTTAGTCATTTGTGATATTTTAGAAATCAGCAAGTTCTTCTCTTTTTTTCGTTGTCTTTTTGGCCTGGAATGAAATGTTACTATTCAAATTTAAATTGCCTGTATGTATAAAAGTGGGCAAAAATAATGATGTTAAAAGTAAGTAACAAAAGCATGCACAATGTTGTTGAATTCTTGTTTCAGAATCAAAATAAAATCCTAAAAAGCAACTGGCAAAATTTGTATTCCTGCTTTTTGCAGTTGCAAACATTTTGGTGGAATCGACAGAAAAAATCCAAAACACAATCAACCCTATGAAATTGTATAGAATAAAACAGACCTTCAAATTTCAAGTAATATTCAAATTTTACTGTGGTTGCTGTTTATGGAAACCATGTCTAGTCTTGGTCTGATTACATGCTAAGGGTCTTGCGCTACCATCTTACGTAAGTAAACGTGTAAATTTGTTCAGGCCATGTTACTGGCAATGAAGCCAGGAGATAGGTGCATTTATAATGCCTATGCCTGCCTCTAGATCTATGTAGCCTGTAGCATTAAGGCAATGATTTTCGTGTACTGATCACTCACTTTGTTTCCGGTGACAGTACGCTTTATGCAGTCTGCCTGATTAGAATTAACCCAAGCTGAATTTTCCCTCGGGCCTGGTTTTTTCCCCCTCCATATTCCCTCACCCTGTCTTCTTCTTTTTTTGTTAAATGGCAGCATTAATTAAAGGCTTGTGGTCATTTGACGCATAGTGGGTATGGCCGGCAATGCATTAGCATGCAATTAGCCTTTTAAGCATTAAACTCAGATTAACGGCTTGTTACCCTCTGAAGATCAGTGAGAGATAGAAAGGAAAGAGGTGGAAGAGGAAGATAAAAGAAGGCAGCTTCCATCCTCCAAATGGCGCTGGAAAGTGGACAGAAAAAAATGCTATCAAAGTGGAATTGTCAGGAATTTCTTTCTGATTACGTTTCAGTCTTTAAAAATGATTTGAAAGGCAACATTCAAAGAGTTATGACCAAATATCCCTCCCTCTCTCCCTCCTACCGTCCATGAGAAGACATCAGAATTTAATATCCAGTAAAGGAAAGCAAGAAACCACTAGCTTAATCTACAGTCTCAATCCCAAACATCTTACTTACACCTGCAGGTGTTTACATAACCACCTGATAAACCCCTCCTCACTTTCCAAGATGCGGGACCTTTATTCTTTATTTGTAATACTCCATAGTCATTTTTGTAATCAGTATTTATTGTTTGACGGTTGAAGGAGGTAGGATATGCCAATGAATTCCTCAGACTGGATTGTCTTAGGTTTGCTGTTGACTTACACGGTAGATGGGAAGGGGGGTGAAGGAACATGAACGGAGCTGTTCAAATTAAATTGATGTTGTGGGTACTTTGATGTTTGCCGCGGCATCTTGACGGTTAAATGGTTGCAGGGAGTTAGTTGGATGGATGCATGCTATTGACATCATTGCTTTCATGCAAGGAGAGGTTGAGACAGAGTGTGTCATCTTGATATCATCTTTTGCAACCTTCGCTCACTTCAGATACTAAATTTTGGTTTACAAAGGTGACAGTTAATATGGAACAAGTTTCCAAGACTGACTTGCCTTTAGTTTGTTTGGGAACAGGAAGTTAATCTGAATTTTGAAGCTTAAAAAAAAAAACTGAAGCTGAAATTCTTAAAGGCTGTTTGGTACTAGAGACACTCATGAAACTGTAGCAGAATGACATAGGATTTCATTATGTGCCAAATACTTCACTATTTTACTGGAATGCTTCGATATTGGATCTTTTTCGATTCCCCAAAATAGGCTAGATTTGTGAAAAGTTAACAACATGTATTATTTGCTAATATTAAGTAATACAAGTAATAAATTGCTGCAAACTGCTCATTAGCCAAAGTAATGACCTGAAATTTATTATTTCCTTGGAGTTAGGAGGGTCCTAGCAGGATCTTTATCGAATGCTAAAAAAAAAAAAAAATGAATTAGCCGCTTTGATAACGATCCTGCTAGGATAGAAATACGTCAGGCCCTCCTAATTCCAAGCATTATCTTAAGTAGTGAGAAATGAAGTGAGATATCTTACACACACTCACAAAATCTTTGAATTTCTGTTCCAGTTCTTGAACAAAATTTCTGATTTTAAATATTGCCAAGTGACAGTAATTGTAGGTAGTATAACTACAGGAACAATATTGTTGGGTCATATGGGTCATATTTGAGGACTTTTAAAGTCTTGACAAGATAAAAATGGAGCATTTGTTGTTTTTCACCCCAAGATGGAGAGTACATCTTTAATTAACCCCCCCCCCCTCCTTCCGCATAAATAAATCGGCCAATGCAGGTGGTTGACTTTTATTATTTTGGAGACGCAAAAATGGAGAAAAAAAACAAAAAAAAAACAGAAATGGTTTTTGTGCACTTGAAGCTGGCTGTGCCCTCCTCCCCGCTTTTTGTATATTCCATCTGCTTTATTCGGAATTGCCTACGCACTGTTTTTAGCACTCTACACCCCCCTCCGACTTACTTATGGAGTCAAGAGTGCTAATTTGAATTTTATGGGCTATTGCTGGGAATGCCCATGAATTTTCATGTCTTGGTATGGAGTGGTACCTCGGGTTCAGGTGACGTTGCCTCTAGCTTCCCGAGACGTTTTACTTCCTACCCCTGGCTGAATTGGCTCAACGGGAGAGAAACTGCATTTCTTGTTCCTTTCGCCCGGGCCACGCCATGCCCCGACCGGAAACCTACGCGAAAAAATGTACAAATTTCAGGATGTCAAAATGCTCGGGGATATTTCTTGCATGTCTAACTTTTTGTTTTGTTTTTTCGTCGGAGGGCGGTTGGGTTTGATAGAAAGACAATCTACATAATCCTTGGGACCGGCCTGCGCATAATCCTGTGGGCTGTCCTTTTAAGCAAGAATTAGAATCATGTCAAGATCTCTTGAAAACTGTCGTGGAATTACACTAAGTACTTTGATGCTGACACATGGATCGGCATTTCATTCCCGGCCAGAATATCACGGCATGGGAGTGGGTGTGTTTGTGAATAGTGGCCGTCCACTTTATCATCTTGCGTGATGTTGCAACAGAAGCAGTAGAATAGGGCAGGGCGGTCAGTGCACGTACAGACATTCCATGATCAGACCTCAGTACATCGTATTCAAATCATCCGACTTCTTTCCTCCCTCCCAAGTCATTAAAATTCATACCCAGTCCTATTCCTGTCACTTTCAAGTTTTTCTATGAATTACTTTGAAAAGTAACAAACGCAGTCGCTACATTAAAGTGAAGAAGAAAATGGGCACAGGATTTTTTTTGGGTTCACATTCTGTTTTTGTTGTGTAGATGTTTTGGATGTTGTAGTAAGGTTTGGAGAGTTGGTAAGGTAGGGATACTCCAAAACCATTTCTTGTAAATTTGCTATATTGTGTGCCTAGGGACATTGTCTTGGAGTGACACCTTAGATCAACAGAGTAGAGAGCGTTTGGGGTAAATTGCTACCTGGAGTGTTTGTGTAAGAGCTTGAAAATGAAAGTTTTAAAAGCGTGAGAGCATGGTCAACGTTCCGCAGAACAACATCTCACTCTATCTGAATTTGAATCAGAGTTTTTAGTGGTCTACCCTCGGGGAATCTACCACTCAGCACTTCTGTTTTCCATTTTCCATTTTCCTATTTTTGTTAGGAAAGTGCTCCTTTTTAGAGTTGGAGATGTTTGATCTGACCTTGGGAAAAGTTAAGAGGAAATCTGCTACCATTAGCGTTGTAACAGAGTTTAGATGCAAGATAAACTTGGCATGGTGATCTTAAACATCACAGTTCCATTCCTTCTCTTACAAAAAAAACAAACATTTTCCATCAAGCAAGGAGAATCTAAATGAACTTAAAGTCAAAAGTTGTAAGACCACACGGCTCTGCTCTTTGCTTAATTGCTTGCTTGTAACCACCAGTTTTTGCAAATTTGTTGAAGAGTCCCTAGTATGGAAAGCACACTGTCGTACCTGACAAAAGCAGAAACCCCCTGAAATGCCTTAGAAATATTAGCATGGATGCTACCAGACCATGGATGCTACCAGGCCTAATGCATATATGCATAATGTGCAGTCTTCGGGCAAACATAGGCCTATAACGTATGACCCAATTTCTGGTGAAGATTTGCCAAATCTGGGGCTGATTCCATAGAGCTAGTTAAGTTCAACAGTTTACAGTTCAGTTTTTGAATTAAAAAAGAAGAAAGTGGATAAAAAAATGATAGAACAATCTAAAAAACTAAAAGAAAAACCACAAACGAATAAAGATAATTGACTATTAGGGACCCCATCAACAGAGGGCTAGGTAGCTCAGTTGGTAAGAGCATCGGTACGGTATTTTGGAGATCGCTGGTTCAAATCCAGCTCCAGTCAATTTTTCTTTGTTCACTTAACCAATAATTCCAATAACTTAAGATCAGTCAGGTTTCCTTGTGGTTATTTGATGAAAAAAACAACAATTAGAAATTGTAAGCTAAGTGTTTGATGGCTCCGAATGTTGGGTGAAAGGTAGCGACGTTTCGGCTTCGGACTGCTAGCCTTTATCAAGCTGATGAAGACAATTGCACAGTCTCAATTTATACCCATGCTTGACATTGTTTGAACTTATATCCAGAATGTTCATGATTAGGGGAATTCATGTTGTTGTTTGTATTTTGCAGAGAATCTAGAGTTGGATGTGAAGCAGAAAGTGGTATTTGTAACGGCCAGAGTACATCCTGGTGAGACCCCAGCATCCTTCGTCTGTCAAGGTAGGTTCATGCCAGAATTGAAACAAAACTCTGAATTCCGATTATCATAGGAAATGCTTGGAGTTAGGAGGGCCTATGTGTTTCTATCCTAGCAGGATCTTTATGGAAGGCTAAAGTGATCCTGCTAGGATCGAAACGCATCAGGCCCTCCTAACTCCAAGCATTTTATATATTTCAGGTCATTTTGTTGGTTGATGATCATTTGCAGCATTTTATTACTTGTATTAACAAAGGAAATAATCAGAAATGCTGAAAATCATAAAAAGGACCCAATTTGGAGATTTGAAGTTAAAGCTTATGGCAACAACTTCAACTCAGCAAATTTTGACTCATTCTCTCTGGTTGGGTCACATTTTAATTCTTGTCCAAACAATGTGAAGTGGATTGAGAATTTTTGGGATATTTTCTCAGAATCTGTAGGAGGGCAATCTTTCCTGCCCAAACTGTCAAATATCTGTTTCACAATCAGAGCAATGGCTAGGGAGGTAATTGCCAAGCCTTGCTTTATAGCTAACTCATTTTTATCTGACTTTCCTCCCATGCTGAAAAGAAATTCCTCTTCTCTGAGGCAATCACGGATGGACGTGTGGGAAATACCTGTCAAATGCACTGACCAGCATCCAGGGATAAACAAAGAAATCCATAAAATGAATTGACCTTACCTACATGACTGGCTCAGCACAGCTGAAACCATGTGCGACATAATTTGCAACACGCAGTTCATGTCATCGGTGATATCATCGTGATGACACATGCTGAGCAGCCAGGCAAACCTTCTACAGTCATGTACAACTTTAACGACAAAAAACTTTTTTTCTGTGTCACGGGAATCATTGCACTTGTGTCCACCAGATAGATTCAGATTTTTTCTCCCCAACTTGAAGAAGAGTTAAACTTTGGTGCGGCAGAGTTTGTTGAAAAAAAGTTGTCATCTGTTTTGAGTGTCTCATACACAAAGTGGAATGTGTGTTTTTATAATATTTGCCTAGCAGTTGGGGATGTGAGTTTAAATAGCAGGAGATGTAAGTAGTTTTGACAGCAGTAGATATTATTTGTGGTAGGATGTCGTCAATGTTTCTCACTGTTTTGGTTTTTTTCTTCTTCTTGCGTAGGTCTCATTGATTTCTTACTGAGTCCACACCCCATAGCCAGAGTGCTACGAGATCATGTCGTCTTCAAGATAGTACCAATGCTGAATCCTGATGGAGTGTATCTCGGCAACTACAGGTCAGAATAACGAGGAGAGTAGGAGGAGAGGGAGAGGGAGAGGAAGAATTTAAGGAACAGGTTCAGACCTGGCCAGTAAAAAGTTTGTGTGCCTGACTTCTGCTGAACATACATTGGCAGAACTAGGAACAATGGCGCCCGGGCACAAGCGCTAAAATTGCGCCCCTATAATTCCAATTTCTGATGCCAATGACAAAAGAAAATCAGACAATTTAATATTGACATTTTTCTTTCTTTGTTCAAACTTCAACGGATTAGATTTCCAATACCTTCAACAGAATAGCTCATTTTTTTGCCTTTGTGTTTTTGCTCCCCCTTAAAAGTGGCGCCCGGGGCACATGCCCCTGTTGCCCCATCCTAGTTGCGCAACTGTGAACATTGTCACGTTTTCAGCGATTCTGAGGGCACGTGGCTTGTATATTTCTTGTCTTTGATGGCGATAGCATAATGTGTACCTTTAATACATACATCCTCTCCTGTTGCCACCCTGAGGTCGGAGGAGGGAGGGGGATCAAGACAGATTCAAAGGAATTCCGTTCCTCCGTCCCTTAATCTCTGCCTCTGCAAATCGGAGTCCGACAGTAAACTCACGCTAAGCTTAGGATTTGAAACCAGAATCGTCCGTGTCTCCTTGTGTAGTTCTTTTTATATTTTGTTTCTTGCTTGATGATTTCTTTTTGCTATTAACCAGCGGTCATGCTTTTCTTTGTGTTCTCTTGCCGCCCTCCGACACCCCCCTTCCCCCTTCCCCCCTTCCCCTCACCCCCCTTTGCCTCCGATCAGGTGTTCCTTGATGGGTTTTGATCTGAACCGACATTGGCACGAGCCTTCCCCCTGGGCACATCCTACACTGCATGCCAACAAGCATCTACTCATGGACATGAACGCTAGCAAAGTGAGTTCAACGAACCTCTGCACAAACTAGAATCTCTCTCTCTCTTCCCCCCTGAAATTTCAGCCTTTTTTTAGGATTCTTTTTTTTGGAGTGCTTTCGTTTCACCAGCTTTTCCAGATTTTGATCGTGTGTATGACTATGTAGTCTCTTCCGTTATTGAGACCAAAAAGCTTTCAGTGTTCGTGTAACCTCTTGTTTTCTTGAAGTGTCCTACTGAAAATATGTTTGTCTGTGATTTTAAGAATTCCGAATTTCTGGTGGTGCTTCAAATTATGAAGTTTTTGTTTTCACATTTTCTCTCAAGTCGGTTAAGACTTGGAAAAGCTTAAAAAACGTGTGGTGAAGGCCAGGAAAAGTATCTTATTTTGTCTCGTTTTGAAGTTAATAAAATAAAGTTCAGTGAGTTTAGAAAGTCTGGACGTCTTTCATGGTTTCTCAGGACTCTACTTATTAGCTCTCTAGTCTTGATAGTCTTTCTAGTCTAGTCTGGTATTAAAATCTAATTAAATCATTGAAAACCAAAATACCTCAAAACTCATATAATTCTAATAGGAAATTTTTTTTTGTCTATTTGTCTCAAAATTTCTGCTGCAAAATGTGTACAGAGATTGTAAACATATTCAAACATAAAACAGACTACAGATGTTAGAATTTCATCTGACCTGGGTGCACAAAATGAGTGGAAAGTCACTGATAAAGTATTGGAATATCACTTAAATGATATGTATGATAATCGTGTATTTTTCTCAAGTCAAAACAATTCTACGGATTTTATAGAGATGCATCACTAGAATTAACACCTTTTTAATAATGAAGGATGATAACGCCATTTATTTTTGGAAGAGAAAAATAAAACATGTCATGTTCCTGCTTATATCTTGACCTCAGAAAATGGATGTTGATTTTTACGTGGATATCCACGCTCATTCTACATTGATGAACGGTTTCATGTACGGTAACGTCTACGATGATCCTGTCAGGTATGAGAAGCAAGCAGTCTTCCCTCGACTGATGTGTGCTAACGCTGAGGACTTCTCCATGGTAACCTCAAGTCTCAATTTTCTTTTTAAAACCCTGCTGGCCTTGACTTAGTGTTTGGTAAAATCCCACCTCTGTGCATTATGTGGTCGTCAAGGAAATTAAAGGGTTGTAGAATTAGTGACCTTTTATGAAATTTTGTGATACAATTAATCACTTTATAGGTAATAAGAAACAAATTGAGGTGCTCGGAAATTCTTGAAGAAAAACAGAAAAGAAATTGTGTTCAGTACTAATGTTTGTCAGCTTAAACATCATCCCCTATTTCTGGAAAGCATACCCAACCCTTAAACCACACAACTGCCATAATTTGAAACAGTTGTTGGAAAAAGATGTTGTTTTTCAAATTCTGTCAGACGTTTCCATGGCAATAAGGGTGCTGCTCCACATACTCAGAGAAAAAAAACCTTACATCCAACAGACAAAATGACCAACCTCACCTATCGTCATAGTAACCTACTCAGGCAAAGTCTTGAGTTCCCTGAGTTTTTTCTTACCCTCACAACCTTGAAGAAGAAAAAAGTAACTTCATTTCTCCCCCTTTTGATGTAATGTTTGAAAACTTGCCGTGGCACATCTTCCCTCCTTCCTCGGTAGAAAATGTCCTTGGCATTCTGAATGTATAATTTGCATTGCTCACGGCTAGATCCAGTCGTATTAGATTAGTGCAGAGTTACTAACGTGCACTGACGTATGAGTTTATGCGATCTCTACATGTCCTTCCCCTGCCCCCCCCCCCCCTCCCCTCTCTCCCCCCTCCCAGTCCGTCCGTCGTCTGACTCACAACGAGACTCAGTTTGTTCCGCCTACCATCAGGATTATCATCTGCAGATTACCAGTGTCTGAGAGATGTGAAAAACACCTTGGGATTGGGGTTTTAGTCCGGTTGAACTCTTCCGGCTATAACGATCTGTTGATTCCACTAAAAAAAAAACCTGATAAAAACCCTGGTGTATAATTGAAGTACGGAGGCAGTGGAAACATAATTTAAAATCTTAAGCCTCAACCAAGACAAACAGAGTCTGAGTGGGGAAGGTTTACTCGTAATGTGATATGAGGTATAAGTCTTTGATCTGTTTAGGACTGCATGGTATTTCCCTATCACGTTTTCCTCCTACACCCTGTCTTCTACAAAAAGAACGACAGAAGACCATTCCATATTCTGAAATGTCACATTTTTGAAAGTCTGATTAATAACTTGATTTGATAAATCTCTTGACCAAACTTTCTCAGGTGTGAAAATCTGATGCATCCATTTAGGATTATAGGATTTTCACATTTTCTATAGTTGGGAAAAGGAAAAATATCTGGCTTTTTGTTGTTGAAGCATCATTGGCTAAGGAATAACAGGATATGTGTGTGTTTTTGTACATGATATCATGAATGGCATTT
Source organism: Astropecten irregularis (assembly GCA_963971285.1). Taxonomy (NCBI): domain Eukaryota; kingdom Metazoa; phylum Echinodermata; class Asteroidea; order Paxillosida; family Astropectinidae; genus Astropecten; species Astropecten irregularis. The sequence goes on from OZ020253.1 coordinate 20,255,523, forward strand.
CTTTGTCTGGTCTTTGCCCAAGTTGAGCCGGCTGATATCTTGATCTTTTGGCAGCCTGTCAGAATAAGTAACTTGACATTCAGTGAGTCATGAAAGCTTCCGATATATAACCTTCCCCCACCCCCCCTTGTCCCCCTTCCCCCTTCCCCCTCCCCCCCCCCCCCCACCCAAAAAAAATCAATCAGGAAAATCTCTTCTTTACAGGGTTTATAAAGTAGGAAGATTTTCACGTCAGGTGTAACAGAATGAAGAATTAGTCACACTTCAGACCACCAGACAATCCATCTGGGGAGACCTTTGGCGCCATGCCTGTCAAGAACATAAAACAAAACCAACAAGATTGGGAAGACAAAAAAAAATGAAAGAAGACCAAAACAAAAAAGTCTGAAAGAAGAGCTAACCTTGAAGCTGATGAATTCAGTGTTTTAAGCTTGAATTGTTGGGTGAGTCAGAGATACGGATGGACATTCCGATACTCGTCACGTACCTACCACCTAGTCTGAATACTAGTATGGCTTTTTTTTGTCAGATGCGTAACAGGTTCATGTGACATTGAAAGCACAGTCAGGACTACGATAGCCATACCATGCGATCCCCCCCCCCCCCACTATACCTACTCCTCGTTCCCCATTCCCTCATCACACTCAATTACCGAGCCGTACGCAGATCACGTGGGGAGTAGCGTCATAATATAGTTCCGTCCCTAGCATTGCTGTTGATGCATAGTGTCAATACGTCACACAGGATGACTAGGCATATCCTTCAGAGACTGGTAATGTTTGAACTAGACGATGGCCGCTGCTCTATAGGAGAGTGATTCATAGTGATCATACTATGACAAGCACACCTGTTGATTGTTAATAAACATCTCAATTCAACTCCTAGAGGCAGCCATTTGTCCTGCCCTTCAAAACTTTCTTGATGTTTGTCTGATGAGTGGACTTGATCGGTGAGCTCATGAGTTTAGCTTGTTGGAGTTCCCGCCAAGCTGACGCATACATACATACATACATACATACATACATACATACTGTGCAGTCAGTTAACATTGCAAATACTAAAAACAGTTTCCCTGAGAAAGATTTCAATTTGTGAATAAAAATACCCAAAAATCAATTGTATTTGATTGTATATTCTTTGTTGTGCACCTCTAACTATTCAAAATGAAAGAAATATTCCCCCAAATGATGACAATCTTTGCCAAGTTCTTATCATTCCATTGCTCTCCTCTCCAAAGACAACAAAATGCTTATAAAAATAAACCTCATCGATTTCCTGAGATATATTATTGAGCCCAAGAAACCCCACGTCAGTTTACAGCAAGCCGACTCCTTCATCCTAACATTCCTCAACCATTAGCTTGTTATCTTGCACAATGCTTGATCCAAACAGATAGCACTCTGCATTGATGAAGCCACTTTTGATTAAAAGCTTTCAAACAATTATAAAATTATATTCAAGTGTAAATTTGTTGAACTACATCAGAGCCTGAGATCTTGTTACCTGGGTGATGCCAGTATTTACAGGTTTTTGCATCAATAAGATTAGATGAAACATTTGTCACTGGATAAATTCCAAACAGTTTTTAGATATGATTGTGAGGAAAATTTCAAAAATTATTTCTCGATCTCATCATGGTAATGTTATTTTATTTTCGATGTACATCATTTTAAATTTTTATTTTATTTCGATATACATCAATTTTTTTGTTGGGGGGGGGGGGGGGAGGAGGAGGTGTCAAATGGAATTTGAGGCTCAAGTTTGACACCAAATGTATTTGTTCAAAGTCACATTTATCTTCATTACACAACTGTACAGCACTATTCATGGGGCATCATGATTATTGTCACCGCTATGAAAGCAGGCAATTTTTTTTTGGCTCGTCAAGCGAGGGGGCTATAACAGTTTTACAGGGGAGGCTTTTCCAAAGATTGGCCTCTGCATGCTGGCAAAGATTTGGACATTTCTTGGATTCAACCAAAGAAAATATACAGAATAAAGAATCTAGACGTGTCCTCTTTCATAGTTTGTAATATTTGAAGAAAAAAATCAGAGAAGTGTACATTCAAAGACTAATTACAAACAGAAATTCTGCATCAGACAAAAACCTGTTTTGGAAAATCAGAGGCAGATTGGGCGAAGCTCTGATATATTTTTTGATCAGAATTCCCTTGGAAATTGAATGTTATAATGTAAAGGGCATGCATCAAGCAATTAGTAGTAAAAGCACTCAGATTTATTGTGTTTAGGCCTATTATATCATAGGCAAAATACTTCAAATAGCCAACACGTTTCACCCACGATCAGAGAAAAGCTGGAAGGAAAAAAAAGAGCGAAGAAAAGAAGTAGAGATGAATAGACAAGAAACATGAAGGAAGTCTTGTGAAGAATCAAGCCTCAAGCGCTGCTTTTTTCATGGGTAATTTTGTCTTTATAGACAGATGTTTTGCAGGACTTTTTTTTGTGTTCGCTGTTCATTCACCCCGGATTATATATGATTTCAGACTTTGATATTTGTGGTTGTCGTTTTCTGGGAAGGAAGGGGACAAAAAATCTTTTCTTTTCTTTTTTTTTCCGGGGGAGATGAGAGGAGCTCTACAGGTTTTGACAAGGAATTAGTTATAACTCTTGATGCAATTATCTTGAGTTACCTATTCATTAAAACACAGTCTTCAATTGCAAAGTTGAAACTTGAGTGGGTTGCATGACGGCATTAGGCATGGAATTAACAAGCATTCATGCGATGTTTCCTGAATCTTTTTACAAGAGTTTTGGTCTGACGGGACATGATATAACAGTCCCTAAATTAGCCAAATGTAATATTAGTGTTATTAGAAACTCAAGATAGCTTGGATGTAGGTGATTCATGCACTGAATTAAACCTGTTGTGTCACTCTTTCACAATGTGTACAGAGAAGTATGAATTTTCAAATACATGTAGCGGGCCAAAACACACATTAACAAAAAAGTAAGCAAACAAACAGAAAGGAAAAAACAAACAAACAAACAAAAACATAAGACAACACTCCATTGTGAACCATTGTTCTAGTATCTCTGAATGGTAGTTAAATGCCTCAGTCATCGAATCTTTCTTAACACCAAATTTGAAAAAATGTGAAAGCTTTTGTCAAGCCACTGACCATGTTACATTAAGTGTCATTGGTTATTTGCAGCCATAATTCTGCATGCCTTGACATCAAGGCTTCAGTGTATTTCCAAGAAGTTTGTTGCATCTTGCCATTAAAGGGAGGAAGGCTGGGAATCGATATCTGCTTAAAGAATAATCAGTTGAACTGTTTTGATGCTTCGGATGAGTTCCACGATTGTAGGTTTTTACTTTGAAGCTGACACACAGCCTCTCAAGTGTGTGCCTGGTAAATGTCTGCAATCGTGGACCTCCTATTGTTTCACTTTTGTTTGGACTTAAACTTTTTAGCAGCAGCTCCTTTGGTTTTGTACATGCTTTCCAATCGTGGACATTTTCCCAATTGTGGACCATATTGGTTTGAAAGCCAGTACAAACTCATTTGCACACACACTGTCGTTAGCAACAATTGTCACTGGTTGGCTGGCACTGCTAAGGGCAGTTTTATGAAACTGCTTAATGGCGTAAAGATGCGCTTAGTGGGTTAAAGTTATGCTTATCAAAAGATACCAAGTTTCCAACTGAAACTGAACAATTAATGTATAGATTGCTTGCAATGGCCCGGTCCTTGGCTGTCATTAGCAATATGGGATTCACCTCAAGATGTGAGCTTGAGGTGTTTAATCATGACCGTTGCCAGGACTCCGTCCATCAAATATCCCATTGAGACAGTCAAAATGTGTCTCCGAGTCTGAGGCCGTTTCCGAAATGGGCTTCCAGAGCTACGGCTAGGTCTAGTGTCTAGATGTCTGCGCGTATTTCAAATGGAGTGAAGACCTAGACCTAGCTCTAGACAACAGATTCGAATGCAGTCTTAGTTTCTGTTCTTTGTTTTGCTGTTTCTGTTTGGGCCACGTGTAGATGAACACGTCTTTCAATCGCGATGCAGTAAAGGCGGGGACTGGACGTCGTTTTCTGGGCGGGATCTTAGATGAGAACTCGCTCTGCTACACGCTGGAGGTTTCATTCTTCTGTTATGCAACAAACGGAGGCAGCACGCTGGTACCCTATGACGAGGAAGGCTGTATCCTTTTGAAATCAATGACAATGACAAAAACACCTAGACTCTTGACCTGGGCCCAATTTCATAGAGCTGCTTAAGCACAAACATTTCTTAAGCATGAAAAGTATTCCTTGATCAAACAGGATTGCCAACCAAATTTTCATTTGATGTTTACTGCTTTTGACTTGTATTCAGCCATTGTTTGCTGAGCATAACATTCACAAGGAGTTTTGGCTGGCATACTGATTTTTATTTATCAAGGTTTTATGCCTAAGCAATGTTTGTGCTTAAGCAGCTCTATGAAATTGGCCCCCATGACCGTTAGCAATCTCGGGGAAATCCTTTAATAAGTGTCTGAAATACTAAAATACCCAAAGATTTCCCTGGCTAAGATGTGACGTCACGTTCTCTAAGTCCTTTGTCGGTAATTTCCAGCGAGCCACTTCATTTGAAAATGTCTTTGGTCTCAAGTTGAGGATGGCGTCGACTAGCTTTGAAAAATGATTCCGTGCGAGGTGCACAGCCATCAAAATTTAAGATGTACTTCTGAACCATCTATCATGCTCCATCGGAAATTTTCACCGAGGGAAAAGAAAGAAAAGAAAAATTGCGGCAATTCTTCAATAATGGTTATTCATTTCCAGAGCCAAGTTATATTTTGGAGCATGGTTTTACCTTTGGAGTGTACTGTGTATGGTTTTTTGACACATTTGGGGTAATTGATCTCAGCTTTTTGTCTTCCTTAGAATTTTGTTCAACTTGTCTTCCTAAATGAGAATGTCCCAATTTTTTCTTCAAAACCTCGTCCTGAAATAAATATTCTTGTCACTTTTGGAGTGCTTTCAAGAATCAGAGGCTTACTTGATGCTCTGTCTAGTATTCCATGTTTGGAGGCTACAATTTCTATGAATGCTGAACAGTAAAAGGGAAAATGGTTAGATATGAATAAAAAAAACATTTATGTGATACTCCAGAGTACAAATCCTTGCATATTGAGGAGGATATCTTGATGGCGAGGGAATCTTATCTCATTCAGACAGGTCCATTCCTTGAATACCCCAGTGCGTCATTTTATCTTAATTGTCATTGTTGGGTTCAGTGCAACTGTCAGTGAAATATTGTTCATTTTGCAGTGGGTGGATGAAGTTGACCCATAGCAGGGTCGTTTAGGGGCGGCGTGTTCCTTTGATGTAATGGGCTACATCTCTGAAGGGACTTGTAGTTTTTGTGTTGACGGATGAATAGTCAGCTCTGTCAATTTATGGAATGAAATAAGTGTTGTATCAGAAATCAGATATCAGGGAATCCTGCTGTTTCATATCTCTTTAGCTTCCATTTGTTCATGGAAAAGAACCTTTCTACCCTTCCATGTTGCAATATCATTCGGGCCTAACCCAAGTCTTGGTACTCCTGGGGTTAATTTCACCAAACTCATCATAACTTACTATCAATCGTAGGACCTATGATGCATTGAAGCCCTACGTAGGATTTGATGGGTTATCCTTTGTAACTCAAGTTATGATCGATCATAGGGCTTCATGAAATCAACCCCTGGGGTGGCAGGTCCTTGTCTGTGGCAGCCCATACAGTTTGCTGCAGTTTAATACTTGAATTAAAGATGACTAAAGGAATTGTACATTTTATAATAGATATGCTGTGGGAAAACATTTATAGTGCAAAAATGAATTTTGATCTTTCTTCTTAATAAGATGTAACTTAGATATGAGACTTGGACGTAACCTTGCAAAGACCTTCATGGATTACTATAAACTGACGTCACTCATCCAGCCCAAGCCAACTATGCTTCCTCTCAATCATCACAATCAGGTACGTAAAAGAAATAAAACAACGGCCACACTATACTGCCGTCGTATCATACCCTCAGCTAGAAAATGATTCCCGAACTTGTTGAGTTTCTATTTAGCTGTATAAAGATGGCTGTCTCTTTGCTTTATACTCCGTGTGATAGCTCTGTGCATCCCTGTTATGCAGTTATTAACTCTGTGCTTCAGAGCTGAGCTCTCCTCGGCTTTCCAGCGGATTTCTCTCTCGTGGCTTTGTCGGATAAATCTTGAGAACTCAGAAACGACAGATTTATCATTTAATGCAAACATCACAGGTAGCGCGTATCCCACGGAATCCAAGCTGGTAGAAGCCTCAGAGCCCAGGATCGTAGAGAAAAAAAAAAAATAATTGCTAGACTCATGTTTTCTTGAGTTCAAACAAGCTAAATCCAATTGAAATTGATGCCCGCAATATATCTTAATGCTGTAACAACTCCAGCAGCCGTTGTGTTGGAATAACAGCATATTCTGAATTCTCATGACTTGTTATTTGCATTTGATTTCTCAGCAGCCATAAGCTGGTGGATATTCTTATGTCTGAATTTTTCAATTTTGATAGCATATTAATTTCCAACCTATGAATACAAATTGACAAGCAAAGTAAAGTCAACAAGTTGTAGCATAAGTTGATAATTGATTACATGAACGTCAAGCATTGACGGAGGAAAAACAAGGATGGGACTAGTAAGACAAACCAGAAGAGCTAGCTAACAGACGATATGCAGCATTACAAATAGAAAAGAGAGGATGCATAGGCACTGAAGATATACCTTAAGAAACTTAAATCATTAAGACGACCCATCTGAAGGCCGGAAACTTTAGACATACTGGGCATGAACTCAATCAAATCGATTTATTACCCTGAAATTAAGGGTTAGCAGTTTAGCGAAGTTATAACAAAGGCTTGGTTATTGATTTAAAATTCATCTTCGTTTTTATACTTTTGTCTTCATGGGGTGAATATATAGTATCCTTCTGTGAAAATATCGTGGAAGTGGTACTATTTATATGACATCCCTTTAACATGAATGAAACTACATTCCGTTCAATCCCAGATTAGGACATCCTGTTAAGTTTAGAGGGCAGGTATGATGTTTGGTCTTAACAAGAGAAATTGTTTGCTCGGTTATGATCATAGCCGCAAGTGGAATTCATACGCCCGCTCTTAGAAGTATACCGCTCCCATCAGGAATGGATGACAGTGAGATGCTTCTTCCCCCTCCCACTTCACTTGTCAGACCTTGAATAGATAGAGTCATCCACCAAATCCCCTCTCCCTGGAACGGTGTCTTGATGTATGGCTTGTAGGGCAGGTCAGAGAGAGATGAATTGTCTGGGGCAAGACCAGAGGGCAAAATGTATAAGTTTGTGGCTGGGTTCAACCACTGAGGAGTCAGTGAACTTGGGACAGGATTCATGCTACCTGTTTGTCATGGAGCTGTCGGAGGAGAAAGGTTCCAGCCACAATTAGGAATTAGGTTTCTCTGGATGAAGTTGCAAGGAAAAACCAGGTTTTGTTTATAATATGATATTTGCAACACTCTAGCGTATTAATAGATGGATTATTCTTGAAGTCAACTTTGGGAAAGTATTGACCATTTTGCAGTACTGCAGCTCGCTAGTACATTTTTGACGGCACAACTTTGCGATTATATTTGTAGGTTCTGTATATACAACACAATAAATTTCCACAAACTCCTTTCAAGATAAAAAGCTTAGTTTGTGCTGAAGGTTCGGGCGTGGCAGCATTTTTAGGCACAGGAGAAAAATACATCAAATATGACATCTATTGCAAACTATCTATCACAGATGAAACAGGAATGAATGAAACAGATGAAACAGGTTGGAAAAGATACACAGATGACACCTCCTCAGTTTATTCCTGGATTTAAACAGGATATCTGCTTACAATCAGCCAATAAATATTTCAACAGTTTTAAGTTCAGGGTGTCATAAATCTGTGAAAGTTTGGGTATAAAATGTTTAAGAAAAATCAGGACTTTTTTTTCTAGGAGTTTAAATGCGGCCTCCATATGAAATTTAACTCTCTTTTTTTTATGCGAGTATAAAAATAAATCGGTGTAGCCCATGAATATATCATGTGATGCGTTCCATATGTAGCGATATTGTTATTACAGTCTCTATCTTGAGCTAAGATATATTGTGAGTTCACTGACCAGCAGTATATAGATAGTCATGACGGATGTATGTACCATGAGCCGTGTGGCTTCAGGCTTACCGGCCGTAGTGCCTCTCACATTTGCACGGTCCTGTTGTCTTCTGGCTAATCAAAGATGTCGTGGCTTTAAGCGCAAAGACGTTTTGGTCGGCTGGGAGGAGGGGGGATCGGCATGAGTGCATTATTAGCAGGGGGGGAAACAGGGACGGAGCATTAATGGAAGTTTAATGGGTGGATCCGGGGAAAAATACGATCAGGGAAAATGTATCCAGGGATGAGGTGACTGAAATCCAGGCTATGCGTCTAATGTTCAACATAATGACAGTTTTTTTTTATAGATTCACTTGAGTGCAGTGTCTTTTTTGTGCTCGTTGTTTGTATATACCATAAAGCGGCGTTTTTTAATTTCCTCATTATTTGGATAATTGTCATGATATTCCTATACAATGTGAAACTTAAACTTTGAACCTGTGAAATAAAACATATAATTGACTTATTCATCTTAATCGTTGAGAATTTCTTCAACTCGCATTCTAACGAGGTTTTGCTTTCATCCAGTAAATAAAATGAAGAAGGAAACAAAGAGGAAAGGCAAAGCATCTTTCCCAAACAACAAAAAAAGTTTCTCTCTTAGGCTTTCTCATGCAAGATCAAAGGATTTATCTCCACAGAGGACATTATAGGCTTTGATTTTTTTGAAAAGGGGCATTTATAAATATCTTATCATAAACTGCAAAAATTTGGATAAGTTGCAGTTGGTCAGTTACCGTAAACTCCAAGCATATTCCACTATCATTTGATTATTCTGGGTTTTTGATTGATGATTCTTGTGTACGTGATTAAGAATGTTTATATCTTGATTATTTCACAGAAACGAAAGGGGTCGTCCAAAGGTCATAGGTCAGAGGTCAGACCACAGTCAGAAACTCGTCAGTACCAAGCTAGAGGGGATGTAGGGTACGACAATCACAGTCTCAGCGCTCAAAGTATGAACAGCATGGCGGTACAGTTCAGACTACAGCATAGAGATCTACATAGGAGGTAGACGGGGAACTAGACAACATGGAGGTCTCATCATGGATGCAGTCGCTACTGAAGAGAAATGTTGGGCCACTATGAAGGAGATCAATTCCCCTTGAAATACTGGTTTCCATCCTGTGTTCATTTTGACTCCCAAGTTTGTCAACTCTAAATTGTCATTGCACAATGGACCATTCCTGCTTTGTTCTTAAGCCCCGCCCACCTTAGCAACACCATATGTTTTACATTACACCACATGTGACCAAGTTTAGGTAATGGATTACAATGACTGTTAGCAACCACTGTTAACTTTCGCGTCCTCCAATTGGTCAATGCACAGTTTGATTGACAGGCTGGAAGGGTCCATTGTTGCAAAGTGTAGAATGCTGAGCATCATCAGGCTCCGTCCATTGTTCAATGATATAGTATTTCCATTGCTTAAAATTGCATTAGTTGATTATATTAAGTTCATTAATTTATTTATTTCAATTTGAGCTTGCCCTTCACCATCCTGTTGCAGCTCAGGTGGGATTTGAACCCAGGACCTCTTACTTATTAGTGCATGTCTTTATACCAACTTGACCACTAAGCCAGCTGGGGTCAGTGGATTCATTCAAATCCCGTATCCTAGTGGTAATGGAATTAGTCTTTTCTTTTTTTTTCCAGGAGTAAGGACAATCCCAAATTTGAATTCTGAGTTATATTCACCACAGAAACAAGTCAGAAAAGAGCCTTAGTTTGGGTTTGGTATATGTCAGGATTTGGGGCCTGGTTTTTATTTGGGAAAAAGATATGGTGCATTGAAAGGAAAGTATTTTCAATTCAGCAGCTCAGCGAACAGAATTGAGACCAGTGCAGTGGCAATCAGGTAGAATAGATCGCTCTCAAACTGGGGCTGCAATTAACCTACTCAGCTGTGCAGGTGGAAAGTCACCAGTTGCTATAAAACCCATCCAGCATGGTGCCTAGCCTTATTCCCCTTTAAAATGCTCAGAACTATACATGGCTTCAACACATCAGAAAAAGGTGGCACTTTGGAAGCAGTTTTCTGACTTGTTTAGTGGTGATTATAACTCAGTTTTTAGTGATTTCTGTAACTTTATCCTTCAAGTTTGGCAAGACATATCACTAACATTCTAGCTGGTGTGATTGATAGTTGGGCTTGCACCTGTGCACCAAAGATAATTAGTCAATGCTGTGTTTTCCTTTTTAATGAAGTGTCTGATTCCGTCCAAAGACATGTACAGTAAATCCTACGTTGTTTATGCAACATGATACATAACTGAAAGCCTTTTAAGATGATCATATCTAGATTCTGTATTTATTTTCTTGAAATGTTACTCTAAAGACTGAAAGAATTCTTTTCTGAAACTGTTTTATTTTTCACTTCCTGTTTTTGTTTATCCCTTGATCTTCCTCTTTGGCAGATGTAGCGTTGTCCGTCTCTTAAAATGCATGTTTATGAAAATGTCACAGGTTTCTAAAGTAAGAACCATTAATGGTGTTGACATGTTTCTGGGGAGTGTGAAATTCAAGTACCGTGATATTTTTAGGGCTTTATTTCCGGTCTCAGTCTACCTATTTGATCCGGGACGTTAGAGACAAAAGAAGAGACAGGTGGATTTTTTTTTTTTCATTTTTTTCTGGGTTAGACCGTGATGTGAAACAAATATATTCTACCCAATGTATTTGCCTTTGTTTGGAGAAAAATGTATTCACAGTGCTGAACTGGCACATTTCTGTGGTCGAATGCAGGAAATTAGTTGCAGATGAGATAAACCAGAGTCTTATCCGTAAGAAGAGAAATGGATGTTGCTGTCAGATGAGGAAACATTGGCCTGGCCACCTCGACGCCTTGATGCACTCACGCCATGACGCGTTCCAACACCGCAGACTCCATACGCACACAGCATTAGGAGCACTCTTCAAACAATCTGGCATTTACCCTGACACGGAAAAAGCGTTTACTCAGTAACAGGTGTTCCGCTCCCCGGTACGGGGGAAACAAGCTCGTCAGACTGTCTGACCACTCAGTAGCTTTTGTGTGTGTCTGTTTTGTAACCCCATTCGTATCTGAATATAGAATGGATAAGAAGTTGCTGGGTTTTGGTAGAGTGTTACCAAGTACCCTTTCAGCAGCGCACATTTAGCTCCTAATCATAAACCAAGTCAGCTTTCTTACAGGCTTTTACCCCCCTCCGTCAATCGATTGGTTCGTCCTTTTGACAAACCTGAGAAAAACTTTCTCATGAAATCAAATGTCCCCTCCTCGTTTGGCTTACATTTGAGGGAGTAACAAGTGGGAAAGATAACGTGTGCGGCCATCAATTGCTACACCTTTAAAATCCAGACGCCCCTAAATCTCAAAGGTTACCATTTTGGAATTGTAGATTGTTTTTAGGGCAAGGTTTTGCTGGCCGGCATTCAATATATCATTCTACATCTACACACCAACAAGCAGATTGATTCTGATTGAGTCAATTCATCTCAATGGGCATATTTGGGGCGGTAACTTAACTAGCTAGTGATATGCCTGGGGGTTATTGACGTTGTTAAGCAGGTGTGTAATTAACCGGCTCAGGTAAAACTCAATTACATCCCATGTGACTGATTGAGTGACTTAGCGGTCTAGATATGAAGCAATACCTCTATCACTCAGATCAAGATGGAATATTTCAATCCTGTTTTGTTTTATTAATACGGGTTCCAAACTTGATCTCATGTCAACAGTGTCCTTTATTATTCCAAGGAGGTGTTGAATCTGAGGTCAGTTGCCTTGTTCTGTAGGCCAGTGCGATTTTATGGCATATTGGAATCGGAAGCAGTTATCAGTCTCATTGCAGGGATGCTCTTGGATCAATGTTCACATCTGGGCAGGAAAAACATGCATCATGCATAAAGCATAGATGCTTTTCTGTGAAATAGCAATACAAAGCCAAATATGTTAACATGAATTCACAGTGAAGTTGGTACAAGATTATATGTCCAGGGGTCGATTTCACAAAGCACTAAGATTGATCTTAAGTGTGAATTGATCCTAATTGCTAAGCAAAGTGTGACGTCACAATACAAATCACTATGGTGATACTGACAACTCATCTTAAGATTATCTCAGTGTTTGGGGAACTGTTTGTGAATATCTGTTGGTAATATACACATATGACATCAAATATCATTTCCAAACTGAATTCACAGGAAGCCTAAACCAGCATTGATGCTACTTTTAGTGTGTTAAAGTGTGAATGGATTAAATACATTTCATCTGAGTCGCACATGCCATCAAATTGGACATTTTAAGAACATACCGATCCCACATTCAAGTTTGATTGTTAGAGCATTTATTTGTGATTTATTATTTATTTGATCTGGAGAATTATATGGCAAAGTGGAGTACGCCCAGGCCTGTAGTTTAATATGTGTGTGTGTGGTATTTTAATAGTTGAAATATTTTATTTCATGTTTTGTAAAACATACTTTGTAGTGGTAAGCACTGCCTTGTAAATCTTATTTATACCTTGGAATGCTTTCTCAGTTTGACAAAAGGGTTTTTCATTTAAGTGTAGAGAAATATGTCAACATTCCAGAGTGTAAATAGAACTGTTCTGTACGTAATGCAAAATGTACATTCTGTATAATAAACACGAAAACAAAAGAATCCTTGGTTGCATTATTTTGTTATTAAAGGTTTATGAAAAAAGTGCTAATATTTTCTTGTAATGACTTTGCCCACCCCAAAATCAAAGAAAGAAACAAACATTTAAACAAAAACAAAAACTAAACCGAACATAAGTAAACACAACATCAATCATAACAGCACATGATAAGGATTCATTCCAGTTATTTTGAAAATATTTTTATTGCATAATCTGAATGTTGACCATACAAATATTCCTTCATTCTCATGATAATCATTTTATAACAGGAAACATTCAAAGGATTGGTTCAACTGTTGTGTAATATCCAAAATCTCCACCTGTATGACCCCACCCCCCATTCATTATTTGTTTTGTACATTTCTTGAATGAGGTTCAGATCATAGTATCCATGGAGTGGAACTAAAGGGACACACTTTGAAGAGGCAGCTAGAAGGTTCGCCATCATCTATATGTGAGTAGTTGTAACACTTATATCTTCATAGACCCTATCCCAGGTAGCCGGCCTTCACGATTGGGCGTACAGAATTTCAGTGCAACCTCTCCAATAGTACAATTCTCATACCTTCATTGCATACTTCATGTCTATCTGTGAGAAGGTCCATGTATAAATACCAATTAGCTCATTGGTCCAAGAGAGTAGCGTGATCAAGAAAAGCCAGCAGTGACCACATTACCACTGGATGAATAATTATGAACACTCGACTCCATGAATTAGTATCAAGTGCGCCCTCTATAGAGACTATCTGTAATTTTGGAACTGAACTTGATGCTACTTTGTGATATCAACATATTTCTTCTTTAATTAATCTGCTGCTTACTTTTTTAGCAAAAAATTGTTTACACTGCAATGCTTCTCGAGCAGTTGAGCAATTTTGAGATTAAAGGATTGATGTTGTTTCAAAGCAGAAATCTTGCAATTTGTTCATGATATAATGATATATTTGTATATTTACATAATATAAGTGCATATCTTCAATTTTCTTGGAATCAGGGTTTGTTTTTTTAAATATGTATTGGTTAAATCATAATCATGTGTTGCCATTGACATTCAGGTGCAAGCTTTGGTCATGAGTGGAATAATCATTGGCTAGTTATTCCTGAATCTAGTCTGGTTGACAATGCCATAGATCCATTGTCTGGAACTAGCATATAAGACCATGCTTGCACTGGTTACCAATAGGCCTATCTCCATCATGAACTATGGCATAATGTAGCAGTGAACCAGTGATGATGACTTCCATCTTGTTTCCATCTTTTCTGCAGTCAGACAGCCACAGTGCTTTACATCAGAGGCTGAATGAGATCAAAGCAGCCAGTCCCACCGGTAACCACCCTACCGACTACCAGGCGAGCAGAAGGTGACTGTAGGGTGTCGCACACACCTGGCATGACAGGGAAACACAAAACCAAAGAGAGTTTACATCAATAGCAATATCACAACTCCCTGACCCTCCGTACAGATTGAGTGACTCTACCAGTAATAGACGTGTCATTCCACCAGGTTAGGCCAAGGTAGGTGAATATAATGACTGTGGCTATAATGTTAGACATGCGTGACATGTTCCCAATATGGCTCCGTGCTCGTGACGTCACATTCAGATGTTCGGACAAACAAGTCACACGTGGCCCCATTAAATTACACGTAAACGTTGTGAAATTTGTCGGAACTTCCGGGTAACTATAGCGGTCGATATAAAGGGCGTATTCTATAAATAGCTCGAGCGCAGAGCCCTATTGTGAAGCCTGATTAGTGCCAGCATTCCCAATAAAGAGACTTGGAACAAAGGGTGTTGACATACTGAATACAATCCACTAATCTTACCTTGCGTGGTTGCCTGTTTAAGGAAATGCATGGTGCTCTCAAAGCTCATCTTCTGCAGAGGGGATGAATTGGACTCCAGACCGATACGATTAAACGGTTTATAGCTTCCCTCTAGTGTCATGTAATCAGCGATCAAGGACAGGTGACGGGGATCCACGTAGATCCCGTAAACTTTGAAGACGTCTTGAATCTCCTACAGACAGAAGAGGAATGATTTTATGAATAGTCTGACGCAGGTGGGATTCGAACCCATAGGCGACTGATTTACCAATGCCAATGTCCTACCAGCTGTCTGGAGCTTGTCCCTAATCAATCTGAATCTTATACAGCAGCTGCTACCACGATACAACCATTTGAAGATGATACATGTACAACCAGTGAAGAGTGTAGCTCTATTATACTCATAGGTTTTTATGTTGGAACCTGGCTGGGGCTTCTGTGTTCAAGCTTACAGCTGATTAAGTTGATTTCTGAGAAATATCTCTTTATGAAATGCTATCGTCATCAAGAAAACTGCATCTGAATGCCTCCTAAAACTGATTTCATTTCACCTACCAAAATTAATCACAAATACACTTGTTTGTTCTCGAAAACGTGAGCATCAATTTTGATTCAATATTCCCATGGCATTGTACATTGCAATGAAATGTTATGTATCATATCTTATACACGAATCTGACTTGCGATTTCATTTAATTTGCCCTGCGGTGTATCAGGGGATGTACACCCTGAGTATGGTGGAGCGTAAATCCTTTTGTTGCCACACAAAAGGCGGGCAGGGACACTGCAGTAATGGCCGATGGTATGTCGTGCCGTCGGATCAGTCTGTACCTACCTTAATAATAACTCTACAAGCAGCCTCTATCCCGTACGTATTGGCCATCGCATGGATGTTATTGGTGTAGATCCGGTGAATGTCCACTATCTTATCATACTGACACAACACCTGTAGAATCAGAGCAATGAGAGGCGTAGAAGTGGAGGGTTGACAGAGTTTGAGGTTGAAGGGTGAAGGGTTATGGAGACTGGTTTCAACCTCCTACATGGTGCACCTGTTTATCAGAACTAATGTGAACCACCAGTTCAATACCACAAGTTATTTGACCCTTGTGACATGGCCCATTGGCAAGTGACCTGAGGTCGATTTCACCAAACTCATCGTATCTTACTATCAATCGTAGGACTTGGATGATGCATTGCAGCCCCAAGTAGAAATTGTGGGATAAGATGAGTTATCCTTCGTAAGTCAAGTTACGATCGATCGCAGGGCTTCGTGACCTGGCTTACTTTAAGCTAGTACTCCAAGCTCATTGGTCATTGGTTTGACTTCCCTTTAATGCAACCACTTTTAGCCTTGATCTGCTGGTTTCAATATATCTGATATGCAAGACTTGACCTGTCTGTAGATGAGCTCTCCAAATATGTGTTTCTATTAAACATGGTCCCTAATGGCTTAAATCCTCATGTTCTTTAATGCCATCGGTCTAATGGCAGTCTGTAAGATTGAACCCTGTCTGACAGGGCTTTGAGAGAGAGTGCCACACCCACCTGTAGATTAACTCCACTCGTCTGTAGCAGCTTCTCATCATCCCTCTCTCCATCAGCGACGATACATCGTAGGATACCTGGTGCTTCATGTACTACTGCCTGTTGCATCTCATTATGTAGTAGTGATAATACGTCTAAATGACTACGCACCAACTCCAGCTGCCAACCACAAACAACAAACAAAGAAAGTTACAAATATGATCAAAAAGTACCATAATAAAGAATGAGGACGGCCAGAGTACACTGGCCGGAACGTCGAAATCAATTTTCTCACCGGTTCTTTTCAGAACCACACATGTATAAAAGAGTTTACACATGGTGTCTCCACAAACCTTCTTTATTGCATTATACTTCCACCATGCAAAGTTTTCTGAAGCCACGTGGGCACGTACAAATCGCAGCCCTACTCGTTAAAATGTCAAAGTTTGGGTAATGAACAGTCAAATATGACAATGGCCGCCCATGTTCAAAACTGAGTGATGTCATCTGTTCAGCATCAGTGCCATGACAGCACAAAAACATATTACTATGGAAACCAGACAAGAAGATACAAGCATTGTCTCTGAACGGTCCTTCCTTACCTTGATAGTAAACTCGCACCAACTTTGCTTCTTCTCATCAAAGTCATACGCCACATACACGGGACTTATTCCCAGGACGTGCTGTAAAAGAAATATGCAAGACAAACAAAGTCATAGTAAGGATTATGATAAGTTGATTTTTACATGTTCGCTTGATTTCTACAAAAGCTAATGAAAAAACGCTTCCAGCTGTTTTAGGAAGCAGAAGGCTAGCAAGAAAACAGAAGAAGTAATCTTTGACGTAATTATTCTTGTAAAGATTTGCCAGTAAACTTCTCAACTGATTCTTAGGAGGTAAAATAAGTCGGACTCACGTAAATTCTTTCCTTTTTCTCCTCCTCAGCGACTCCTGTATTCTTTGATCCATTCTTGCTCATTGCCTCCTCGGTCTCCTTGGCAACGGCTGCCTGGCAACCCTCATCATCGCTACCATGACTCATCGTCTCTTCGCCTTCCTCATCTTTGAAACAAACAGTCACAAATTAATTGGTTCCTCATGAAGTGAAAGCTTTCTAGAAACCCCAGGTTGGTAGAACCGTTAGCATGAAGACAGATACCTAAGCACAAATGTTTTTAGCTTAGCAAATGCAGGTTACCAATCAAAACTCTATCTCATGTACATGGCATACAACTGGTACTCAGCAGATTGTTTAGCTCACCATGAACATTCTCCAAATGCAACCAGAATTTGCTTACCGTTTAAATTGTTTCCTGTGAAGAGTTTGAGCAATTGCCCTCTTAAGTCTGAAGGTCTCAGATTTTAAAATGTTTAACAGTTCTTATTTCTGAAGGGGCATCATGATTTATTATACAATCAATCAATCAGTGGGAGCATGCGCCACGGCAGTACGTTACCGCATCTACCTTCAAGCGGCACTCCTTCAGTCTTCTGATGGCCATCCGATCTCCCAGGCAGTCACGCAACCCAATACAATAAATATTTAAATGACAGAAAATTTTCCCCAGGAAGCGACATCACAAACAAGATCTTATTTGCCCTTGAATCCGATTTTTGTTTCTTTACCTGAGTTATGCTCAGCCTCTTCTTCATCTCCATCTTCCTCATATTCCCTCTCTTCGTTTGCCTCTCCTTCCTCCTCATCAGACGCCGTGTTATCCTCTACATCCATGGTAACGGGTCGTGACGTTAAATCTGGATCATCCGGATGGTTCCCATCTTCCGTTTCTTTGTCGGGTTTGGCAGATTGGGTATCGACGATGCTAGAAAACCCAGGAAAGAAAGGAGAAAAGAAACCATCAACCATCACCCACAGCAAGGTTTGTTCTGTGGACTAACTACGAACCTAATCCTAATCCTTGCCCAAAAAGGTAGATAATAATAATAATAACATGCATTTATAGAGCGCTCTTGCATTGTATCACAGCACTTTAAAATAAATAAGCGAATAAGCAAATAAACAACTACAGGCACAAAAACAGAGAAATACAGTGTGATGATACTAGCAGCCGACCTCGCAGACACACGCCCCAACCCAGGACCCTATCCCTAGCACTGCAGTGCAACACCCTCCCCAGAAATTAAACCTGAATACATCCCAACCGCTATTAGGAAGGTGCGACACCGCAGCACTCAGGGATCTGAACTTGCTTACTTGCCCAGACATCCTACCAGCTTAAGACTACCAAGCAATACTTTGTGGGGGAGAAACCAACATTGTTGAACTTACCGCATCGTCTTCAGGTCTTTGGTTTTTCTCCTAATGGATTCCATCAGACGTTTCAGAAACTTTTTCTCCACAAATTTCAAGATGCTCCCTGGGTCCGTATTATATTCATCCTACAAATGCAGTGGGACAAACACAAGGAGATATGTAATTGATTATTGATAAGGAGAAAAGGAAGTCACGCGATGTTGCGTTGCTGGTAGTTAGTTTTGGCTGCTGGTACTGCTAGCCTTCATCAGGCAACTGAAGAATTGGATGCTGCGGTGCCCGTTATATTTTGTAGGTCGGGGTTCACGTTCTCAATGCCATGTTCAGCAGACTGGGGATGGGTCACTCCAGCGGACGTCGTACGGCTCACTCTGCGGTCAGCAGGGCGCGTGTCCTCAGTGTTATCCCTTGTTATCTGTCACTTGCTGTCCAGTTCAGCTTCCTTAGCAATCGTAACTTCTCCAAATTCTGCTATGACCTTCAGCAGCTTGGCTTGATATCTTCTTGCGGTCCTCAGTAAGCTCATTATGGATGAGAACTATGAGGTCTTCTCACCAAGCCTTGTCAAGGAATCAATGTATACTGAGATATTTTTCTTGTTCACCATTTTTATTAAATAGCTGGAGTAATGTTCTGAACCCACCTTGTAATCTGAGTAGGGAAGGAAGTTACACCGAACCTTGAAGAGTCGATACTGCTCGCTGAAAATGAAAAGGAAGAAGTGCAGATAACTTAATTAGAGAACAATAGAATCTTGTACCATAAATCCACTATAGATCAGCGCGGACATCCGGGTACTTTCATTCTCATAACTTTACAACCGATGAAAACTAACATATAGATGGCGCAAACCGGCGCAAACTACGGACAGATCACGCACAAACCGGCCGTCGTAGAGAATTGTTTTTTCGAATATTTTTGTCAAGAAGCAGAAATTATATTCTGTATGACTTTCATTGTTGAGTCATAGTTTTTCCTCAGACAATATCCTTCTTTGAAGTACCCTTTAATAAGATTAAACAATTCTGGCAGCTTTTTGTCTTAAAAACCATACAACTTAATGCTTTGTTTTCATCGGCTCCAAGGTCGGCGAGTTGGAATGACGTCACTCCGCGCTGATCTATTAAAGAAAACACACTCTTCACACTGTTTAAAACAATATTGGTTTCAAGATTTCTCTTTGAACCCAATTTTAATATTTCAGAAAAAAGAAATGGATAAACTCTGAGTTAGCCAAACTGTAAAATAAAGAGCATGATTTGATGACGCATGATGCAAAGGCAGCATGGGAATATTTTCTTGGTAATTTCTTTTCCAACTTACTCACGACTGATGATGCTGTATGACTCATGAACATGGATGTCCTCAGTCACCTGAAACGGTTGAAAGAAATTGTTCCAAAATTTAACACATCACTGCAGCAACTTAATAAACTGCTGCAAACTGCTTATCAGCCAAAAAAGACCTGAAATTTATGAAATTCTTGGAATTAGGAGGGCCTGACGCATTTTGATCCTAGCAGGATCTTACTCAAAGGCTAAAATCAAAGGCTACATCACCGTAGCAATTGTTGTCTTTGCTCACAGTTCTTATACACCAATTCCCTATTAACCCTTTATTCCAACATTCAAAGTCCTAGACTCAGACAAAATGTCCAGCGGTTGATCTAAGATCAGAGAGCTGTAATCTATACCTGAGCCAGTACCACTCTTGTTAGTTTCTTCTTCAGTCGCTGAGTCCTCTTCTTAGCATGGGACGTATTGAGTAGAGGAGCATCCATTCTAGGTGTCTTTATTCTTGCACTAGCAACCATGAGAATCTCCCTGGGTCAAAGGAACAAAATTAAACAATATAAATATGGAATACTTCACATTCACAGAGTGTACTTACACTTGTTGGGAGACTGTAAGTCTGGTGACTGTACTCGCAGTCAGGGGACTGTTCTCACACTAGTCTGGTGACTGTACTCGCAGTCAGGTGACTGTACTCACACTAGTCTGGTGACTGTACTCACACTAGTCTGGTGACTGTACTCACACTAGTCTGGTGACTGTACTCACACTAGTCTGGTGACTGTACTCGCAGTCAGGGGATTGTACTCACACTAGTCTGGTGACTGTACTCACACTAGTCTGGTGACTGTACTCGCAGTCAGGGGACTGTACTCACACTAGTCTGGTGACTGTGCTCACACTAGCCTGGTGACTATACTCACAGTCAGGGGACTATACTAAAGCAAGACTAGGAACTGTACTCACACTAGTCTAGGAATTCCAAGAGTAACGTTCATCTCTCCACGTCCAGCAAAATGGAAAGTGTTCAAGGTCATCTGGGTAGACGGCTCTCCAATAGACTGAGGAGGAAAAATGAGGAAATAAATTCTAAATTCACAAAATAATGGCCCAATGAAACTGCTGTGTAAACTTGTCAGGGTAGCTGTAACTGTCATTAAAGATAGTTATTGCTGACTTCATTGTCTTCCGTATGAAGCACAGTCTAAATGGCCAAGTCTAGGAAAGACAACCAGGCAAGAGCAGTCTGAGTCATTCCTTCCAGCCCAATGAAACCTCCACTGAAGGCAGTCACCTGTGTCCTCATCACCAAGTGGTAGTGAGACTGGTGTCCATCCATCCACCTACCTGGGCGGCAAGTAGACCAACAGCCTCTCCTGGTTGGCATAATGACCGTCGGTACTTCATGTACAGCAACTGTCTGAATCTCTCATCGGGTGTGCTTCCTTCATCATCCTCCTGCCAGTCCGCTGGAGGATGCAGCGTCGTGTTGCTCAGGTAATTCTCAATCATGGAGTTCATTTTCTCTGAGATGACACCAAACTGAATGTCCGGTCGGAGTTGACAGTGGACGGGCTCGGGACAGTGGCTTGTATTCTTAGCAAACCTGGAAGCAAAGTGATAGTAAAAATACCTCCCTGTAATACACATGAAGATTAAACCACATTCTTGAATCATACCATTCCAGCATCGTATGGAATGTCAAACTCAAGATCTTGTGGTCAATCTACAGATTGTGGGTTCGAATCCAGCCATGGCCTAGTGGTGCTTGTGTTTGTTTGGGCAAGATGCTTTATCACATATTGCTCCTCTTATCCCAGGAGTAAATAGGTACCTGTGATGGTAGAGATGGCTCTGTGCTTGATTAGCATTTGTGCGCCTACAGCAGCCAGGGCTGTATACTCCCCAGGGAGTTGAGATGGTTTCAGGAATGTAAATGTAGCCCAATGACCTGGGATAATAATATGTGCCCCACGAGTGTCTTTGGACAGATGTGTGCGCGGAATAGATTCAGAATTATTATTATGATGAAACTCCCCACTTATGCCCTAGAGAGGGCGCACTATAGACACAACACGTACTTCTTCTTATTAGTAGTTTCGCTCCACAGTTTGACAAGTTCCTCCTTGGGTGTCATTTTCTGAGCCTCTTCCCCTCCTTCCCGCTGTGAACGTTCCTCCATCAGGGCGTCCATTTTCTTGCCAGCAAAATTCAAGAATGGAGACCGTCTGTTTGGCAGCGTGTAGCCTCCATTCTTCTTGATCCATTTATCAACCTACGTGAGAAATATTAGTACATCAAATATGTCTTCAAATCTAAGAATTCTTTTTAAAGAAAATCATTGAATCTTAATATCCTATTGTTTTCTACTTTCACAGAAAAAGATAAAACATGCACATAAAATAATAAACCTATGTGCTCAATCGGACATCTGAATCACAAGAAAATGGAAAAAACCCTACACAATTTTTCTTATAAAACATCAAGAATGGTTTTGATCTTACCCGGAAATCAAAACTGTTTTCAATCTTTGTTTGACTAATCTGGATAAATAAACCATTTCAGGCGGAAATATTTTAACGGTATGTTTCTACCAGCACTATCTTCATACCCTGAAAGTTATAGGTAAATCTGTGATTATTTCTGTTTGGGTATGTTACCAATCATGTATTGTACCTTAAATAGATCTCTGAGAAAGGCATAATTAACTTGGTATCAATACAGTGAATGGCCATTACAAACATAAAGAACTGACATCTTCATATAATTGTTACCTGTTTCTGCATTTTGTGAGCCTTGTTTGCATTACAATCTTTTTCCTGATATCTCCAACTCTGACAGGCTGCGCTGTTATCCAACAGGAATGGAAACTGAGCTTCCTTCAAGAATGGTGTCTTGGGAATTTCCAGCCCATCGCCTCCATAGCGGAACTGAACCACACAACCATCGCTGTCACGAACCTGGCAAGGAAATGTCCGTCAGGGTAGGTCAGTTTATTTTATTGAAGCACGCCAAAAAGGAAGTCTTATTTTATTAAGTCCGACAATCTGGGATAATGTGAAACACCAAGACACAAAATCGATCAAAGAAACGCATTTATTTAGATTTCTCTACCTTGCAGCTGCAGCACTCTGCTAAAGATGGCCAGAGCATATACTGGCCGCAACATTGAGTTAACCGGCTCTTTTCAGAGCCACCCCAAGCTCTTACAAGAGTTCATTATGTCTCATGGTTTTATCGCAAAACTGATTATTTTAAAAAAATGCAGTTGATCATTAATATCAGGAAATCTCATGGATTATTGGCTGGTACCCTGTATGTGCAAAGCAGATACATGAAACTGGTTCCTGGTGTGATTTGATATGATATGCTTACCGTGAGGTCATAGTTGACTACCAGGCCCTCAATGTGCTTAATGATGCAACGTTGCAGATATCCACTACGACTCGTCTTCACAGCTGTATCTACAAGACCCTGTAGTGCAGCAAAATCAACAAAACCTTCATATTAAATACTTACGAGGGCAGAACAAAACCTGAACAAGGATGCGCATGCTAAAAACTCCAACAAATATTTAATGTCTTGAATTTGATGGAAATTACGATAGACATATGGGAGTCTATGGGCATTTACGAAACGGAGGCTCACGCTCCAGCACCATTTCAGGAATCATTCTAAAATGATGGGTATCAAAACAGATTAATTTGGCAGCGGTTTGGAAGTAGATTCTCTGGTTTGAAAAGAAAAACAGAGCTTCAGCTTCAATGAAAAACCACAACCTATTTTTTCAGCATATAGATGACAGAGCTGGAGTCCGAGCCTAAGCCTCCGTTTCGTAAACCTCCTATACAGTCGACTCCCGTTATTGCGACTTTCACAATTTTGTCGTTATAACCGGAACCTCGTTACATCCGGAGCGCAGTTTTCCGCAATTTGTTGCACCCAAGTTACGTGCTATAATGTACACGTGCGTCTTGTATGTGTAACGCACGTGGGAACTCATGAAAACACGAACAAAATGCATGATTTTATGTTTGTATATGTCATTAATGTACATGTATATGATGATGAATAAATGAAATAAATAATACTGCTTCAAGAGTATAATAATTGACGACCTGAATCGGAAGTAGACGGCATCAACTGATGTGAAGAATTGCTGTGAAGAATCACGGACGTACGTAAGTATGTCACTCGCACAAATCGTGCCGAGCGACTTCACATCCGTTTTTAATTTGTTATAATAAGTCAAGAGAGGGCGCTATCATATTACATTAAAAAGGGGAATATTATTTTTGACGCTTCTGATTATTTATTATTATTTTCGGCGTCACATGAGTTCTGTGGGATAGTTCAACTATTTATCAAACCGTTTTTTTTTTTACCACCATGGCACTGCTCTCCCTTACAAGCCATGGTTTTATCGGGGGTCACGCGATGAAACAGATCAGTTTCATCGGCGTTAAAGATCGATGTCCGCGATCCCCCAGCCAACCGCAGATGACCTGTAGGCCTACCGTGCGATGTCCGCTGAACATTGTATCGATCACCCTTTTTCAAAAGACAGGGTGCGATTTAAAAAAAATATTTTTAATAACCACAACGGACGACAATTTGGAGCAATTACACCCCACCGCTGCTGATGTTCCAGCGGCAATGCTTTTTAAATCTCTTCTTACAAAGCTAAGTTACGCTGATTATCTCCTGGGCGCCCCCATGCATTGTCCGTTCACAATGCCTACTCAACGGCATGGTGCCGCAGTCAAGAACCTAGTCAGGCTAAGGAAACCGCAGCGGGGGATTAGAGACTTGACACGCATGGCTCTGCGTTCGCTAATTCATGCCATCCCATTGAATAGATTTAAGATCGGCACACTCGTGAAGCTATGTCACCAGAATTGGAACTTGAAAGATCGCCGACAAAAGGTTTGTAAAGATGTCGTTGTAAATGGGTTGAGAACAATGTTTTTGCTCGCATTTGGTCAGCCAAAGTCGTCGTTATACCCGGAATCTCGTAATGCCCGTGCTCGTAATAACCAAATATTTCCCCATAGTAATGTGCACAAATTGATTGGGACTGGAGAAATATGCTCGCTAAATCCGGGTTGTCGTTATTTCCGAGCTCGTAGTAACGGGAGTCGACTGTATATGAAAGGGCCAAACACATCAAGCAAACAGCGCCCTCAGTGGTAAAGTGACAGAGCAATTATGATTTTGTCTTTACCTCTCTACCAGCCATGCAATGGAAGAAGTATTCCTGTGGTCGGATACCGGTCAGAAACCGTCCATCTACATAACCACCTGCTCGTGGTGAGGTGTCGTAGGGCAGGAAGGAGGGTAGGAAACGCCCACTTGCCATAAGTGGAGGGCGACGCCCCTCCAACTCAATCTGCCCCAGGGAGCAGGATATCTGCATGCAGTTCACCTGTGTGGTGTGAGAGTTTATGAAATGATTAGTTCGACGCTGTACATGGTTGATGGGAAATAGCTTCAGAGAAACAATTCGGTAAAAGATCCATGACATGGTTGTCCAAGTAAAGCAATATTGACATTGTGCTTGTACAAAAGAGACTCCAGATGAGGACTAGAGCAGGCTAGTCAAAATGTTGGGACCTTACAAGAAGTGCGAACAAAATAGAAGTGTGAAAGTACGAACGATTCTTACATGGTGTTTCCGCAAACCGATCCACATACAGGAGAGACCATTAACAGAATGAAAATAGCAGTGAAGGCATGAAATGCTCTGCTCTGGACATGGTACACCTCAAAGCAATCTTTATGATGCAAAGTCTTTTTCCAGTTTGAGGGACTATTTTTTTGGCACCCCCCAAATACACGGTATAAACCTCACTTCGGAGTGGCTGTATGACAACTTCAAAATTTAACAATAATCTTATTCCTTCTTATGAGCTATCCATTATTGGTACAGAAATCATTGGTCCTGCACCTTTCCAACAGAGAGTGAGAAACAGAGGTGTGAGAAGGGACATACCTGAGAGCCCTTGGCTCCAGCCAGCACCATCAGCTGCAGGTTGTTGTCAGGAAACTCCTTCTCTAATCCTGAACTCAGACAAGCACTGCTGATCTCTTTAGTGAAATTATCCGTCTGACCCTTCATCTTGAGGTCTATCTCACACAGCTCAGTATCATCTGCTTTTCTGATAACGAAAAAACGAAAAAGTACAGTTTTCAATTTCAATGACTCCAATGGCCAGGCTATAATTTTCTAGGTTATTGTTATCAATACAAGTTATAAACTGCTGCAAACTGCTCATCAGCCAAAAATTACCTGAAATATTTAAAATGCTTCGAGTTAGGAGGGCCTGACGCGTTTCGATCCTAGCAGGATCTTAACCTTCGATAAAGATCCTGCTAAGATCGAAACACGTCAGGTCCTCCTAACTCCAACCATTTATTGCTATCAAATTAGTGAGTACGTTTAAACGATGACACTTTATGAAATCATAATGAATACGAGACTTGACCAACCTATGTGCTTCTTCATATCTCTCCTTTATTGCAGCCACATCAGATGAATCTCCTAGACCCAATGCACTGGCAGCTACCTCTGGTCCGATGCTCCTCGCTTTACGCATCAACTTCCTGCGTTTAGAGTTACCCTGAAGAGGAGAGAAATGACGGTATCAATGAGGAGGTCAAAGAGCATGGGTGAAAGATAGCTTATGGTTGTTCCCTAAAACAGGTCGTCTGGAAGTTATTGAACTTCCCTGTAGTATTCAACTCCAGCAGCAACAAAAAAAAGCCTCTGAACAGAAGACATGCTGTCCACAAACCAATCAAACGGTAGAGTTCCTTGTCCGCAGAGATACAAATAGTGCTCTCAAAGAACACATCAACTTGCACAAACTTTGTGAAGGCAATGTCGAGGGCACCACCTTTGAGGCTACTCATCAAAATGTCTCCCAATGAATTTGATTCCACTGGGATTTATTTGTCTTTTCTGTGAAGCTGGACAGCATCGTTGAGTCTCTTACCTTTGCTGTGACGAGAATGTCATGAACTCCAAGTGTGAATCCTGTAAACTGCTGCAGGAAGGTCGTGAAGAGTCGCCCCAGACAGCTCAGAAGCTTACCTGCAACCTCTCCACCATACAGCTGCAAGATGAAGAACAGTGACAGTATTTTCCAGGACAATTTGATAATTATTTGGTCCGAGGTATTATCAGGTCTGTTATGATGGTAAACACTGGTCATGCTGGTACAGTATTCCTGTTGAGACATTAAATGGGTTACAAAGGGCCTGAAGTTTCTGTACAATCACCTTGCGCAAAGATAGTTGACTATAGTGAGGCCCCATCATAGGGCTGGATAGCTCAGATGGTAGCGTGCTGGTATGGCAGTTAATAAGTTATGGCTTCTGACTGGCACCCTGAGCAAAGATAGTTGTGCATCACAGCTCAAATGGTAGAGCTCTGATACAATAATCCAGAGCTCTCAGTTTTAGAGTCATTGTTATATAAGGCTCAGACTTTCAAAGCTCAACGAACTCCACCATCTACATTTAAACAAAAGCAAAGGTACACACCTCAAAACAGCAATGTACAAGTCCGTAGCACGTGTTGCCATAGTTCGCTTTGTCTAGAACCCCACAGACGAGTTCCCCTCCCCTCACGATGACCTCTGACTCGGTCATTGTTAGTCCCTCCAGGGGAGTCCCTCCAGCAGATGAAGTGTGAGATTTGCTCTTGGTCTGGCACCAAGACTGAAAGAAAAACATCAAAAGACGTATTAATACAAAGATTGGAGTGGCTTAAGTGTTTTGTTTTTGTTTTTTTTGTTTCAGTTTTGTTTTGTATTCTTTTTTTTAATCCAATCCATTTTGTAATTTTTGCAGCCATCAAACAAAACTAATTTTGTCTTAAACCGCACAGCCCCAACGGAGAGAAAAACCCAGCATTTTACATTTCACCCCTTATGGCTATATGGCCAATTTTACAATCCTATAACTGAGTTTTCTTCTTCAGCTTGAGGTGGGTTTCCCGACAAAAGATTCTCAGATAACTAAAGGCATCACATCCAAAATGAATACAAGTAATAAACTACTGCAAACTGCCAAACGTTGACCTGAAATGTATGAAAATACTGGGAGTTAGAAGGGCTAGACATTTCTATCCTAGCAGGATCTTTCTCAAAGACTAAATGAAAAGAGTACATTTAGCCTTTGAAAAAGATCCTGATAGGATCAAAACGTTAGGTCTTCCTAACACCCCGCACATCCAAAATTTTGCACCACCCTTTATATTGAGAAATGGTTGTCTGCTGGTCCTCAGCAATATTAATGTTTTCTTGTATTGTTTGCTTTATAGCTAAAAAGGACAACAAGTCTTTAAGAGTGGAATTTATGGGATCATCCAGTGAGCCCACCTTGCTACCAATCTTGGCCTTTCCCTTGAAGTTGATAGGCTCTGAGTCCTCTGGAATTATGTTGAGTAGCAGCGTAGATGCAACCTGTTTGCCTGACCAGAGCTGGACTGGCTTGAGTATGGACGGTGGAAGAAGCTTGATCTCTTTAGGATGATCGGTCAGGGCATTGGTGACCAGCTGCTGGTAGTCCATCCTAGTGGACAGGGAAAAGAGGAAAGGAATTCATTTGTAGTTTGAAATTTTAAATTCTTATCAATGGAAAGCTAAAAATTGATAAGAAAATATGTTGTTGAAAAAAAATCAAGAACTGATTGGATATGCAGCTTAATGATGGGTCTCTTTATGATTAATATGGCTTCAGGGCGGCATCTCAAGCTATGAGCTAACTTGACAACTTAGGAGTCGATTTTACGAAGCCCTATGATTGATCATAACTCGAGTTACGAAGGATAACCCATCGCATCCTATGTAGGACTGCAATGCATCATAAGTCCTACGATTGATAGTAAGTTACGATAAGTTTGGAGAAATCCACCCCTTTTAGTAGAACGTTATATTTAGTAGTATTCCAGAGTTTCAAGTTCCTGTTTTAGTTGGTCATGACCTCTCTAAGATTCATCTTAGAAGGCAAAGCCAATGTCTTCCTTATTTGCAGATGTCTGCATACCTAGTGAAGAACCTTCCTCTGACTGTCATCTTGACACCTGCCACCATGTGATCTTGAATCAGACCTCCAAGAGGAGTTCCATCTTTCGGAACCAGGTACTGCTCACTCGTATTGGCTGTCAGAAAAAAAAAGAGATAGAACAAAATGACCAATTGATATCTGTGTCGAAGAGTGGAAGCACAAAAGTTTCAAGAACCAACATCTGACACAGGGATTTCTCCAGCTCTGTGGACCTCTTTGCCAGGTGAAGTTGAGAAAACAATCTTCAGACTTCATTTGTGGACAGAGCTTTTCAGTATCAGCTTTGCCAAACCACACAATGACTCCATAATCACAATCACAATCAAAATCTTGTGAGTGTTTATTACTATAATTCTGACGAAGACCAATACTAAATGGTCTGTCCCTGCCTAACTCATTCTGTAAAAGCCTACATTCACTCTAAAAACTCCCAACAGCTGAAAGCTCCAGCCCTGTCAATCTCTCTACCATTCCATGAGAAGCCTCCATTCTATTATACCTACCAATACTGAGTGCCTCAGCTCTGCCGATCTCATTCTGTGGAAAGTGCACGTTCATTTCATCTCCATCAAAGTCAGCGTTGTAGGTCTTACAAGCTGAATAGTGCAAGTGCAGTGTCTTTTCTCCTGGTAATATGCGAACCTGTGACAGAGGAATGAAGGCAGTGTGTTTATTTGAGGATATGTAGAGCCTCATGTGAAGTGGATTCAGAGCCCCAAAAGCTGAGTTCAAGCCTCACAAGAAGTAGGTACACAACCTCACAGGATGTCGTTTGGGTACCTCACAAGAACTATGTACTGAACCTCAATACAATGTGGGTGCAAAACCTCACAAGCAGAGGCTCAGAAAACCTCATTAAGCAGAACCAAACAAGAACCTTACAAGGAGGGTTCAGGGATGGGATCAGTGGGAACCTCAATAGTAAAACCTCAAATGAAGAAAATTGACCTCAAATAGAACCTCACAAGAAGAACCTCATATGAGGTTCATGAGGATTGTTGGCATACCTTGTGCGCCATGATACTTGGCTTATGTAGGGTAGGTTGTCGATTCAGCAACACAATGTCCCCTGTCTGTATATGTCTGTGCACCTAAACAGTGAAACAAGATCAAGAATCCTGATAAAGGGCAGATCACACATTGCCTGATATGCCGAGTTACCGGCTCTTATCAGAGCCACACTCAGCTCCTAGAGACTAATACATGGTGTCACCGCAAGCATCCTACATCAAACAGATCATGGTCCATGGGTCCTAGTTGCCTAGCTGTGTACCGAGGAGTAAAATGGTGCACCTGCTACAGCAGAGATGATGCCAGATCCTGTGATCAGGGATCACATACCTTCTTCTGAGCATTTGGTCCATGGTGGATGTTCTTAGGGACTAGGAGCTGCTTGGCTGCTGCCTCACGCTGACTGGCGTTATGTGGACTGAGTTTCATCTGACTTCCATCCTCATTCTCAATCAGCAAAGCCCTGGAAAACCAAAAACACCAACATTTAAAATAATATCAAATAACCACAAGGGAAACTGACTGGATTAATTTTAAATGCTTGGAGTTGGGAGGGCCTGACGCGTTTTGATCCTAGCAGGATCATTCTCAAAGGCTAAAAGAAGAAGAAAAGGCTAAAGAAAGATCCTGCTAGGATCGAAATACATCAGGCCCTCCCAACTCCAAGCATTTGATATATTTAAGGTTCTTTTGGCTGACGAGCAGTTTGCGGTAGTTTATTACTTGTTTTGGATTAATTTTAAAACATTGTAAAGTGAAGAAAGATTGACTTGAGTGGGATTTGAACCTGTGACCCCAGGAATACCGTACCGTTGCTCTACCAACTGAGCTATCCAGCCCTATGTTGGTGGTGTTCAAAATAGTCAATCATCTTTGTTTGTTTGCCAGTCACAAGCAATGACACCACTCACATAATGCTATCAATTTTTAATTCATTTTCATTTTTTGTGGAAGGTGAATTATTTGAAGTGTTCCTTACCCTGGATGTTTGTCTGGGCCATTCATCACTGCTTCCCTCAACTGACGAACGTTCCAATCAGTAACTGGCTGTGGGTAGGTCAGCTTCTTAGCAATGATATCCGGGATGCCAATCTCATCGGTGTTGATGTAAGGGTCTGGAGAGATGACTGAACGGGCCGCGTAGTTGACCCTCTTTCCCATCATGTGCTTCCGAAACAAACCCTCTTTCTTCTCCAGCAACTGCAGCAAGAACAAATGATGGCATCTCTTAGAGAGTCTTCAGCAGGAAGCAGGTGAAATGGCAGAGGGTATGGGGGCTAGAACTTTGCCTCGTGATAGTCATGTACTGTACCCAACCCTGGGTAGTTTCCAATGATAAAATGCTGTACCCTATAAAAACCTGCATTTAACTATACCTTGGGCCAATTTAACCAAACACTATGATCGATCATAACTCGAGTTACAAAGAATAACCCATCGTACTCCATGACTTCTATATAGGGCAGTAATGCATTTTAAGTCCTACGCCTGATAGTAAGTTACGATGAGTTTGGTGAAACTGACCCCTTGTCTCGCAAATTTTGTATCATTTTTCTCTTAATGGCATATTCTTGGAGGGCAATGTCTCCATACCTGTTTGATTCCAGGAAGCTTGTCCCTTGACAACCTGTCCAAGTTACGGTCCACCACACAGTTGACGTTTGTCTGCAGAGAGGACCAAGCACTCTGCAGCTTCTCAGCCATGGTCTTCCCTTGGATTGCATTCAGTAAGCTCTAAATTTGGCAAAAAGATAAAATAATCCATATTCATTATTCTATACAAACAAACTCCATTTTTCTCTTAATTTTTCCGGCAGTGTTAAAAGAACAATGACAATCAAGTTCTTTCTTGCAATTTATTTCAAAGTCCTTGACAGGACACAACTACTAGCAAGCCTTATTTCTGGTTTTAGATCAGAACAAGGCGGCCCCTTTCCTGAAACTGACATCTAAGAAACAAAAACCTAGACCTTGAACATAAATTATGAAGCAACGTTGAAATTGGGTAAAAGCAGTAGTACACTGGTACCACAAGAATGCTGCAGTTTTCTTCCGATTCAAGTGTTCCAACATTAAGAGTTAATAGATGGACATAATATTGCAATTCTTGCAACCATCTTCCTGAAAGTCTACAGGTTATTGTGACTGCTTCTGCAGCAGTCTGTTTCTTGTATCAATACATTATTACTTGGCTTCTCTAACATTTTGTTGAATAATATTACCTTGTCAAATTCTTGTTGCTCTTTTGATCTCTCCTCCTCCTCCTGTTGAAGCTGTTCTCCCTGCTTCTGTCCCTCCCCCTGGCCCATAATCCTGAGTAGCAGGCGTAACATATTGCAATCTTTCAAGACCTTGACCAAGTTGACTGACTGAGGGTTCTCAAACTTCTTATCCATAACACCGGTGGTCTGAATGCAAACAGGAATGAGCCACAGAGTTTTAATCATACCCACTTGAACATCATCAAAATCAGAATCTATTACTGAATGTAGACAGCATTGGAGCTATGTGATCTGTTCTATCAAACACCTGTCAATCAAACACCTGTTATGACTTAGGTCAAATGGAGTCTAACCATGGCACCAAGCGGTACGATTCACAAGACAAGCAAAGTCAATTTCATTGCCCACCTTTCAAAGACTATTAATGAAAGCTAGACCAAGCATTAAGAATATTTAAGGGGGTTTACGAAACAGACTCGGGCTCAAGCTCCATTTTGTGAATCCATTCTAAAATAACGGGTATCAAAATAGAAACTTTTGGCTGCGGTTCGGAAGAAGATTCTCTGGTTTGAAAAAGTAAACAGAGCTTCAGCTTCCATGAAAAACCACAACCTATTTTTTCCGCATATGGATAACGGAGCCTGAGCCTGAGCCTCCGTTTCGTAAACCCCCAAAGAGAGAGGCTAAACCGATGTATGAATGGTGTCTAGGATGCTAACGTACCGGTCTGAATTTGGACGGTATAACAGGGAGGATGTCCTGGAAGAATAGATCTGTTGCTGCACTTTCCTCGGTAGAGTCAGTCTCTTCAGTATCAGTGTCATCAGATTCCTCTTCTGGGAGTTCAGGCATTTCTATGGGATGGGTCTCCTGGTCACCTGTGTTCTCCTTGTCATCACCAAATGACACAGAATTCAGCATGCCAAACAGGCATCTTAAGATGGGACCTGGAGGTAAGAGAAAATTTCACAAAATTTTGATGGGTATTCAATCTTCAACAAAATGCAACAGTCTAGAGGTATAATTTTGACATTTTAACCAAACAAGAGCCCTGTGTTTAAGTTCCACAGATTTCTATTTTCTTACCTTCTTTCTTCATGACCTTGCGCAAGTGAGTCCTGGCTTCTTGCGGCGAGATGACAATGGTCTGTAGTTTGCTCTTCTTGTCCGTAACTTTTGTCAGGATGCGGACGTTATGCTCGCAGCGGATTTCCCTCATAGGCTGATCACAGGTGTAGCACTTCCGAGCTTTAACCATGAGGTACTGTTTCAGATAATCCTGGATGAGCTGCCGTCGACGATCCTGAATGTGTCTACTTTTGGGCTCAGTACGTTGACATTCACCCTCTGGTGGAAAACAAACAGATCTTTTAAAAATAATCACAATTATACAATACTGTCCACACTCTTAGTTTTGAACCATAGACTGAAATCTTGAATTCTGGGCAGAAACAGAGGGAGAGAAACTGAAAAGCAACAGCTACTCCAGTGAGCATCTAACAGGCCTGGAATTTGGTTCTGAAAAGAGCAAGGCCAATTTTCCATTGCAAGGGGCACTTTCATTGGAAAATCTTTCATATGGAAACATTTGAAGGGGGCACGAAGGCCAAGAACCAGGGCAACGAAGGCCATGGCCTCCGTTAAATTCAAGACTTTATCCAAGTGTCTTTTGGAGTTTGGACATCCTGTGATCATCCGTTATTAACATTTTCAGTGACATTCGTAGACAAGCTCGTGGCAAGAAATCTAGCTGATGAAGAGACTGAAATGAAGTACCTTCCTTAAGTGCATCCTCTAAGGATTGTTTCAATCCCGTCCCGACTGTGTCCGCTACAAGTGCTATGCCTTCACTGCTCTCTGCTAACAATGCCTTGGCCTGATCAGCCATGTTGTCTGCCAGGGTAAGGAGTCCATGATCCAAAGCCTTCAGCTGATAGATGATGAGCTGCATGGACCAGCGCAAAGCCTGGAGGCTGTGGCATTTCAGACATGCTGCTCCCAGTAACTTTGGGGTGAGAAAATAAGAAAAAATAAATACACAATGTTTCATTCTGTTCTTTTTTCACAATATTTACAATATTTTCTCTAAATTTTGACAAAAGTTCTATTTGTCAGATAACTTGTAGTTGTGACAACCGTAACTCTTAGGTCCATGTAGACCAAGGGTTAGGATCCTCGCAACTACATGAGTAGTGAACTAGAGCCTGGAGGTGGGTGTCTGCTCTCAAAATTCACAACTTTGACGAGTCAATTGCGGAACTCCATGAAGTTGACATCAGGAATGCGTATTGTACCTGGTAGACGAGTCTGAAGAACAGCGGATTGTAGACTGGCAGGGGAAGGGTGATGTGTCCCATGTGACCAGGACAGTG
Organism: Astropecten irregularis; assembly: GCA_963971285.1. NCBI lineage: Eukaryota > Metazoa > Echinodermata > Asteroidea > Paxillosida > Astropectinidae > Astropecten > Astropecten irregularis. The sequence continues at coordinate 20,289,963 of OZ020253.1, forward strand.
GATATCACGAAGGAAACAAGTTTCACACAGAGGATCGGAACCATTGGGTCCTGGGGACGAAAAGGAAGAAAATCAATTCAAATAATCTATGTCTTGTATTCCGACTAATGACATCATGGCTGATTGAATTGTACCAATCAGCTGTGTTGTGTAATATTTCAGAGACAGAGACAGAGTGACTTACCAAATACTGGATCATAAAGTCCACCTGCCGTTGAATGACCCAACTCATCGAATGACTTTGAGTTTTTGACCTCCTTGACGCTGAGATTTTGGAGCTCCTGACTGCTGTACGTGGAGAAGGTAAGGCTCTGCACCCTCTTGTGGGTTACTTTGTTGCGGATCATCGTTGTGTTTGCTTGTGGTTTTCTACGCCAATCTTGTTATTCTAAAATCAAAAATGACTGCCATGCAGGTCAGCAAAGAAAGCAAGAAAATAGATTAAGACATGAGATTTGCACCACGTGATTTTGCTGATTCAACTTCGCATCAAGAACTTAGTACTTTACTTACTAATAGAATTAGAAGCATGGAGGATTCCTCTGTGTTTGTTAAGTTAGGGACCCTCCTGTTCTGTTTTTATAATAATTAATATGTTCCGTTGCGCATGCTGTGCCATTATTTTTTTTATTAATGATAAAAACACAGGGAGGTCCCAAAATTTACAAACAGTTTTTAGAAGTGTGTGTTGGCTAAGACTAATCATACATAGGTGTACTGTCGATCGGTTATTTCAACAGGGGAGCGTCCTTTAAAAGGGCGCATCCACACTTGACACGACTTGCAAACGATGAGCCAATTAACAGTTGGTGATTATCACCCTACATGATCATGATGCACTGCTTTGCGCTGTCATGGCTGTGCAGGATCGTGATATAGGCCTAACGTTAGATAGTCTAAAAAGAGTAGAAATGTTATATTTCTAATAAAAATAAATAGGCCCAAAGGCAAAGCTTAGAAAACCTTGCTTAGCATGCTAACGTTAATTGCTAACTTACTTAGTCTTAGTAAGCATGGTAAGTGAAGTGTACATCTGTAGCACTAGCAGTGTAGGCTGTACACTCCCTGCCTGTGTGTCACTCTAAGTTACTCACAACCAATGATTATATACTCAGTCATAGGCCTAACGTTACTCACCGGTAATCACCATGATCACATTCACGGGCTTGACCCAAATAAACGGCGAATTGTTAGGTCAAATAAAGAGATACAGTGATAGCCACATAGGGCAGTGGTGCTTGAGAGATAGTTTTCACTTAGATCGCAGATCACAGATCTTGAAACTCACATTAACGTTAAACATCGAACATCATAACTCCCGAACCACGAAACGCACACGAAAATACTCATCACACGTGCATGCCAGCCAGCAATATCTACCGTAAGTGGTATTTCATTTCCGGTGGTGAGATAACTCATGTTATGCTAGCTCGTAGTAGGGCGCGCAGAATTGCACTATTCCTTTACACACAATATCCGGTGCAAAATAGTTTACTTATATTTAACTTAGCGCCCTCTGTAGTCTTGAAAGTTGGAGTTGTACATGTGCGTCGGACACTTTCATTGAGAAACATTATTCTTTATGACACCGAATCATTGACGTGTCTTGCTTATTTGATCACATGACCTCTCTACGCCGCCATATTGTCCGTGTACACATTAACTTGTGTGCATTCTAATGGGAACTCTGTGCCAAAAACCGGGCATGCGAATACTACGATTCTGACCGTCTGTCCTGCTGAAATTGTAATTTCTCTGATTCCTTCGCTCAGCCCGTTCTCCGGGAGGCTTCTTAAACATGGCTCTGAAGAAGGTGAAGGGAAGTTTGGAGCGCGTTTTTGACAAGAATCTGCAGGATTTGGTGAGAGGGATCCGCAGCAATAAAGATAATGAGGTGGGTGGATCGATTTTTAACGTTATTTTTATTGTCGCCTAGGCCTATATACGAGTAACATTATGCCCCCTATTATTTTATTATCTTCTGGACAAAAGAGTTTCTGGATTGAAGAATTATTTCAGGAGATCCTAGAACAATGTCGTGCAATATAATTTAACTTTTAAGGATCAATAAAAGATTCTTTGCTTTGACTTGACTTGAGGCTTGAGCAGCACAGGTGGCCTGCCTCCATTTAAATTGTACACACCCACTTCACTTGCACCTGACCTTGTCAATTATTTTGTCATCTGCTTAATTTTAAGGAAATATTTTGATAGGCCTACCTGAATATTTTGGCAGTGATGCTCACCGTTCAGAGCCACCTTTTCTTGGCGCATTCACAGCATTTTGAGTATTAATGGTTGACCATGGAGCTATTTATAAACAGGTGCAATCAATCAATGTGTGTAATTTTTCACAATAAAAATGCTGCAGAAATTTGCATTTCCTTCTGAGGATATCATTATAATTTCATGATGGCAAGGACAGTATACTTGTAATTTGTCTTTTTACACACCATGTTTAATCTGCTATTAATTCTAATTGCTAAATAGGCGGAACTATATTCTGCACAGTGAAAAATTCCTTACACGAATAACGAATTGGCTCGAAACGGCCACAAGAGGGCATCACAATTATCTCATTATGTGACGTCATTGCATTGACCAAAAATGGCAGGTTTCATGAAAGAAACTGGCGCACATGTGCACATACTCGGCAACGCCCACTCCAATCGCTGTCACTTTGACAGAGCTCGCCATGATCTTTCGAATGGTGCCCAAAACGTACAAAATTTACTTTATTTTGTACATTTCGACCTTTTGACCGTTTTCTGGTGACCATGGTGTCATCCTGAGGTTCAAGAACTCACGGACTCTGTGGTGGTTTTTGAACTTAGGTCAGCTGCATTTTTTATGCCATTTTACAGCGAAACCGCTCCACCGTCTTAGTGTGATTGTTAGGTCATTGAATATTCATAGCAACGTGTGTTGGGTCTGTTGGTTGAGTATACGGAGAGCACCACATGAATATGCATAGAATTGCATGATCGCCGGCGTACGGCCGACAGTTGGTCGTTGCGCAGTCGTGTGTGTGTTTGCATAGGCACATTGCGCGATGCGTGCTCCGTACATGCCCGTAATGGCCCTGCGTGCGTGCATAATGAGTTTGGCCAGTACATGGTTTCGGTGACGTCACAAGCTCTGCCTTTGACCAATCAGGATGGCGCTTGTCACCCATGGCACTGTTCCCATCTGTGTTACAGTACTTTAGGGGATTTTTCGCTGTGTTCGTGTATTTTCTGCTTTTTTTTTAACTGTTCCAATTTGATTTAGTCCTCAGCTCTGCTGTCAGGACAATCTGCCAAAAACACATAAAATGATATTGATTTGACTAGGTGATGGTACATTCTGTTCATATAAATATTCTTTACCCAAGTTTCAGAACAATACATCATTTTAGTTTTAGAAAGAAGCCCAGAACATAGTTTCAGGATGTTACCTTTGGCAGTTGTCATTTTTTAGTGTGTAGAATAAATTCTTTGGGCTACTAGTTTCTCTGAAACCATGGCTGAATTTCTTTCTTTCTTTGTTTTACAGGCCAAGTACATAGCATCATGCATAGATGACATCAAGCAAGAACTGAGACAAGAGAATATTGCTGTTAAAGCCAATGCAGTGGCCAAACTCTATTACGTAAGTTCAGCAGATTTTTTGCAATTCGCTCAAGAAGATACTTACAAACGTTTCTGATAAGACATAATTCTGTCAAATGTTATTTGTACATGTATGTGAAGCAAGGTTTTGTCCATTCCCATAATAGTAATACTACACTGTATTCAAGTTTTGAATTGTCACGTTATCTACCAATACACTGTTCATCTTTAGCTAAAGGACTTTATATTGAAATATGAAATACCCAAGCTGTGGAATTAAGAAAAAAATTCATAACTTTCATATGGCATTTTAAAGTAATCTTGTTAAGAAACAAGCACCTTCTTGTGTACATGTACAATTATGATGGCACATTGTAAGGTGAATGATTTTCTTACAATGCTTGTTAACTGGCAACATCCCAATAGGTGTGTCGTCCTTGTCTTCAGTGTTTAGTCTTTGTGTCTTTTGATTTTATGTAGGAATTTAATTTGTGTAAAATAAATTCAATCATCAAATAGCCACAAGGGAATCAGACTGATTCTGTGGTTATTTGATATTAATTAAAAAGCCGCATCGTCTTCGAGTGATCCCCATGTACTGTTTCTCAGGTTGCAGCAATTGCTGTGAGTATCAATGAAATGATCCTTGGGATTTACACTGTAGCGGTATGTGTGTGGTTTCATGGCTACTGACTGCCAGACGAACAAAGATAATTAACTAATAGGGACACCACCAACGTAGGGCTGGATAGCTCAGTTGGTAAGAGCGCCGGTAAGGATCCCACTCCGGTCAATTTTTCTTTGTTCACCTTTTAAAAATGACTTTAAAAAATTGAAGTGGGTCTGTCAGATTTTCTAGACCCTCCTCATAGAAGAAAGCAAGGAAGCAAGTTGTTTTGAGTAGAGATGCTTGTCTAAAATGAGACAGATTGTTTTATGAGCCAGCATGTCAAAGGTCATTGTCCCGGTCTTGACTGGCTGCAATTTAGCCCTGGAGTTCCCTCTTCTAAGTTCATATTCTTGAGGAGAAATACTCTCTTGTCCCTTGAGGATGAAATTTGATCTGTTGGACTGAAACTGAAACTACTTTAAGTGTTTGTGCTCTTATGGTAAATATTCAGGAACACTTCTTGCCATAATGCCTTCAGAGAGAGATATAAATTTTATCAATTTGAAAATGATGCTAAAACTCTAGATTTTAAAATGTTTACAAAATGCAGCGTTTTGTGGGGATGATTTTAAAAACTTGACTCAAAAGAATGACTTCCGATGTACTGTGGTTAATGCCATATTACATATTGGAAGAACCTGCTATTATTAATGAAAACAGATATCATCAAATGACTTCAGGCATCGACTGTACACATGAATGAATTTACATCTGACAGGGCTTAGTGGGGAGGGGGAATGGGGGATTGCTCTTTCCTTACCTGAAACATAATCCATTCCCTTATACACGGCCTGATAGAGTGTGGGAGACGCAGTTTGCTAGTGCAAACCGGTGCAGTCCTTGTGAGTGCATAATTAGATTGTTGGAAAATTGCAATAATAAAACCTGGGTGACAAGTGGTGTGCTTGTGTATCCGGGACGTGTTTGCAGCGCTATTGGATAGAGAACATGCATTTAGCTACACACAGACTGTATGCACCCACTATGTGCACTGTACAGTACATGCTCAATGCATGTACTATGTACACAGCTTGGTAAATTCCCCGATATGTGGTCAGTGTGTTAATGCATTTGGTCAATCAATTAATGCTTTCACTCTTGTCAGCTTTGTCCATATTCATGTATGCACGCACAATTTAGGACAAGATTTTTGATTGATTGACTTTAATCTCATATACGGTTTGAATTAATAATCCCTGTAATATTTAATTAAATTTGATACTATACGGTACTGATATTCATGTAATTAATAAATTTAGTCATAAAGAAATAATAAATATGTGTACAGTATGCCTGGCTGGGTTATTAACATGCCCGTGTCGTGTAGTACTATTGAATTGATACTACATGTAGGTCAGCATTAGGGCTAAATGGACAATAAATGAATACAAATTACACCTGCCCAGTAGCCTATATACATGTACATGGTAAATACACCTGTACAGCAATAAACTGCTGTAAATTGTTCATCAATCACAATGATAGCTTGAAATTACTGTTGTGGGCAATTCCATGGGAAGGTGGACATAGGACTAAAATTTCAAGTCCATCCCACCACAAATAAATTAGTTATTATGTTTTACCCATATGTTGAAGTTCAAGAAACAAAAAGAATTAAATCAATCGGTCAAATATTTTCCGAGATACAGATACAAATGTAGAAGAGATTTTTCAATCATCGAAACTGCTGAAATGTATGCATAAATTAATTTTTTACTTATTTAATGGAAAAATGCTTTTAGGACTTTCATGAATTCAATTTAGGGAAGCAAATCGGATCTACATGTACTTCAGTTTCCTAAGAGGAAATTTCTACACCATCTTCCAAAAATGTTCATCATTACACAAAAGTTGAGCACTTGAGTCATGTAACGCGAGTTACCAAAAAAGTGAACATTTTTTCATTCTGAAGAAAGTAGTAGAGGTAATTTGTTGGGGATCAGAATTTTCTAAATTCATCCCACCCTGATTATATAAGCAAAATGTTTGCCTAAATAAACAGTGCCATCAAAGTAAAAAATAGCATCAAAAAGTGTAACGCGAGTTACTATGTAACGCGAGTTACCACTATGTAACGCGAGTTACCGTCTATAAACACAAGTTTCTGCCAGTATGAGCAAATCTTGGCCCTCAATCGACCTAGAATGAAGTGAACACAATCAGATGCAGTGTTATGCACTATATGCTGCATTGAAACAAAAGAGGGTTGCCTTTTAATTGAAATCTGCATATTAAGTAAGGTCATACAAGGTCATTGAGCATATGCCGCAATTCTGAACCAAGCCAGGCCTCACTTTCACCTCTGAATGTGTATACCAGTGTTTGAGAGGTCCTCTTGAAAACCCAAAATCATCTTGAATTGCCAACATCAAGATTATTGGAGGGTAAGTGTATTCAATAAATTTGTACTGTATCTATTATCAAAATAAAATTAAAAAACTGTAATTTTTATGAAATATCAAATAAAAGTGAAAAATACGCTTTCCCTGTTATTGCGCTGAAATGTTCTATTTTCTGTTTTCATCAACAGGAATCATCTGCATGCACTTGATAAAGCATGTGAATAATGAAATTGTCTGCTATCTCCTCTCTACTGACATCAGTCTTCCACTGATGAAGAGATGCCTACAAATGGAAATGCAGCCATACAAGTAGGAGATTGGTGTGCGGTTGACTATAATGACATTCTAATTCTATACCCTGGTGAAGTTGCCCAGGATGACTACAAAGTATCTAAAATGGAGCCAGCTGAGCCAAACTGGAAATGGCTAAAACCCAGAGATGCAACCTATTAGGAAGAACATGCTGCTCAAGATACAACACCCAGCAATTGCTCATTTTAGGTGCCACTACAAGTTCCACACAAACAAAAGTTTTAGAAATAAAATCCAAACATTACTAGCAAATGGACATCTATTGAAGAACACTTGTTTAATATGTTTCCTCCTAACTTTAAACATGTTCCATTTTTATTAGCTTTATAGCATCTATTTATAGTGTGTACATTTGTAGTATTTCTGAAAACTGTATTCCCATCTCTTTTCTCTGTCAATTTCAAGAACATGTTCAAAAAAGGTAGTTGGTTTTTTTTTTCTTCGTTTTTTTTTTTTTTTACATTTGTATTTGAATAATTCATGTGTGTCATGAAGTTCCTGAAATAGAAATAATGTTAATTTCCAAAGAAGAAAACTTACCATGATTTAATTTTCTTTTATGCAAGTTAAATATGTATTTACAAATTTGTTAACAGTGTTACTTCTATGTTAATAAAAACTGAATGGAAAGTATTACATTTACCGACAGTAAGAACATGTATGTCTGCTGTACTAGTGTTGTTGGCTTAAGTATTGTCATTTATTTCATCTGGTTTTAATGATAATAAAACTACTTGTCAATTCCAAGCTTTCAAGTTCAGTGTAATTTGAATATATTTCTTTTGACTTACAACTTTTGTATTTGTTCAAAGTTAAACCTTTTTTTTTCAGTTTTCACACTGATAGTGCAAATAATCAGGACATATCTAAGTTCAATATGACACTCTGATTTGAGCGAGCAAAGCTCTTAATTAGCACATTCTTTTTTGAAAATTGAAGTTAATTAGTAAATTAAGTGTTCTAGACATTAACTTTATTCAACCTACAAAAGAGGGCATCTGTCAAAATACTTAAATCAAGATAAAGTGTCATCAGAATGTTTGTATGTCCATAATTTGTGCCGAGCTGTGTGAATGGACATGATGTAACGCGAGTTACCGTAACGCGAGTTACCGACATATATGCTCCCTGCATTTTACCAGTTCATCATTTCTCAACTTTGGTATTATTAATTGATAAGTCATACCCCACTAGCAATTCAAGGTAGGAAAGGTTTTATCAAGATTGTCTAGTATGAGGAGACTTTGCCAAAATAGGCTTTCATGGAATTGACCATGTCCTTTTTCCGTAACGCGAGTTACCGAAATTAAATGAGCCACGAATCTCATAATGTTTGTCTGATGATTTTCTTTTTTGATTAATTTTGTTGATCTATGTCTACTCCACCCATGGTGAAAAAAGTAACTTGTAAATCCTAATGATGACTGAGATATAGGCACATAATCCTAAAATGTACCCATTATTTGTAACGCGAGTTACCGTGGAATTGCCCTTGTGCTTTTTTTTTTTTTTACATAGCATCTTTATCAAAATAATGTTATCCACGTACATGTGTACATATGTGGCATGGTAGCATACTAGCATCTAATACTGTGCTGAGAAAGCTCCTTTTATTTTTCAAAGAAGCATAATTTGATCATCGGTCAATTGTCAAATTTGTTGTTTATCTTCACACCATAGACTTGAGTGATTTCCTCAAGATTGTTTCAGAGTATACACTCAGGTATAGTAGCACCGTAATTACAGACCTAGTTTATAGACCTACTGATCATTTATATTTCATTCTGTTGAAATTTGTTAGCATAATTTACCCCAAATAGTGGAACAGTCAGCTGTCCTTGTACCATGTACATGTACATGTCCCCATGAAAGATGAAAGAGGTTGCAGACACGGATCACAGTATACATGTACCGTACTGTATCACAGTATTCTGTACACATAGGACAGGTTCTGCTACATCTATTTGTACATGAAGGTCCCTTGGGTTAGTGTGCCACCACACATAATACCTGCACATTGTATTCGCAAGACTGAATAAATGAAACAGAAATGCACTGTACATGTATGTTTGTATGTATGTATGTATGCATACGAGTAGATACACTTTATCAAACAATCTCAAATGGTTTATTGATTAACTTTGCATATTGTTGATTAACTTCATCATTTTCAGTCACAAATGTTAGGATGCACACAGGGATGCACAGAAAAATGGGGTCTCCCAAAATTTTGAACATTTGCAGTTATTTTTACATGCAAAAATGGCAGATCTACATATGTTCAACAGACAACCAGGTACTGTACCTCTTGGTAATTCATTGGCTGCAGTAACATAGGTTATAGCCAAATTTTGTTTTAAAATGTCAAATTACAAATTTATAAGCAAAAATAAGTGATGTGCAACAAAGGCATCATTAATTTAACCTAAAACATGTATGTACATTACATGTGGACCTACATGTAGATGTAGTATATTCATTGGACAATAGCACGTACATTATCAAACCCAATTTATGAATTGTCCTTGAAATGGGAATACAATTTACATAATTTGGTTAAATACATGTAATGGTAAAGTGGTAGTCAGCTGTCAGCATACAGTAAAGTGTATACATGCATACACTGTACATGCACAGTCACATGGAAACTGCATCTAGATTACTGGATATTAAAATCAATAGAGATTTGTATTTACTGTTATCTATGAACTATAGTGTAGGAAGATAAATGTACAGTAATAAACCAGGTTGCCCAGCAATTATGTCTGCATTATGAGATCTTTCATAAAATCACCGTCAGCACGTCAATTTTACTTCTTTTTATTTGTACAGTATTAGGGTTTTTTCAGTGTTATGCATGGTAACTTGTGATTTTGAAGTACATTGTGTATCGTTTTATATGTACATGTAAATTCTAAGAACTTACCGTATATGACTTGTAGGAATTTGTTTTTGTCCAAAGCTACATTATACACAGTGTACGTACTTGTATGTACCAGTTGGTGTTTGCATACACTGAGTGCCTGCCACATACTGTAAGTGGGCTGTCACACTTAGTGGTCTTGCATCCTTGACTACCGTATACATAAAAATTTATCATTTTATTTTACAATGTACATGCACGTATGCACACAGGAGAGGCTTGTGTGCATTTTATGGTTTCATACTTTAACACTTTCTCAATCTCAGGATTGAATGCCTACATGTACATGTATTGAAAATGTATTGTACTGTACAGCTGCAGGTAGTGGTATGGATGGTGTGCTTTTGGAAGAATGTATTCCCCATATTTTAAATCCCTAGAAATGTATTGGGAAAAAATTCCACTGACGGCCATGGCCAAATTGACCTAATTTTTGGATATTTGGCAAGTTCAGAAGGGGGGGGAATCTATATTGAGGGTTTTTAGGTGTGAGAGGGGGCTCAGTGACTAGGGGGAAAGGTTTAAAAAAGGGGGCAAATTAAAAAAAAAAAAAAAAAAACGCCCTCTTTACACTTCTTTCTTCTCTCCTACCTCTCTCCTACAGTGTATATCCCTTCCTCATCTACATTATCACTCTTACTTTCCAACTTTTTTTACCTTGATCTCACTGGGATTCGAACCCGGGCTGTGGAAGAATCAACAATATTATTACAAATGCAATGGATTATCTGAGCACGCCACACGAGCGCTTGCTGCCAGAAGACGGTTAATATGTTCCATTTGAAGTTAAGGTCAAGTAAAATTGGCGGGGGAGTCCCAATATTCAATGGTTGAATCTAAGCTGCGTACCGCAATTCAATTCAGACCTTCCAAAAATGTCCCTATAATAATGCTTTTTTGAAATCCCCACACCTAAACCCTCCCTGAATTTTCCTACCGTTATTACCTCACACTAAACACACCCACCCGCCCCCGCCCCCGCCAAACAATGGTCCCTCCTGAACATAAATATTCAACAGCTCCAGTGCCCTTTGCCCTCTGTCATGCGCACCACACATAAGTTCACAGATAGAAAATGGCTGCCCCCGTTGTGCGCTACTGCTCCGAAGTCTGGGTCCAAAATACCCCGTAAAACTCACTTTCCAGATGTGCTACCCAGCTTTCCACTCCTGAGATTGAAGTTGGTCCTAACTTGTATCCAGTAAGTTAACTTTTAGAGGATATAACTTTTTTTCCGTCATGGCCGTCAGTGGAATTCTTGCCATGTACTGTACAGTATGTAATGGCAATTTGCTTGTAGCTCCTGGTCATTGCTCCGGAGCTCTAAGTCATTGCGTCAGTACCTGCGGTCATTGGTCCAGAGGCCCTGGTCATTGCCATGAAGTCCCTGGTCATTGCCCTTGAAAGTGTCCAGTGAGCAACTCCATTACTCTCCAACTAGCAGATAAGGAGAATTCTTCTTGAACATGTATGTAAACAAATGAAGTTCGCCCTGTACATTGAATACGCACCTGGACAGTGTTCAACCATTGATCAAACCATGCTCTTTGATTAAACGACATTTATTAGCTGATAAGATGTGTTTCTTGTGTGATCACACACTACTACTACTAAGAGTAAAAGGCCTTTGTAGGTTGATGATTATCAGGGCGCAGCATACCACACCAGGCCCGTGGAGCTGTCCTATTAAACCTTGGGGTAGATTTTGTGACGAACAAGGACATCAGTCATAATCACCAAGTCCCTGTTTCCATGTGAAGTGTGGCAAGATGATGCTGTACATGTATGAGTCCGTATGTGCCGAGCATTTCTGTAATCTCAAGACTTGGCCTTTGTCTGAATTTCAATCTCAGTGGCTGGTTGGCATGGTCTCCTTGCTCAAGGGGACATGAGCTGGGCATCGTGCCGTATGCTGTATGATGAGATAACAATACAAGTAATAAACTGCTGCAAACTGCTCATCAGCCAAAATGACCTGCTTGGAGTTAGGAGGACCTGACGCATTTCGATCCCAGCAGGATCTTTCTGGAACTGAGAAAGATCCTGCTTGGATTGAAACGCGTCAGGCCCTGATAAGATAACAGACTTCTACTTCTTGAGATCCTTCAAGTTCAGGGGACAGATTTATGTTTGAGACTTTGGACCCCAGCAACACAACTATCCACATCTGCCTTTTAACAGATGCAAAGCACCACACTACGTCAGTAATGGGAGAATATCGTCCCTCTTTGTAGTATGCATTTTTGAGCATACAACTTTGCATTTTGTGATTGTGTCATCTCGCACCTAAATTTCACAAACTCCTATCAAGATTGTGCAGTAAACAGCTCAAAATGTCAAATGAAAAATTCACGTTTGTGACTTGACTTAGTCGACTGCGATGCAAAACACATTCAATATGACGTCTTTTGTGAACCATAATGTAATTATCACATCTTTAGTCAGCAAGTCTGTTCTTGATTAATTTGAGCCATTATGGGATTTATGATGTTATCTTTACGTCATCATGCATTGTAGGTATTCTTCAGCCAATGTGGTAATAGTTTGACACATCGTGCAGGCATCATAAAGACAACACATAATAAAGGCTCACTTTTACAATTGTCCCTGTAATGGTAGCCAGATGTGGAGATTGGGTTGCTAGGATACTCTAATGGGCTATTGAAATTCATCTTGTCTGGATTCTTACATTGATACAAAGCACACTTGACATCCATGCTTGAATTGGTGTTGTGGATTATATTGTACCCCCAATATTTGGAGCCAACATAGGACATTCCTTAGGTTTGATTTGTGTGTCAGCCGGTCATTTAGCTGTGGCCAGTTGGCCTTTAGGCTTCTTGTAATTAGCTGTTTCGCATGCAGCGGAACAGCTTTTGTTTTTCTTATTTTGTTTTTCTTATTTTTTTTTTATTTTTTTTTTTTTATTCCACTTTTTTCCCATAGACATAACACAGGGATTTTCTACAAGTCACTTCTACCATTATGCAAATTCCGATCAACTTCATACTTGGCACATAGTTAGACCACCACCGCGTGTCCCGCGTAAGTACGTCATCGTGACGTCATCACGTGCACAATTACGTCATCATAAAAGTGCAAATTTTAAGGCTCTTTATCTCCGGAACGGCAAGTCCGATGCAGCTCAAACTTGGTATGTAAGTATATGGGGACGTGTTATAGACAAAAATTGCAGTCACGTGTTGATGACGTCATCATGTGATTTTATATGAATTATTCAATTTTTGGACCTTTTCTTTATATCTCATGAACGAAAAATCGTACTTTCGAAATTCTTTCGGTAAAATGTTTGTTAGGTTATAAGCATAGGCCACAATTTACCAAAAAGGTATGACGTCATGATGACGTCATCAAAAAGCTGATTTTCAGATTCATATATAAGGGAATATCCGATGGTGATGAAACTTGGTGGGTAGGTAAAGAATGGTACTAGTATCCTAAATGTGAAGTGACGTCACGATGAAGTTATCGGCTGATTTTTTATTGATTTTTGAATATTTAATTTTGCCATTTTTTCCCAGAAACACATAATTATAAGCAAATATCCGATCGTAATGAAACTTGGTGGGTTTGTAGGAAATGGTATTAGTATCCCTACTGTGAAGTGACGTCACGATTACGTCATCCCCTGATTTTTTTTAATTTTTTTGATTATTAATTTTGCAATTTAGAGTCAAACATAACACAAAACACGTGCTTTGGAACTTTTTGGACTGCTGATATGGCTATCCGTAGTAGTGGACCAATTGTGTACACGTGAACGGAGCACGACAAGCTAGAAAATCATTCATTTTGCTGTTTTCACAGCCCATATGCACAACCATACATGTGTACATACTACGCGGGTTGGCATTAGTAGACTCGGCCATTTCTGTGTTTCTCATGGTGTTTATGAATCTGTATATGTGTATTGATGGACGACTGACGACGTTCCTGATACATGTACATGTAGTTGTTAAAAACAATAAAGACACCGCTGATAAACTATTTCTCTGTTCTGGGCCAATTGTGTACGTTTGTTTTTTACATTTTATAAAACATACGCGAAACAGCTCAGTGTTTGTTGCTACAAACACAGGTCTAGTTTGCTTTTGACCTCTTGTAATTTGTGCGAATAATATTTGCATAATTTGATGTATTTTATCTCATCACAATCATGATCAGAAAACTTGGTTCACAGTAATGATCAGTTTAAGATTTCTTGAGAAAAGAAATTTGCTCAAATGTAGAGCATATCTATTAGTCAGGCTTCTTGTAACTGTTCTTTAACCTCAAGCGTTGCCCTTATAAAAAAAAATCCTGTTTGAAATACACTGTACATGTATGCCTAATCTTATGTTTTTTAACCCCGCGAATTGCATACACTTTACATATGTACAAATTTTCCTTTCAAGTTTTGCTTTTCACGTCGTTAATTTCTTTTGTACTTCTTGTGTGGTTCATGCAGCTGGAGATGCTTGGGTATGACATCAGCTGGGCAGCCTTCAATATCATCGAGGTCATGAGCTCGGCTAAGTTTACCTTCAAGCGTATCGGCTACCTAGCAGCATCACAGAGCTTCCATGAAGGCACTGATGTCCTCATGCTCACTACAAACATGATCAGAAAGGTTAGTCCACAGTACTGATCACCTTCAAGATTGATTGAGGAAAGAGATTTGCAAACACTGTCAGGCACAATTTCACAGATGTTTCTAGAGAAAATTATGGGAAGGAGTTCAGCTAATGATCAATCCCTTTTTTATCCAAAATAAACGTGATGACGATTGGTTTCTATAAACATATATAAAAAAAATTAAAAAAACATACATATGTAATGCTGGGACTGAGAAATATTTCTTATTCTGTTTGCTAATACTTCATGACTCCCCATGGAGTTGGTGCATGACCAGCAAAGCATTTGATAATCAGTGAACTCGTTCCAGAATTTTGCTATGAAATGTTGAATTGCTTAAGGGCAGTTATCCATAAAAATACACCATTTGACATTTTGTCTAGTAATCGTTTTCTGCTTGCAACATTTTTTTTGCTCTTTGCTTTCTACATTAATAAAAATGTGACCTTTAGGTAAAATTGATGGCAGAAGTGTTGTTTATGACAAGATCTTGAATTTTGTTAAGGTTTTTTTTTCCTGCCAAAAAGAAAACCAAATATGGCGTGACGAAGAAGGAAAAAGACATTTTTGATCAGCGCTCTGAATATGTACAAATGAAAAACTGTTCTTTTTAGTTATTTAGAAAGAGTTTTCATGCCTTCTTTTGTGCAGTTTAGATTCTTTAAAATAATATAACATGGAAGAATAAACAGTGCGTTTTAGAAGATTTTGATTTAAAATTGTACGTCTCATTTGGACCCAACCTGTTCAAATTTATGCTACTTCCTAACGAGTGACTTTCGCAGGACTTGGGCAGCAAACAAATGTATGATACAGGCTGTGCCCTCAGCAGCATATCCTGTTTCTTGACTACGGAAATGGCCAGCGATCTGGCTAATGACATAATGGGGCTGGTAAGTTGAAAGGTTAGGGGTCAGAGGTCAGCTTGACCATCCCCACTTCACCATTGGGTTTGTACACGTAGATGTTGAGACTAGTTGCCACACCCACCACCTGTCTCCCTTCCCCCATCCCTCCCCCTCTCTCTCTCTCTCTCTATTTGTTGCGATATTGATGTACACTGTGTCAAAAGGTCTGCTATTGAACATGTGGAAGGCGTTTTGTCTGCAGTTTTAGATCAGTTGATGTGTGAGGATTTGAAATCAAAATCAGCGGCCATGAAAATGATTCAAGAGCCTTAAAAATATGTTTGGCTCAGCCTGACAATGTGGGTGCGGTGTTTTAACTTGTTAATTGCAAACAGGGTTTTTCCAAACTGACAAAGACAACCCTCTTGCCAAAACGCACTGATACAGTAAATTATACCAGTTCGAACTCTGCGAGAAACATAACTAAGTTTGTTTGTGCATTTTCATCAAACGTTGTGTTGCTGAAGAAGATTTAACACAAAAATGTTTTAAGGGATGGCTGTATCCATACAGTACCCTTATTATGTTGCATCAAAAAGTTCTGCTTTTTATGCTGATTTGGTTTCTACCATCACACATCAGAACAAAAAAAACGAAAATCATTCCTTCGGCACTGTCATTGGTGGTACACGCAGTCATACCTTGTTTTGATTTACTCTTGGTATATTTGTAGTTTTTGTACATGTCACCTATCAGTAGCCTCTTGTTTTTTCTTTTTGTTTTCATTTTTGTTCTCTCTCCAAACTTCATGGTCACGTTCGTTCCCCCCCTGACCGTACTCCGCCATTTGGCGTCAACTCTGGCCTTACCACCAACCCACTGGGCTGTCACGCTTCACCACAACCAACTACCACCACGTCCGTCCGCACTGATTGACCATACGGTCTGGTTCGGTACATCCGATCATCCACCCTGGGGGGTCTTGGGTCCAACCAAGTAGGACATAAACAGTACGAACCAGTACGATGCTAGCGTGGCCATGAACGGTCTTGCATGTTTCACATCCCCTGATTTGGCCAGGGACCTGGCTAACGACCTTATGAGTCTGGTAAGTTCCATTGTTTCCTTTTTTGATTTATCGATAATTGGTAGTCTTGTTGTTGTTTTTGTTTATTTTGGTGTTTTTATTACCATAGGTGGTGGTTTTTTGAAACCTTAAACAGGGTACAAGGTATTTTTCAATCTCATGTTCATAATTTCAAAATTCTTGATCTCATTCATTGCAAACTTTGAATTTGTCCATATTCAAAGGGCAGGTGCGGCCATCAATTTGGGTGTTGTTCATTGGTAATAGTTTGACATTATTCAGAGGCATTGTTCTTTCCAAACATTCGTGTCTCACAAAATGACCGTTAAATTTCTTCCATGATTTTGCCAATCAAATAGCACACTGCACATGAGCAGCATTGGAAAAGGGTAATTCTGTGCTTCACTATAATTAAACTGACATTTATATCAGACCATCCATGATGGATTGCTGTGCCCGTTTCATATCAGTCGGTTTGGTCGATGCTACTGCAACTTCGTCTGTAAGCATCCAGCCGTAGTTCAATTCAATTCCCTTCTGAGGGAAATGTCAGCCTGCGTTGATTTCACACCGGTATGGGTGAAAATCTGAATTAAAGGCCACTTTACTCTATATACATTAGCTCATTCAAATTTTTGAGTTTTTTTTATAAATCGTGTTTGGATCATTTCTACCAGGTTGAGGCAAGATATGTTTGTCTCCTGGTACATGTGTAACTGTACTGTACGCAGAGCACAGTCTTATTCTATTCCAAAACCTTCGTACTGTGTTTATGGTTTTCAAGACCACAGTTGTTGATGTTGTTTGTCTAAAGATCTTTGATGTTTGTGTGTACAATCCTCCCATATTAGTCACACCGTTGTAGCTATTATATGACCTGTTGGTTTTTCAATGTCCATATTATTATCAGAAATATTGACATGTTATGAAGTAAAACATTATTTATGAATTGAACCCCCGAGATTAAAAAATAAAATCCATGGGTAGATATCAAAATTTGAATGATATTTGTGTGAAAGATGAAGAATGGCTGTTTGTAATGATAATACATGTAGATGATGATGAAGGCAGCCATGGCTGGGGGCCATCCCGTACAAATGTGTACACCAAGGGCCTATTTGTTTCGTGCACGTGATCCGTGATCTGCAGATCCACGTCCCATGCAGGATACACTAAAATGGAATCCGGATCAGCAAAATCTGTGATCTTGTGCATGAAACAAACAGGTCCCAAGCTACAGTATTGTCCTTCCCAATCAGGCCATTAATGGTCCAGACGAAGGCGGCCATGTCTGGGGGCCATCACATACCAACCTGTATGCCACACTTCTATTGACCTCCCCTACTAAGCGACTAATGGTCCTGATAGAACACAGCCCAGTTCTGAAGTTTTTTAAGATCTTCTTCATAATTTGGATATTGAACCATTCCTATTCAAAATCTCCTTGCATTTCAGATGGCTTCTACCAGGCCGTACATCAGGAAGAAGGCAGTGCTTCTTATGTACAAGATATTCCTCAAGGTAGGTTGGGACTAGTAAGTCTTTAGGAGTCAAATTATGCATCAACTATGTATCAACCTTTAACCACTGAGGTGACAATTTGTTAGTGGATTTTCCAGCATTGCACCTGCAGTTGTGCACCGGTGTTTTGTATCATCATGACTGCCACAGCAGCTGTCCGGCTGGCAAATCACACTGCAAGATCACAGCCAGACATAACACACTATGGCGCCTCAACTGAAACTAGCAGGATCAGAATCAATCACTGAATCAAATATAAGACTCAGTTCTTCATCAATCATTAATTAATATTTAAATTCATTTTTTATTGTTTATTTTGTAATCCAGTTCCCTGATGCGTTGAGACCAGCCTTCCCGAGGTTGAAGGAAAAGCTGGAGGATCCCGACCCAGGTTATACGTCATAAATCACTATGTTTCCAATTGTATAAAAATTACAATAATGATTGATAATTAGTTCATCTGATGATATTTTAATTAACCAACTGACCCCGACTAGCTCAGTGGTCTAGTTGGTAAAACATGGTGGGCAGGAGGTTGTGGGTTCGAATCCCATCCATCCCAACCCTATGGATTTGTTGTTCATTGACACTCAAAGGTCATTAGTACACAGTGCTGATATGCATCATGTTAATATAATTGATTAATTACATAATCTGTTTATAGCAGTCGAGCTATGCCCATATAATCATCAATTATAAACTACGCCATGAGACTTATTCACAAGTTTGAAGTGAAACTTAAAGCAAAATGCATATTTTTGGAATTTTATTATTGTTGTTACTTCACTGTTTTGGCTTTCACGAACTGAACACCACTTGGAGAGTTTTACAGTGTTAGGTAATTCCTCTCTGTAGTTGATTAACTTTCCAAGATACAACTTTTCAAAGTCTGAAGATCAAGATGGCCTGATTGTACACACAGTGCTAATAATTGTTGTTCTTATGTGTCATATTTGACTTGTAGGTGTCCAATCAGCAGCTGTTAATGTCATATGTGAACTGGCTCGCAAGAATCCCAAGAACTACCTATCCCTAGCTCCTCTCTTCTTCAAACTGATGACAAGCTCCACTAACAACTGGATGCTGATCAAAATCATCAAACTGGTTAGTCATCGTCAGACAAGGAAACCCTATCCTACCACTCTCATAAAGCTGCTTCATGGGAAATGCTGCTTAGTAACCTTTTGTACTAAGCAAAAATTAGCAGTGAACCAGTTTCATAAAGTATGTACTTATTATGAGGGATTTTGGCTGGTAACCGCCATATACTGAGTAAATCTTGCTGAGGATCTCATTGAATCGGGCGCCCGATTGCTAAACAGAAGAATCTACTGAGGAACATGAATGTGACGGATCATGTTGTCTGTATTGCAGGTGAATTAGGGGTTGGAAGAATACACATTTAGATGAGCAAAGAAATGAAATTCCATTGTTTGTCTATATTAAACCCAAATTTACAAAAGAAATTGCACCTTTCATTTTAATTTCAACGATATTCGTGATCAGATTGTGTTTAGACTTGTATCTATCTGGCTATAATTTGTTCTGTTCAGTATAATGCAAACAACTTTCAAGTATTAACTAATTTTCTTTTTAAAACTTGAATATGCCTAGAATGGCAGTGATGACTTACCGCTGTTTTTTAATCTTTCTTTGTTTGTTATAGTTTGGTGCCTTGACACCGCTGGAGCCAAGACTAGGAAAGAAATTACTAGAACCACTCACAAACCTGATCCATAGGTAAGCTGTAATGATATAATTCTATCTGTTACAGTTTTGGAGAAAACTGGACATAAAAACCCAGGCACTGCAACTTTGTGTGGGGTTTTTATGGTTCAACGTGTGTGTGAGCTGTGTATTTTTAGTGATACTGTACTAAAAAGATTTGAGGCTTTACGTCTCCTGGTGATGACTAGAGCAGGCCAGTCGAAATGTTGAGACCTAACCAGAAGTGCAACGAAATAAGAAGTGCGGAAGTACGAGCGAATATAACGTTGAGTTTCCGCAAACCGATCCACATGATACTGTACTTTGTTGGATTATGTTGTATTCAGGAAGGTTTCTTACTAAAAATGACTGGAGGTTTAGGAATGAAAGAAGGTGCCATGTAGGTATACTACACATGGGCAGGATTTTAGTGATTCCTGAGGTTTCTAGACATAAATTCCTGAGGGTTGGGGATCAATAAGATGATTTAAAGAGAAGACGAATGCTAGCCACCAATGCTAAGTATCGAAGCTAACTAAATAAGTATATTTGTGTCTTTGTCCACAGTACATCAGCGATGTCATTACTGTATGAATGCATCAACACAGTCATCTCAGGTGAGAATTGTTGTTGTTGTTGTTGTTGTATTTACTCGTAAAAACGTGTCCCTCCTTTAAAGTCTCCTTTTCTGGCTTGAATTATCACCTTGCCTTAGTTCAATACATGTGCTGTGAACAAATCTAGATTTCGTTTGGCCTGGATTTATTTTATTTATGCTGCTCGCTCAAGCTTATTAATTTTTTTGATATTGGACTTTGGTATTCCAGAAATCAATTGCTGCACGCTTGGCTAGTTATATTTGCAAAAGTTCCGCTTACTGTTCATTTGTGACAGAGTTACTTTCAGTTTAAGTGTTTACAAAGCACTCAGTAATAGTGGCTGTTTTGTAGTTTTATTTGTAAATTGTGCACAAAGTATTCTATGTCAGCAACCTGTGTTGCATGTCAGCTCTTGCACACCTATCACATGTTACTGTCTATAAATAATAAGTCTAGTCTCTCTACACACACCGTACCGGAATTGTCCAACTTTCCTTGAGGCAGTTAATGGATTGCCCAATGGGACTGTACTTGCTTGCTTTATTAATGACTATGGCTTTGTCTGTGTGGCTGTGTAGTCTGCAATGAAGCATAGGCTGGTGCATTTATAGCCGTAGCCACATCGTGAATTCAGATCTATTCTCAAAAGAAGCCAGTCCATGAACGGACGGCAGTTTTTGTTTCACATTATTTCGCAGCACTCTATTTCTATTTGCTTGCTATCACCTTTGTGTCTGTAAAATTGCTGAACATTTCAACCACGTTCAAGATTTATGAGCACTTTGAATTGACACTGCAAATTATGTGTGTTTTAAAATCTCACTTGCAATTTGCACAAACATGTATGTACCTGTCAGTTTGGTTAGTTAGAACACTCGGCCTCTTCAGTTAAAACCCTAACGCTCTGCACCTGCCACACATGACTAGAACTGCTTACCACACATTCAGTCTCCACAGGGGGACTGGATCATAAACCACACATTACCACGCAAGCCACACTGTGGTGTATTGTGGTATTCAGGATACTACACTTACCACAGGAAAGACTTGTGGTAATTAACTTTGGTATGGGATGGGTTAGGGTTAACGAGAGGCTAAATTGTGCACAGGACATTCAACCTATAACAATAGGCATTGTTGTCTGTTGTGATTTATCTGGATTTTTCATGATTTCAGGAATTTTTTGTAACCAAAATTTCCGCAATTTTATCGATTTTCAGCCCGATTGTGTGTGTCTTAGCCCAATTTTACGTTATTTCAGGATTTTGTTTTATATACTTTCAGGATTTTTCCTGAAAAGTTAATTACACCTATGGTTGCTGATCGTATCTATATTTTAATTCAAGTTCAAAAGAAAACTGAGTACAAAGTGCAAGCCTAGCTCTCTTGTGTGGCTTTTCAGCTTATTACATGTATAAGGTCTATGTGTATTGTGAATTTTTAGTTTTGTGATTTGCAAATGTATATTTCCCTCTTACTTTTCTTTGATGTTGAAATTGTTAAAAGTTGGAGTATTTTTTTTGTTTACCTGTCATTCCGTTCTGCATGTTATTTGTTGCACTCTGCATTGCATGGGTCATGCATGCATGTTAACTCTGCTTGCATATACACTACATTGCATTATCAGTATTCTCATAAGGTCCTGGTAGTGAGGGTATCACTGCGTCACTGCTGAAATTTCTTGAAGAGCACCTGTCTGTGGATGTCTGATAGTATATTTCAGCCATGGGTTGATATTATGCATTCAGTGAGGTGCAGAATTCCTGAGGGTCAGAGATTCCAGACGATATATGGAATGAAACAGATTTCACCTGTCTCAGACCTTGAATTTGGTTCTAAAAGGGGCAAGGCCACTTTTCCATTGCAAGGGGCACTTCCATTGGAAAATCATAATGTCTATGGAAACATTTGAAGGGACACCAAGGCCAAGAACCAGGGCAACGAAGACCATGGCCTCCCTGGTCTCCATTAAATTCAAGGCTTGGTGTCTATTAAACCCGCTTCCCCCACCAAAAAAAGGGTGAAATTATCAATTTATGAGTTGAAAGTCTTTTAGTTGAAGCTGTACAAAACAGACAGTTCATCTTTAAGATATTTAGTAACTCTCCCTCTCCAAACTTCTATCGAGGCTTCAGAAACCTGTTCAATAATTTGCAGGACCTGATTTACAGATGGAGACAGGTGTCTAGAACCTCACACTGGATCCAGACCCTCACACTGAGCCTCCTTCTAGCTATCAAACCTTGCCTCTGTTACCACTACCAGGCCTTTGAGAATACTATCATGGTGGAAGATATATTAGTCTGTCAGTCAGTGCTTTTTATTGGGAGGGGGCTACATATGTCATCGGACTCAACACTTGTTTTTTTTCTCTCCCCCCCTTCCTTTTATCTCCCCCAATTTTTTTTCTCCAACTTTTTTTTTTCTCTTTTTTCTCTCTCTTGTAACATACAGTTTTGATTTCGTTATCTTCAGGAATGCCCGACCACTCCGCATCAATACAGGTATAAGCACACCTATCCGGTAAACTTTGACCCCCGATCTGGTGAACTTTGACCCTACCCCACCAGAAGTGAAACCTGGTTGCCTGGGGATTACTTGTGGGCTCATTTTGGTTTCTTTTTGAGATTTTTGTTTTTTACCAAGTGGTGAAGGTGAAGTTTTTCTTTTATTTCTGTTTTGCATTTGCACTGCAGGGTGGTTTGAAAAAAAAACTGCAATAAATCATGACTTGCACGGCTTGTAACATCATGTAGATGTTTCAGTTTGCAATTAACATGAACTAGACAGAGTGATGAACTACTCAGGAACACTGCTAACCATGGCAGCTTTTGCTGTAGTCATATTGTAGTGAAATAACACTGTACCATTCATCATGTTTAACCCTAACCCTCTGCACCTACCATATAAGTCAAGAGTTGCTTACCTTACCACATATTACCACAGTCTCCACAGGGAAACTGGTTAATAAGCCATGCATTGGGTATATTGTGGTATTCAGGATACCACACTTATCCAGGAAAAACCATTAATGTGTGGTAAACTGTGGTATGCAGGTGGTGGGTTAGGTTTAAAACCCTTTTCATCTTGCATTGTGGAAACATTCATTTAGAAGGGGTAGATTTCGCATTGGATTGGTCGATCCACTGAGGCTTATCCTAAAGGTGCTCCGAATTTACAAATAGTCTGAAATGTGTGCTCTCGTGTATGGTGCACACCACTAGAATATTAGGAATATAGTTTGCCTACTTACGTGTGTAGTGAAGAGGTTCAACTGGTTTGATCTTTCACTAATGCATCATCACAGCATTGCAACATAGAAAATAGTGTTATCTCTTCTACCCACAAGTAAGCTCTCTTCGATGAGATTATGGTTTCGAATCCCACTTGATTGCAGCGATTTTGTTTTTGGAACGAGTATGTAGTTGAGCAAGCCTTAGTCTGAAATTGCATCTGATTTTGGATTGTCATTAATATGAAGAATTAAGCATGTGTTATTCCGGTATCCACTATATGCATAAATGCATCTCATTAGGTGTGATTGAAGATGCCCCTATTCCCTAATACCTGCAGTATCTCATCCATATTCATGACTCATCTTAATATCTCATCCATATTCATGATCTTCATCCATTTCCCATTTCACTTTGACTTCATTCATATCCATATGTCTAGGGTTTTTCATCCATCACTGTTGTGAAGCTGTGGTTTGTCATTCCGCTGCACAAAAGTGGGACTATTTCATTACTGTTGAGTATTTGGGGACAATGTGAAGGAAAAATCACAAATTTTCCAATCATTGTTAACGTTTCATGGATAGGAAGGACCATTGTGAAGCAAGAGACATTGAGACATTGAATTTGAGATGGTTGTTGTTTGGGTTTGATGCAGCTTCATTGATATCCTGAGTGGCTTTGGGCCTTTTATTAAGAGAGAAGACCAGGGGCCGATTTCACTAAGCTTTGCGATCATCGCTAAAGCTCAAATCCATCGCTAAACAGAAAATTGCTACGCAAAGTAGCGATCGATTTCCCGTTTAGCGATGGATTTGGGCGTTGCGATGATCGCAAAGCGTTAATAGTGAAATCGGCCCCAGGCCACCAAGGGCCAATTTCACTAATGCTTTGCATAGCATTTTTCCATTTAGCGGTGGATTTGGGCTTAGATGAATATTACCATCTGAGAATCTGAATATCATCCACACGGTGCCGGTCCCTGCAAACCTTCTCTCGCTCTCATCCTAGCTTCTTTTTTTTTCAAGGTGAAGGGTTACATCTTAGTTGCAGGTTCTCTTTGCATGAATGGAAAGAATTTTCATATGAAACTTTCAAGACCCTGAGTTCAACCATGGTCCATTCAGAGTGGTGTTTGGGGTGGCGGTAGAGGCTGAGCTGTGAGGCAAGGACCGGGGGCACTCAGACCAAAGCAGTTGCACCTATTGCTTCCAGGGGCTTGAAGGTAGTCGCACCTGTTACCTCCAGGGACAATCACACCTGTTGCCTCCATTATGTTCCCAATCAGCCTTGCCATCTACATAAACCTGCAGCCTGCCACTTGGCCATGTTTGAACTAATGAGGGTGCTCTATTGAGGATTGAGGATCTTTGGCGATAACCATACGCGTATTCCCAAAATGTCAAAATATCAATGCATTACATTCTTGCAATTTGAAGCTTTGTATTTGTTTAATTTTTCAATTTACCTTTGGGATTTTTGTCTGAGTTTTTTCCTTAAAGTTGGCCCCAATAGAGCAAGCTCACTAGACCAGTACAACAGAATCCACCTGCTGAAACTTAAGATACTTCATGCTAACTCAGACCGTACAGGATCCAACAGACGTCACTCTACTGTTGGAACCTGTTGGAGATTGATAACATCAAGACTAATCTGGCTGATAACTCATCTCATTAATCCTGTGATTACAGCTTCAGTTTGGTGATAGTTTTTTGTGTTGTGGTTGAAATTGTTCATTTCTGCAGCTCTGTGTTCAAAAGCTACGAATTCTCATCGAAGATACAGACCAGAACTGTAAGTATTTTGAAGTTAATTTCTGTCTTGTTCAAAAGATTTTTTTTAAATCATCCACATTTATTAGGTCTTACCTCATGGAAAACATCCCTTAATCTACCAAAGTCTTAAAGAAATAACCCTGTGCAACACATATCCTTAGATTAAGATGGGACATTAGATGTTGTATGAGAAGTTATTGTGTTTGGGTGTATGATTTTTTGGTGTGTGGCCACTCGCATCCCTGGTAATGAAGAATCTCTGGCTTTGTCTATTTGTTCTCCATAGTGAAGTACCTGGGCCTACTTGCAATGGGTAAGATTCTCAAGACCCATCCCAAGTCGGTTCAGAGTCACAAGGATTTGATCCTGGACTGTCTAGATGATAAAGATGAATCCATTCGCCTCCGAGCTTTGGACCTGCTCTACGGAATGGTAAGCATACATCAGTGGGACTGCCCGGCCGGATTTCAGATATCTTGTCCATTTCCAAACCTTCCTGGAACAACTTAGGGCCTGTTCGAAACAGAGGCTCAGGCTCAGGCATTTCATGAATCCATTCTAAAATATCAGGTATCAAAATAGAGGCTTTTGGCTGCTGTTCTGAAGTAGATTCCGTGCTTTGAACAGAAAAATAGAGCTTCAGCTTCAAAGAATAAACACAACCTATGTTTTAGCATATGGATGATGGAAGCAGAGCCTGAGCCTGAGTCTACTTTTCGAAAAGTGCCCTTATATAGATGTAGGAGAGATGCATTATGTGTGATTATGATTGGTTTAGGGTTCATGTGGTTAGATTGCTCCACCGAAGCTTACTCTCGGGACTCGTTCACCCTCTTGCAGGTTTCCAAGAAGAATCTGATGGAGATTGTCAAGAAACTGATGATCCACGTGGACCGAGCCGAGGGATCGCAATACCGAGATGAACTCCTCGCCAAAATCATCCAGATATGCAGCCAGAATAACTACCAGTACATCATCAACTTTGAATGGTACAGCATTGTCAGCTCATGACCTTATGTGATATATGTCTTGCAACAGGCTTGTGGTCAGCAATTTAGCAGCCGCAATATTCTAGTCAGGTCTGGGCATTCTGACTGTGAATTGGGCTGATGTGAATGACCCTGGAACTTGCCTGAAATTCCACAGAGGTATCGACTGTCATTGCCCTGTTCTTGGCCTCGGTTCCCACCTGAAATGGACCACTTTATGGACATTCAGTTTTCTTATAGAAGTGGCACTTACACAGGACTCTTGTCATTTCTCCTTCCAGAATGAAATTTTAGAATTGCTCTAAAAATCAGACAGATAACTTGTATTTGTGTCGTACTAGTGTCATAATGAAGTGTATTTCCCTATCCTCTTTCCCCTTATAGGTATGTCAGCATTCTAGTGGAGCTGACCAAGATCGAGGGGACGAAGCATGGCCACCTGATTGCATCCCAGATGCTGGACGTAGCCATCCGTGTCAAGGCCATTAGAGCTTTCGCCGTCCAGCAGATGGTGAGTTCTGACCGTTTCTGAAGTAGGACAATTTGTTATGATTTGAGATTTGATTGTATACTGACTAAAGACTGAATGCGATGGTACATGGGTCATTCTGTGTCAGATCAATCAGTAGTCACCCTCCGTCATTCTGATGAAATTTCATCAATATCTGAGAGGTCACCAGGGCACCTGGGAAATTTTCAGAAAATTGTTTTACACAGAATGACCCACATGCCACAACTTGAGAGTGAAGTAGTAATTCTGAAACTCATCATCCTGTTTCTTTGCTTTGTTTTGTTTTGTCTCTGTATTGTCATCGGATGACTGTAGGCCAAGCTCCTAGAGAACTCCAGTCTCCTTGTGGGTTCTGCGTCCCAACTCAACGGCATCTGTGAGGTCTTGTACGCTGCAGCTTGGATCGTGGGAGAGTTCTCAGAGTTTCTCCACGAACCTAGGGTCACGTTAGAGGCCATGCTGAGGCAGAGAGTTACCTGCCTGCCAGGGCACATACAGGTGAGTAGAGAGTGATTGTGATGAGGGAAGGAAACAATATCGGCTGTGATGTGGTTGGGAGTAACTAGGGCACACTCAATTTGGGGGGCAAGAGCATTAGGCACTTGCCTCTCACCAATGTGGCCCAGGTTCGATCCTGGCTTGGGTCATATGTAAGTAGAGTTGTGCATTGGTTCTCTCCTATGCTACAAGGATTTTTCTCTGGGTTCTCCGGTTTTCCTTCCTCAACAAAAATCAACACTTTTGACCCTCTGACGTGATGCGGGAACCCACTTTGTCTGAGTAACTATCCATATCCTGATCCAGAGAATTAAAGTGGGATGGAAGAGGGTGTTGTTTTATCTCTGACCCCTCAGCCCTTAAAGAGGACAAATTGGCAGTGATCGATCTAAAAATGAGAGGAAGACTAAGAAACCCTGTTTACCCTTGTTTACCCACAGAGTATCTACGTCCACAACATCATCAAGCTGTACAGTGCCATCTTGATGAAGCTTGAACCAGACGGGGAGAAGGAGGCCATTCTGGAAGTCACCCAGCTCATCACAGACAAACTGCCTGTGTTTGCCGAGAGTGCCAACCTGGAAGTACAAGAGAGGGTAAGCTGCTCCTATGAATCATGTCTCAAATCGAGATGTTACAGATTAATCTCTCAATTGTCGAAGATGAAATGATCTTTAAAGCGGTATGTGAGTGGTTTCATGGCTTCTGACTGCCAAAAAATCAAAGATAATTTACCATTACGGACACCACCAACATAGGCTGGGTAGCTCAGTTGGTAGAGAGCCTGTACAGTATTCAGGAGGTCGCCGATTCAAATTCCTCTCCAGTCAATTTTTCTTTGTTCACTTTTCAATTGTCAAAGAAGTCAGTTTAGTAAGCTGATTGGGTTTGATACCAGCGGCAGGAGCCCCTGGCTTCAGATCTCACTCTACTTGCCATGTGTTTGAAAAGATAACAAGGAAATACTACTAAGATCTAGAAATTGAAACTGATTTTTCATTTTGTTGTTTGTTCTTCCTCGTCAGGCATGCTGCATTCTTCAGATGCTGAAATACATCAACAAAGTGCAGGAGAAAGATGTGGCCGTGGCTGAGGAAGTTGCCGCCCTCTTTGCTGGGGAGCTCAACCCAGTGGCACCCAAAGCACAGAAGAAGGTCCCTGTACCTGAGGGGTAGGTAATTGTTTCATCTCTCGTAAAATATTTATATCCAAATCTTAATAAGAATTTCTCCTGAGTTACTTCCTCATGGTTTGTTTTGTACCATCTCCTTTCTCAAGAAGATTGTGAAATTTACTGCATTAATCAATTAACCAGTTAATTGACTTACTAAGAAGATATGTTGTCATGTGCTTTCTTGTTCTAAGTGCTTTGTTAATTAATACAAGTAATAAACTGCTGCAAACTGCTCATCGGCCAAAATAATTACCTGAAATTTATCAAATTAGTTAGGAGGGCCTGATGCGTTTTGATCCTAGCAGGATCTTTATCGAAGGCTGCTTTAATAGTTAATCAGTTAACATAGTCAACCCTGCTGCTTACTGCCATAGTTTAACAGGAAGACACAGATGTATATGGCCGGTGCAACTGTACTGGGCCGGCAGTGTCTTAGACAGAACCTGGTCTGGCAGATGCTCTGAAGAGCTAACTCTTTGTCTTAAACCTTCCTGTCTACTGCAGTACATCTGCAAAGTATGTCATACTCAATGTGTTTCTAACGGTCTCTATAAATGATCTCTTATGTGAGCAGGTTGGATCTGGACAAGTGGATTAACGAGCCCCCATCTGAGAGCTCGGATGATGAAGTTACAATCGACACCATGTTTGTTCACGACGCTCACAGGTATGTTTGCATTGCTTCTAGACAGACTCATTTTGGGTTTATCGTGCCCTTAAGGTTTTCCAGTAATTTTGAATACTTCGTTTTCATCAAGATGTCTTTTTGACTTGATAGTTACGCTTTGCTGACGCAATGATTTATTGCTTATTGAAAGATCCCAAGAGAAATATATTCGGCAGATGGTGGCAGGAAATTATGAAGTTTTGTATGATTTTAACCAACAAGTATATTTCAAACATTGATATGTGCATTCATGCTGCTTGATGCAGAGGGACATCTGTAAGGTACGGACACACGTTTATGCCAAGAATCTCCAAAGTCATTTCAGTTGGGCCTTTTCTTTTTGGTGGGTGGGAAAGCAAAAACCCTGGAAAGTTTTCCCTCCTCCTGCTGTTTGTCAACCTTAAACCCCAAACTGCCTCCCCAACATCAAATCCTACCTGGGGTCGATTTCACAAAGCCCTACGATCGATCGTACTCAATTTATGAAAGATGACCAATCGTAGGGGGCCTGCAATTGTATCGTAAGTCCTACGATTGATAGTAAGTCTGAATTTGGTGAAATCGACCCCTGGAATGCTATGGTTTTCACTGTAAATCCCTTGACCTCTACCTAAACCCTGAATGTTGGAGAACAAGTTTTGTCATCATCTTGCAAACATCATGTTATTATTCCTATCATTATTATTACTATCATTATTCTCATTTATTTTTAATCATCAAATAATCATAAGAAAAACTGACTGGAATAATTTAAGCCATTGAAAAGTGAACAAAGAAAAACTTTCTGGAGTGGGATTCGAACCAGCGATCTTTGGAATACTGTACCAGCGCTCTACCAACTAAGCTATCAAGCCCTATGTTGGTGGTGTCCGTAATACTCAATTATTTGGCAGTCAGAAGCCATGAAACCACTCACATACCTCTATATCCCAAGGATCATTTAAGATACGTGCAGCATTAGCATAAGCAATGCTGCATCCTGAGAAACAGTACATGGGGATCACTCAAAGAGGATGCGGCTTCTGGCCTGATGAAACCTTGATCAACTGATAATGAAAAGAAGACAACCGATTAAGAGGTGGGGGAGAAACCTCAGAGTAATATTCTGCGAGAAACCCACAGAGTCGGGTAGGGACTGTAAACCTTATCCACGTATGGATCGAGCCGGACTCAAACCCGGGCTGGCAGATGTGAAAGGCGAGGAAAGAATCGCTATGCCAACCTGAATCGTTATGGCAGCCTGACACCCCTCCTTCCCGGTAGTAAGAAGTCATTTTCTTGTTCCTCAGGGTGAGCCAGAAGGTGAAGTACGAGGAGCCTAATGAGGATGAACTGAGACGTCGACGGGAGGAGCGTAGAGAGGAACAAGCCAGCAATCCTCACTATCTCAAGGACAGTCGTAAGAAGAAGCTTAAGGATCTTGCTGCTGAGAACGATGTGGCCGTTGATGGCATCCCAGTCGCTAAGATTGATCTCAATGTGCCTCTGCATGTCCCAGGTTAGTTCATGTTGATGTCTCCGATGGTGAAGTTTGGCATCAACAGATACCTCTCACTATCCATCATATTAACATATGACACCCTAACAGATAACATATCCATTGAACTAATCATATCTGCTTGTGATCTCTTAAACCTCTATACTGTCTTGAGTATGACCACTAATCACAACACATACAGGTAGTTCTGTAAAGCATTTTGTTTGGCAACCTGTTTTTACTTTTTCCAAATATTTTTTTCCCCATTTGTTGGAAATTGCCGAAGTAAAAACATTTTAAGAGACATTTTTCTTGTGTCAGATTTGACATAACTTGTTAAGCTGACTTCAGGTTAGCGCTGATTTAGGCAAATCTCAGTTGAGAATAAGTGAGCATTCTGGTGAATATCACAGCATTTGACTGGTAATCCGCTTTTTGCCCGGTAACCCATCCTCAATTCAAAGTGTTTGTGAATGGTTACCATGCAATGCATTTTCTTTTCAGCTTAACTTCTCCACAAATAACAGCCATGTTGATTCCAACCCTATCCTAGTTATGAACGTGCTTGTGCTGCCCCTAGGCATAGATTTCACGTCAATTTTAACACGAAAAGTGCAAAATGCATATTTCATAGGATGCAATTTGTTCTTAGCCTCTAACTCATGAATGATTAAAAGAAAGTTATAGCAGTAGATTTTTTTTCTTGTTGAGTTCATGTCGCAAAACGAAATCCGTCCATGAATTTGTTTCCCCCACTTTTTTTATACGTGTATTTTGTCCCCTTTGTATGTGCATGCCTTCCGAAACCTCTTCTTCTCTCTTTAGGCGTTAAAAAAGATGAGCATCCGAAAGCCAAGAGTTATCGAGACATTCCAGGTGAACCAAAAAAAACCAGTTGGCATGAAAAAAACAAAACTGATTTTCTTTGTTGCATGACCTTGGTGGATGGCTTCTGGCTTAGGTTATCATCTCGGCTAAATTGTTGGAGGTTTTGATTTCCCCCTTTTTTTGTTCATTTGACTGTTGAAATTCAGAACTGCTAACATAGTGAAATGTGTTTTTGCCCTTTCTCCGGAAGACACAATAACTTCAATTAACTTCTAATTTGTTTGTTGAAGTGGCGTTGATTTTGTGTATGCTAGTACGGAAACTGCAACTTTTGTGAGTCATTTTGTACAAGTTTTGGAGAAGTTATGCTTCTCAAATTGAAGCAAATACCTTGATTTATGAAGCAGTTTTTTCTTTTGTTGTAAACATGAATCATTCTTTATTGTTTGAATTGCATCCTGTTGGACTTTGAAGTGCACAGGACTGTAGAGCCCAGACACAGTATAACCTCACATGGGCCAACTTAATAATGGGCCAGCTTGACTTCATGGCACATTCAAAATACATTTCAGTTTCTTAATCCTCAGGACTTTTTATCTTGTTCATTGCATTCTTATTTCTTGTTATCTTCTTTTAACAAATGGTGATTACGAACTTT
Source organism: Astropecten irregularis (assembly GCA_963971285.1). NCBI lineage: Eukaryota > Metazoa > Echinodermata > Asteroidea > Paxillosida > Astropectinidae > Astropecten > Astropecten irregularis. The sequence goes on from OZ020253.1 coordinate 20,322,007, forward strand.
AGACAAAAATCTCCTTTTGACATCATCAGTTGTAGATGCATTGAATTTTATTGGTAGAACTTGGATTTCTTTCTAAAAACATCTTGAACTAGATAATGTTTCCATTTAAATCATCTTAATTCCTAAAAAAAACTTCCAACAATTTTGCCTGTTAGCTGCAGTCTGCATGTTTTTTTTTTACCTATATTTTGCGTAAAACCTTTTGTAGACTTGAGAAATGCTTGATTGTTTTTGTTTGAAGTTAAGTTAAAGATTAGAAAAAATAAGACAGTTGATAGCATTATTAAATTGGCACACTGTGCTCTATTTTCCTTACAGATTGAAACAAAAAAATTGTAAATTGGCTTTTTAAGTTCCAACTCATATTTGTGTATTTGAAGCTAAAATGAATTCAACACATAATCAAGTGTACTGCTTGTTGAGTTACAAAGTGTGTTCATGATTCATATGTGCATCAACAATTTATGTTCTACACAAGAACCTGTTGTGTTGATTTTTTTTTGTAAAAAAAAAAAGACTTTCTTTCACAGATATTTTTTTTATGGAAGAATGAATGAACAGAAGAATGAAGTATGAATTTTATTGACATTATTGTTCGTTGAATTTTTTATTTTGCTAAAGTGACTTATTATCAATGCTGGTGTTATGTTGGTGGACATGTTTTGCCAAATAACACATTTTGCAGATGTTTGCGATGTTTGTTTTGAGGGAATATTTTGTGTATTGGTGCTTATAATGAGTTTTAATGTTATACACTTTGTTTGGTGTTGTGCAACAGTGGTGTTCTGTTGGGGTATGTACTATGTTTAGTTTTCATATCCTGCAGTATTACTTATCGTCCACCTACCCCTCTGTGTGTGTCTGTTTTCATTTGAAATGTGCACTCGTAGAAATGTGTTGCGGATGTGTTGTAGTGATTTGACACCAAAAGGATTGTACGTTTCCCTCTCTTTTTTTGGTAAGGAGAATGAAAAATCACAAATTCTTGAGAAGCAGAGACAAGTAAAATGTGTTAGTTGTTGGCAAACCTTGTGTGGCCCTCAATGCACAGGAGGTGAGCAGAATATTCTTATTTCATGTCCAATATCGTCATTTAGAACAGGAAGTATCCCAGCTGCAAACTGGTTGATATCAACCAAAATGACTAGTCACACAGGTGGAAATACTGTAGTCGGTTGGCTCAGTGTTTCGTTCTTACTTCAATCCATGGTTCGTTTATTCTGGACTGCAAAGTCTGAGAAGGTCCATTTTTACATTGTTGCTATACATCAATGTCATAGGCTATCTGTTATCACCCCTCTCGGCAGGTTTCAATGTGACAGATGAATTCATAAAGAAGGGCAAGTCATCCAAGAAACATAAGAAGAAACACAAGAAGGGCAGGCGAGGGCGCCACATGTCCGAGTCCAGTGATGACGTCCAGGTGGCACACAAGGTTGACATCGTTGGTGAGGAGATGCCAGAGGTATGGAAATAAAGAGCCTGCTGACCTCTAACCTCATAATATTAACAGCAATGGTAGCAGTTAATAAATGATAGCATATTGCTAAGATATCAATCCATGACTGGGGGTTTTATACCATCAGACCAGATACTCATCATTGGTGAAGAGGTTTGGAAATACAAGAGCCTGTTGACCTCTAACCTCATAATATTAACAGCAATGGTAGCAGTAAATAAACGATAGCATATTGCTAAGATATCAATCCACAATTGGGGGTTTTATACCATCAGACCAGATACTCATCATTGGTGAAGAGGTTTGGAAATACAAGAGCCTGTTGACCTCTAACCTCATAATATTAACAGCAATGGTAGCAGTAAATAAATGATAGCATATTGCTAAGATATCAATCCACAATTGGGGGTTTTATACCATCAGACCAGATACTCATCATTTGTGAAGAGGTTTGGAAATACAAGAGCCTGTTGACCACTAACCAGAACAATGTTGACAGCAAGGATAGGAGTATTAATCAATGATAGTAGTTTGTGGCATATTGCTGAGATCTCAATCCATGTCTATGGGGGTTAATACCATCATACCAGGTACCCATAGGTAATTGATTGCACCTGTTATGCACCTGTTATACTGTTTGCATCATCGGCTCTTCAGCCTGATACATCTTCTCGTGTGTGTTTGTCTTTTCTTCAGGGTGCCACTTATTCTGATGATGATGAAGATGATAGAGCAGTTGATGATCCTCATAGAGCCTTGGATATTGATCTGGATAGGTGAGACATGCTCCCTGATGCTAAGTGCCTTGGCATTCTGTCTGGAAACCTTCCTTAACCAGCCACAATTTGACAACATATTCTTGCAATCTCGGCCTTATTTGACTGCTAATTATAAGAAATCTGGTATCAAACTATTATATGTAGAAATGTCCCGAGTACCAGTCCCAGGCAGTATACATCGCATGGAATATTGACTGGTAACACTGTCGGCAAACTTAAGCCATGCTTTCTCTTTCTTGTTCAGCCAAATTGTTGATGTGGTTATTTTGACTTGCAGACCACTGGACGATGGTGACAAGATCCCCATCCGTGGACATCACATTGTGCCCGCTGGTCTGAAGCTGGAGACAGGTCAGGAGGCCACGGACGATGTCATCATGGGAGAGAAACCCAAGAGGAAACACCACCATAGGAAGGACAAGGAACACAAGGAGAAAAAGACCAAGAAAGATAAGAAGGTTAGTCAGTGATGCTGAGACCTACTGCCACAATCTCTCATATCAAAGAGGGGCAACCCTTATTTTACAATTCTTAAGTTTTGGACGAAATCATGTCTTGTGGTCATCCAGGTTCAGTTTTACTTTTTACAAAAATATGTTAGCGATTAAGATGCAGGTGAAAGTTCTAATCAAAGTACGTGTTTGCACTGTGTTACATTTGTCTTGAATGAGGTTTCTCTCAGTCAAGCAAAATGATCCAAGATGTTAAAACAAGAAGCCAGATCGTGAATGAAAGACCTGTAGTGTCATTAAAAGTAACAGAATCTTGTTACAATTCCTGTCTTCACTTCTTCTCATTCTTCATGTGTAGCACAAGAAGAAGTCGGCTGAGACTGTAGAAGCAGACATCGTAGCCGATGAGAAGGAGGTTGATTTGATGGCTGGGATGGAGGAGGCAGGCAGTGAAGAGACGCCGCAAACAAATGGTCAGGTGCCCGACGCCGTATCCGATGGAAACGTTGGCCAAGCAGAGGCCAAGACGGGTGATGCTGAAAAGGTCAGTAAGGTCGAGCCTCTTCTTCTAGACTTTAGGCTTCCTCGTTGGAAGCCTGAAGAAGATGTGCAATCATGTCTGATAACAAGAGCTAACTAACTGAAAATGTTTCCCCTTCTAGGATGACCTGAGTTTCTGGCTCTCGAAAGAAGGTGGAGGTGGTCCCTCGGACTCTGCAGTCGTAGAAGATACTCCAGTAAAAACTAGCAAACCCCCAGCTGAAGAGGTAACGTGCCTGACACGTCCATCTTTATGTCTAATTTTTCATTCTCTGTGATCCTGAAAAGAAACTGATTTTCCTAGATCACATTTATCAAAAGGAAAACATTGGATCTTCCACTTACAGAAGCATAAGAAGCACCACAAGAAGGAGAAGAAAGCCAAGAAGGAAAAGAAGGAGAAAAAGAAGAAGCATTCCCACAAGACTCATCATGAAGCTGCTGAGGAGGAACCAGAGGAAGAATCAGAAAGGACAGGAGAAGAGATGGAGAATGGATCTCCCCAAGACAGTACACCAGAAGTAGCTATTCCAGTAAGTAATTGGACTGTTACATCATTGGAGAATGACCTTCATAGCCAAGTAGATCTCCTATGGGTTATAGAATGCAGCTGTTTGTGAGTACAGGGGATGCTACTTGGCTGGGAATTCCCCGTGAATTTGTGAAAGGCAAAGAACTGTAGGAAAAGGAGGAAACTCCTTAGAGTTTGGGGAAGAAGCATCTGTTGGGTCAGAAGTTCAGCAGGTGAGTCCTAAACGTGAAGCATTTGAGAATTATTTCTGACATTTTATTTTGTCCGTTTTTGCTCGCAGCCAATGACCAGTTACAGGCTATTAGCGGAGAATGCTTCAATTAAAATGGTGAGTATGATATTATTATTATTATTATTATTTATTTGACCAACAAACAAGCATACAATACAAGAGAAACAGTACTAACAAAAACACAGAATAATAAATTACAACCAAAATAAACGTTAGCGGGGACCGAGAACAGAAATCCGAATACATAACAGGACCAGTGACAGTATTATGTGGGTCAGGAACCGCAAAAGTAAAATAAATTACTATAGATTCATCAGATTAAAAATACAAAGTTGGATAATTATTATAAATTTATGAGATTTCTACTCCATTGCATCTGATGAAGTAGTTGTTGCTACGAAAGCTCATGCTCTTTTAAAACTCTAGTTAGTCAATATAGTGCTATTTGTATTTTTGTATTTTTAATGTTATCTGACTGACACGGCTACCCACCATTATAATCCGTTGTTGTAAGGAGACTTTATCAAGTGGCCCTACAGTGAAATTTAACATGACACTTTGGTACTACTGTGTTAAAACTTGTGAATATATTTCCCATTCCTAAGACAGCATTATCAAAATTCCATCCTTTCCTGTCTTTTAACTCAAGAATGGTTGTTCAAAGATGCAGTTCTCATCTTTGAATGAAAACAGAGCAGAATATTTCCTTCTTGACACTTCTGATCTTTTATTCTCAATCCCCAGATGTATGAGACGAGGGTCGAGCTGAAATCTCCCAACCAGGTGGTTGTGTCGGTCATCTTTAGCAATCTTACGTCCTCCCAGGTCAAGTCACTGGACTTCAATGTACTAGATTCACTCAACACTAAGCTTATACGAGGGGTGAGTTGTGGCAAGAGTGCGTCTAGTCCCCAGAATCAGTTGCATATCAAACGCATAAGGAAATCATCAGACTGACTAATGGTCTCTGGGCTCAGGCTCCGGCTCCGGCTCCAGCTTAGGGTCCGTCACAGGCTCCATTTCGTGAATCCATTCTGAAATAACTGGTATCAAAACAGAGGCTTTTGGCTGTGGTTCAGAAGTAGATTGTCTGGTTTGGAAGGGAAAACAGAGCTTCAGCTGCATTGAAAAACCAAAACCTATATTTTCAGGATGACGGAGCCTGAGCCTGAGCCCTTTGTTTCGTAAACCCTGTATGACATCTGCTTACCCCAAAAAAAGTTGTCTTCCTGAAACCAACTGAAGCAAGCTCTGTATAGCACAAGTTAGATTTAAGGTTTTGCATGGTGAAAGAAAATAAGGTAATTGGTTTTGCGGTAACACTCTCTGAAAAGAGCCGGTTAACTGGACGTTCCAGCCAGTATTCTCTGACCATCTTCAGGAGAATGTATAACATATTATTTGTTTGCCTGTTTAGGACTTGTCAAGTCAACATGAAGGAATCAAGGTACCATTCCAGCTGCCACCTGGCATGACCAATGAGGGTCAGTTTGCATTCACCATCAATAGCATCACCATGTCACAGAAACTTCGAGGGACACTAACATATATGTTGAAGGTAAATAAACATCCACCATTCACTTAACCTCATGAAGAGATGTAAATAAGGAGGGCCTGACATTTCAATCCTAGTAGGATCTTTCTCAAAGGCTTAATGACAAGAACATGCAAGTGAAGATACACATAAATGGATGAGAGGATCTGAACAAAGGGGGACAGAGTGATGTAGGGAAACAGGGCTGGGAAATCCGGAGTGGGATGGACATGTATTGAAAGGCCAGCTCTGGGCTTAGACTCTAATACTATCTCCTTGTTTTCTGTCTTTTTTCTTCCTACTTAAAGGATGAGGCTGGTTCAACCAGTGAGAAGATCGATTTTAAAGTGCACCTTCCTGTGGCGGCCTACTTTGCTGAAAAGCATTTCTCCAGGTAGGTGTCGGTTAAATATCTCAGCGTCCCTTTGTAACACAGGGATTGGTCCCTTCATGGCCTTTCAGACATCATGCATTTGCCAAAGCATTCTTCTTCTTTTGTTTTCAGTGGATTCCTGTTTCTACTGGCTTTGCAGCCTCTTATATTACAGCTCTGTTCCTTCTCATTAGGTTATTCACTTTATTCTGACCAAATGTTCTCGGCATTTAAAAGTTGAACAAAGAAAACTGACTAGTGGGATTTGAACCCTATTATATACCGTACCAGCCCTCACTGACTTACCAGTATGAGCTTCCATAGCTGGGTGGGTAGAGCAATTTGCTTATGACTCATACCAACCTGCTTATCTATCAACTGGTTTGATGTGGGTCGTTAGAAAGGTTGTGTATGTGATTCCTCGATCACAGGTCGACTCATCTCTTGGTAACTCATCAAACTGAATTTATTTGTTGCTCTCAGTTCCGAGTTCGCCGAGCTGCTGAGTGGAGGGGACTTGTCCAGCAAGCAGTCCATCACCATCCCCAATGTGGAAATGGACTTTTCCATTGTCTTAGCCAGGGCCTGTTTTTTCGGGCACCTTTCACTAGTTGAGAGGGTAGACACAACAGCATCTCTGTACGGGCGGACGATACAGGGCCATCAAGTGTGTTTACTTCTCAAGGCAATGGTAAGTTGTTCAGAAAGTCTTTTAATCATCAAATAACCACAGGACTGGATTAATTTTAAGTCATTGAAAAGTGGACAAAGACAAATTGACTGGAGCAGGATTCGAACCAGCGCCCTCTGAAATACTATACCACCTTTCTTATTAACTGAGCTATCCAGCACTATGTTGATGAATCTTTTTTCACTTTTCAATAATTACTTTGCTCTGATTGTTAATTTAAGGTTAGGTGGGCGTAGTGGTTCTCTTCTTTCACCTGACCAGTCCGGGGTGTGAATCCCACTTAGGGCATTATGCAGATTGGTCTGTCAGTTACTATGTCTGATCACATGGATTTATTTTTTTCAGATTTGTTTTTTCGGGGTTCTCCTCCCACATTTAAAGAAATTGATATCCCCATGCTTGCTTTCTTTCCACATTTTCATGGTTTGTAGACCATGCAAGACTTTACGTTTTAATAAATCCTTGGCTCAGTGCCAGATGAGTTTTAGAAAGGTGAATAGGTCTTGTTACATTTTCCCATGAAGATGGCTGGCTGGCTCCACACTGAATGCACTGGGAGCACCAAACAGTTCAGTGAAGGATTACAGTTGCTTGAATTTATGGCATTTTTCTTAACCAATGTTTCTATTTATTAACCTAACATATGGATTATTCCTTGTAATATTTACAGCCTAACAATGGTATCTCCATCGATGGCAAGTGCTCTGATTCCAGTCTTCTGTCCTCACTCCTCGATGAAATCAAGACATTCCTGACAGAGGCATGAGGCGCAGTCAACATCCCGACTCCCATCTCTAGAGGGCGCTGTTGAAGGTGTAAGCTATCGCAACTTTGTCAACCAGGAACCCTGATTTTGAAGCCACTGGTCAGAGATGTGAAAGGGATACTTAGTGTTGCCAGGTGATGAAAGGGTTTTTTGAATAGCGCCCTCTAGAGTCGAGGGATAACCATTGTAATACGCACTTCCTCGGTTGTTTCCTTAAGTACTGTAAATTAACACCGTTCACAGCCAATTTATACTGGGCAATGTGATGTAAAATTGGACATGATTAGGCTGTGTTCAGTGGAATCAATCCAAAATAATCAACAATAAATATAACAAAATTATGTTCAGCATTTCATGACAGAGATACCAAGTCCTTTGCAAGTTTTGATCTCCGTTCTTGAAAAGGGCGAAAAACCTCTTACAAAGACCAAAATAAAATAATGGATGGATTTCAGTCAAAAAGAAAAGCAATATGGATTCTGACAAATACAGAAATTGCTTGCACTGGGTGGAATTTCTTTGCAGGAAAGTACAGATATGTGTTAATATTAATAGAGATATATATAAATGTATATGTGTTTATACACTAATTAATCCAAAGAGACTGTTTGTTTGTGATATTGAGATTCATTGAGACACTGGCAGCTAAGTTATGTCACAATTACTGGTGAGCAGTGTTGTAGACGAGTAGTTTTTGACGAGTACGAGTATGAGTACGAGTATGAGTACGAGTTCTAGAACACTGCTGGTGAGTAACCGTAACGTGGAATTTGTTAGGATATTAAAGACCGGAATTTGAAGTTCAGAAAGGGATGGATATTAATTACAATTGAATAATATGATTACATGTAGTTGCTATATTCACCTGGGGGAGGGGTAATGTTGTGGGCGTGGCCATGGCTGTACGTCCTTGTCTTAAAGAACAACTTGGTCATTAGTGGAAACTTCACACAAATTAGCTTCTTCCCACACGCCCTGATTTCAAACACTCTGTGATGTAAGGTGTAATTATAAATCTTGGTGACAGGTGGCCTTGATGAGCAGAAACATTTCTCACACTCCTTCTCTCTCCCTAAGACAAAGCCTTTTAAAATGTTCCTAAAGACACTGACAGATGGTCCTGGGCAGCAGAAACATTCACTGTTTGATTTTTTGTTTAGTCAAGATATTGATTGAGAGTTCGCAATTTTCTACCAATTTAAAAGTTGCACTTTTTTCATATTCCAAGTAAAGGCAGTGTATCTTTGAAGTCAACTGATGACTTTCCCCATTCCATGCTTAGATTGGAAAGAATATATTATACTTCTCATTAAAGGAACGCTACAACTTACCATCCTTGTAACTCTGAATCAGTAACTAGTGATCTGTTCTACCCTAGAGAAACATCCATGGTTGCCCTCAGTTTGGCTAGTTGATTGTAAGAGGCGTGTTTAATACAGGGATGAGATTTCTCAGATTAAAGTTTGATTTCAGACTTTTGTGTTTTGGATTTCAGACTTTTTTCCTCACAGGCTGTGTACAAAAGTATAGGAGATTCTAAATTTCAGACTTTTTATGCTCCCTGTTAGCTGTTTTCAGACATTTTTATCATTGGTCAATCTCATCCCTGTTAATACCAGCATGTGCAAATGCATGTCAGAAAGTTAACTTGATTCAACACCTCCATGAACTGAATCTAGATTTACTAGCAGTTCATATATCAGTAGGATTAATATGTCATCCATCTACTTGAAGGACTATCATATATATATATATCAGGATGAAGGCAGTGAGCCAGTACCAGGTGTGGGCTAATAGGATTTCAGGTAGCAAGGACATTTGGCTTGGACACTGCGTCACGTTTTCTCTGATTACCCCGGCCTCGGTCCTGCCCCCACCCACTCCCGCCCCCGCCCTGCTCCCCTTAGCCATGCCCTATAGGGAGGACATGACTGTATTATACAGCACCCCAGCAGTGCCCAAGGGATATTGGTTTAATACCCCTTTCGCTATCAGTCAGGATTTTGTTTCTGTTTTTTTATTTTGATGGAATAGATTACAAATTGAATCTTGAATCCACCTGCAAATCACACCTGTAAACTTGTGGATTTCCCCCATCCTCACTGAAGTCGGCAAACTATGCTTGATGTAAATGTCAGTGCTTTTTGATATCAATGTATCATGAATTCATATGTGTAAATGGAAGAATATGGATCACCTACTCAATGTTGTAGACATTTCCTTGTAGAAAAAGAACTCAGACCCTGTAATTAACCCCCACTACTGTGTTCTCCATTGTCATCATCGTGATGCTTAGTGAATTGGTACAAATTTCGTGGGTAGAATATGTAATTTTTTTTCTATGATTATTATTTTGTCGCTTCGGTAAATGTTAATTTATGCAGCCTATTCTTGTAGCAACTGGAGTTAAACCAATGGTAGCAATACTGTGGTCGTTAGGTATGAATGTACTTGCAACAAACCAGACATAGGGTGTTTATGAAACAGAGGCTCGGGCTCCGGCTCCATTTCTTACTTCCATTTTAAAGTAAGAGGTATAAAAATAGATGTTTTTGGGTACGGTTTCGAAGTACATGTATACAGAGTACTCTGTTTCGAACAAGAAAATGGAACTTTAACCTCAGAACAAAATTCACCACCTGTATTTTCAGCTTTTAGAGGACGGAGCCTAAGCCCAAGCCCAAGCCCAATCCATCGTTTCGTAAAGGTCTATACAAATAGAAAAACAAGAACTTATGAAAGACCAGTTTGATTGGTTTACAGTTTATCCAACAAAGTCCTATTGGCCAATCACTGCACAGATTGAAGTACTTTGCGTACTTGGTGTACTTTGGGTGTTGATGAATGGTATGGTTGGTGGTGTCATTGGTGTGAGTTTATTGGTCAGCATATTCCTTGATTCTATGAATATAACCTCTGACCTTAAGTTTGATTGGGTTCCTTCCATCCAACCCCATCCCCAGTAGTGAGGCTAATGAGTCGTGCATTCAGTATCTCCATGTTGTTGTTTCTCTCTCTCTCTCTCTCATTCCAAGGCACAAATTTCCACTGTATGTATTAATATGTTTTGCAATCTTAGAAGCAGGATATCGTGACATTTAGGAGTGGATTTGTCATCTGGAAAAACAACCATTATCTGGTAATTCCTCTTGTAATGGAGTTTGTTTAAGTTGTGTTCTTGTTATTCCCCTTATTCTATGTCTCCTATTGGTTACCTGTAGACTTAGAAGGCTTATGAAGGAGCCTTCTGAATCTAGAAGTATCAATTTTTGTGATTTTAGTTCTTAAATATTGCATATCTTAGAAGAGAATGACAAACTAAAGCTCGAGGATTGAGACTGGATGACCGGTGATTGCAAACTATAGAATTGAAATATTTCATACGATTCATACTTTAAGGCCTGAATATGGATTATGAATGCAATCGTTGCATTGCAAAGAGTATATTTTATTCCGTACCTTGATCCTTTTACGTTTATGAAATCAGAGATGTATGCATAAAATAATAAGGCCTTTACGAAACCAGGCTTATGGCTAGTTGTTGGACTTATTTTGCTATCGCCATTGAGGCCCACAAAACGAAACGAAGGGATTGGGCCACATGGCGGAGCTGAAGAAAGGCTCCAGCTTCGCCGTGTATTTCAAGCCCTTCATTCATGTAGGACACCAAATGGTTCAAGTTGTAGCAAAATAAATCCCAAGCCCAGCCTCAAGCCTCATTTCGTAAAGGCCCATAGATTTTGCGGGGGAGAATCGTAGAAAAAATCCCGAGGTAATGGATCCGAATTGTAATTTAAATTTATCGACAGATGAACAATGCTCATTGGAAGATATGGGATGTAGATTAACCAATGAGAGGACAGTATTTGGTTTTAAATTACTTGTCCCTTATTTATTTATTGATGAAATGCGGGCAGGCAACTCAAAATTGTTAGGAAACTTGAGTTACTTGCACAAATTGAAAAATTGAATTATGTTTGCCATTGAGAAGTGAGAAGCCTGAGAAAAATAGACATTCTGGTCCTTCGGGGTGCACATCATATGCATGGTATGTGCCTCCATCCATTATTACCTGATATGAAATGGGGTGGGAGTGTGGGATAATACAGTCAATTGGTGTTCATATTGCTAAAATTCTAATGAGGAGGACTTTGCGCCATTTTGTGATGTCGAATCACATTTCAATTTGCAAGTTGATCCAGTTAGTCTGCATAATTATTATTGTTATTATTATTTTCCTTACTGGAATTAAGAAACCTGAGAAATTATGTATTAATGGACGCATTGTAAGATGTAAGTTATTTTCCAAATCATGTTAGGTTCATCCTTTATTGCAGCTTTTCTGGCGAAAATAAATCTTGTATAATCGTCCTCGGTATTCGATATGCGAGTGATCACTAAATAAAACGCAATGAAATGGATATAGAATTGGTCCCACTCGCTAACCACACCGCCACCTTCAAGATCGCACTGGTTTACCTTTCTTCAGAATTCCATTAGGGGTAACTAAATATCACATGTAAAAAACAATGATGTATACTTAATTGACGTGTTACCCCCTTTTATCTTTGATTCACTCATTATATCCATCCCCCAGCTCCCTTCGAGATATAATTGTTCACATAGTCCACGGATATAATAGCTGTATGTATAATTATATTTAGCAATATGATCAGAGTAGTGTGTTGCTCGATTATTATGAAAAATTCCGTTAAATTATTGGACTATAAACATATATGTTATATATTCTGCCTCCTTATCCCGCCTAATTTTATGGGCGTTAACGTAATGGAGGCTCAGACTCCGTCTCAGGCTCCGGCTCCATTTCGTGAATCCATTCTAAAATATCGGGTATCAAACTCAGAGGTTTTTGGCTGCGGTTCAGAAGTAGAATCTCTTGTTTGAAAAGGAAAACAGACCCTCAGTTTCAACGAAAAACCATAACCTATTTTTCAGCATTAGAGGTGGAGCCTGAGCCTAAGCCTCCGTTTCGTAAACGCTCTATGAATAATTTGTGTGGCGATACTATTGTTGCAATAAATGTACCAATAATGCTGACTCATGAATACAATGTAGTGATGTTGGATTTTGCTTTACCAATTAAGTACTGTCGTTGTGATCAAGTGGACTTGTCGCCTATGATTATGTTCGTGTATGTATATCTAAGCTGAGGTTATCATAGGTTTTTTTCTTATTCCGATGTTGGAAATAAAGCAACCTACTTTCATCAGCAATCGTATTGTGTTTTGTCTTGTGTTTTTGTATTGGTGTTGATTTTTGATAAGCTTTCAAATTGTAATTTGGTCGTGTAAGTTGATTCGTTTATGGAATCTGTCAGTGCTAGGGTAGAGCCTAACCTATAATTGTGTCTTTTAAATCACGTCAACAAATCCCGATTTATTTTCGTGAACACTTTTCGTTAGATTTTCTGTCATATTACAACACTAGCTACATCTAGCTAAATATCACTACTTTAAATGCTATTACTTCATATTATTTCCATACCAAATATTTTCATGCTCTTTTCTATGGTCATTTTAAAAGATCTATAGTTTCAAAATGATATTTTAAGCCGAGCAGAAATGACTTTTTCTCAACCCTCAAAGCGCATATTTTGGTACATTTTCAAATTTCCCGCGCTAGGCTTAGGGTGTGCAGTTTCGTGTGAACCTTTCCAAAACTGACATAATGATTCAAATACATGTCTCGTCAATAAGAGGTCCTTTAGGACTTTGTAGAAACGTCAAAATGTTATATCAGGCACATCGAAAGTACATCTTGAAATGTATCAGGAATAAAGACAACAGAGCGAAGAGATTGGGAGCAGAATATACCAGCTCTATGAAACCATGGAGGAATGAAATTTGCCCCAGAATCTTGTATGACCAAAGGCACTCGTGTACGTACATGTACACTGTAAACCACTAGGTAATGTATGGAACGCCATTGCTGTCTAGTTTATCTGTTTTCTGTCACCTTTACGTTTATTCTTCTATCTTCCCGTTTGGTAGCTAGATTCATCGTCCACTTCGATTATTTGATGAAGAGTGTGCAAGTTGATTGATAAAAGAAGGAAACAGACAACAAATTTAGTGACAGAATCGCATTCGGATAGGATAATAATTGTTGAGTTTTTGGTGTTCCATAATGCATACATGCGCGTAACCCGGAAGCCAACTTGTGGTGGTTGATGTGGCGTTTCATGTATACAACGTGTAGCACATCAAACTGTGTTCTCTTTCTTCCTCAGTGGTTCTTGACACCCCGTTTTGCAGGTAAATTATTCAGCATTCATGCTCAATCATCCAGTATTTTGAACACCGAGATCTTACGAAATGCATGCAATTTTCAATGAACCTTCACGCAAAAAAAGATCAATGAAAACATGGAGGTAGGCCTAATGTAAAGAATTAAAACTAACTGTAGTGTTAGGCCTACCTCCATGATGAAAACTATATAGCCGTACGTGTGTAGCTACACATACATGTACCACCATGGCATCCAAGCCTCCAAGTCCAAGGCTGAGTCGTACCATACCATGGAGCACCATATGGTCTAGTTGCGATGATCGTAACCCTAGGTCTGACATGGGGACAAGGTCCCTGTCCCCATGTCAGACCTAGGGTTAATTACGATCATCGCAACTACATATGGTCGTACTATCAATGGTCATACTCATAGAACTGGAACTTTAGTACTGTACTTTGTACTGGCTAGGTGTACATCATGATATGACATACTGTGCTCTAGTTACTGGTTCTAGTGCACGTACATTATGACGTTGTTACCACGGTTACGAGTACGTAGTACCTCCGTCATGGAGATGAATCTAATTAGTGCTGATGCCATAAAATAATCAATCCTCATTATGATTTTGGTTTTAATTGGGAAAGGCTGGAGCCCTAGTATAAAACTAATGACAATCATGCACGTCAACTAATGAATTGTCACTTGGCCTATATGCAAACCACAAAGGATTATGGGATTAAATTCAGAGCAATAGCATGGAGGGGTGGATCCAGGCCCCCGCCCCTTTTCTCAAGTTCCAGCAAAAAAAAGGGAAAGAAAAGAAAGGGAGGGAGAAAGACTCAAATCAAAAAGAGAAGAAAAAAGAGCGGGGAGACAAAATTAGCCTGCTTTGATCGCCCCCAAATGCATCCGTCTAAGAGCCGCTTTTTTTTTTTAAAACCTTGGAGTTAGGAGGACCTGACGCCTTCCGATCCTAGCAGGATCTTTATCAAAGGTTATTCCTGCTAGGATTGAAAGGCATCACTCAGGCCCTCCTAACTTAAGCAGATTATAAATTTCTGGTCACTATTTTGGCTGATCGATGAGCAGATTACAGCAGTTTATTACTTGTATTAACCTTTCTTTATGATATCCTCTTAATTTACTTATTTTTCACAAAGGCCAAGCCAGAGGACATGGACCGTGAATTCCAATTTATTGGTACATAGCCAATGGCCAGCAATAAGCATTGGATAGATGTACTCTGGACTATGGATGGAACAGGTGAAGGGGTAGCTACACCAGAAGATGTGATGGCGTCTGGTCCTAGTAATTCCTACGGATGTGCCAGGACAGGTGGAGTGGCAGTAGGGCCCAGGCAGCAACCAAAGCTCGTGAAGACGAAACGACATCAAAGAAAACCCATCACAGAAAGCAAAGGTAGGACAATGCACAACATATGAAGACAATTTTCCAAAGTTTTGGTTTTTCAATGCTGCATGGTGTTGTGTGTCATTTCCGTATCACATTACAAGTCCAACTGTACCAGACACAAAGAAGAAAAAGTTAAAACAATGCACAATAAAGTTATAGATGACCCAAGCTTTCGGTGCGATGCACCTTCTTCAGGGGATTGGAAAGGCGTTGAACTCGATGTTCATTCCATCAGGGTGGAGCGTCAGGGTGTACCAGACACAGTTGGATGAACCATGCAACGTAACTTGTTGAGGAAGTGCAACATCTTTTGTAACTTCAGGCTTCTACTTCCGATTCACGGAGAATTTTGGGACACAAGGACTCAAACAAAATATTGCCATCGTTGAAGTACAACTAAACAAATGCAATTATACTGAATGATTAAACTTTGGCTGGTCATGCCTATTTGACACAGTCAGGCAAGCCTTGAATAATGTTAGTGCAGTGGCGATGATGGGGATGTACTAATTGCTATATGTCATGTAAAGTGCCAAAGATTGAAATGTGACCTGGCTTAAAGTTAAACCGTGTCCCAGTGTGTTGGTTAATGAAATGGTACTTAAACATGAGGAAAAGCGTCATGTGGAGAATGAGATGCGAGGGGATTGGACATTTTGAGTGAAGATGTTTTGGGGAAACTAGTGTTGAGCTATTAAATGTCAAACTGAAAGAGGTTTCTTTCGATCTATTTACATTGAAGGTGAGCATTTTGAGCTCAGGAATGAGCTTCGTAACTCACAATCTGACATCAATCATCAGTACATCCCTACAGAAGTCAAGATGAATACCCTCAAGAAGCCTAAGGCAAAGAGGAACCAGGAAAAGGCTGCAAATAAAGCAAAGGGACATTACTCATGCAAGGAGTGCGGTGACGTGTTCAGTTTCCACTGCAACCTCCTGCGACACGAGGAGCGGCATTTTGCCTCAGCAGCAGACCATAGATGCGACCAGTGTGGCAAGACATTTGCTATCAAGAGGAACCTGGCCAGGCACGCCAAGCTGCATGCTCCCAAGGATCCCAACCACAGACCCTATGCTTGTGATCAGTGCCACAAGTCTTTCCTAAGAGCAAAGAGCTTGTACCATCACAAGAACGTTCATGACAACCTTCGACAGTTTCCTTGCCAGTTCTGTAAGAAGACCTTCAAGACATCTTTTAACCGTGAGCGCCATGAGGATATTCACCTGAACTGTAAGCAATATGATTGCCGGTTTTGTGGTATGGCTTTTATACGCAGCTCTTACCGAACTATACACGAGCGTATCCACACTAAGGAACGACCTTTCAAGTGTGACACCTGTGACAAGTCTTTCGTTCGGGGAGATCATTTGAAAAGCCATAGAAAGGTACATGAACAAAAGTGAAACTTTGTGGGTGAATGAAAAAGGAGTTCAGATGACTCTGCATCTCTGTTAAATTGAAGCTCAGGAAAACAAGATTTGACGTCATGAGGTCATTGCCTCAGTAGCCCCTGGTCATACCCTCAGTAGCCCCAGGTCATTGCCTCAGTAGCCCCTGGTCATAACTTCAGTAGCCCCTGGTCGTTGCCTCAGTAGCCCCTGGTCATACCCTCAGTAGCCCCAGGTCATTGCCTCAGTAGCCCCTGGTCATAACTTCAGTAGCCCCAGGTCATTGCCTCAGTAGCCCCTGGTCATACCCTCAGTAGCCCCTGGTCGTTGCCTCAGTAGCCCCTGGTCATAACCTCAGTGCCCCCTGGTCGTTGACTCAGTACCCCTGGTCATAACCTCAGTAGCCCCTGGTCATAACCTCAGTGGCCCCTGGTCATAACCTCAGTGGCCCCAGGTCATAACCTCAGTAGCCCCTGGTCATAACCTCAGTAGCCCCTGGTCATAACCTCAGTAGCCCCTGGTCATAACCTCAGTGGCCCCTGGTCATAACCTCAGTAGCCCCTGGTCATAACCTCAGTAGCCCCTGGTCATAACCTCAGTGGCCCCTGGTCATAACCTCAGTAGCCCCTGGTCATAACCTCAGTAGCCCCTGGTCATAACCTCAGTAACCCCTGGTCATAACCTCAGTAGCCCCTGGTCATAACCTCAGTAGCCCCTGGTCATAACCTCAGTAGCCCCTGGTCATAACCTCAGTGGCCCCTGGTCATAACCTCAATGGCCCCTGGTCATAACCTCAGTAGCCCCTGGTCATAACCTCAGTAGCCCCTGGTCATAACCTCAGTAACCCCTGGTCATAACCTCAGTAGCCCCTGGTCATAACCTCAGTAGCCCCTGGTCATAACCTCAGTAACCCCTGGTCATAACCTCAGTAGCCCCTGGTCATAACCTCAGTAGCCCCTGGTCATAACCTCAGTAGCCCCTGGTCATAACCTCAGTAGCCCCTGGTCATAACCTCAGTGCCCCCTGGTCATAACCTCAGTAGCCCCTGGTCATAACCTCAGTGGCCCCTGGTCATAACCTCAGTGCCCCCTGGTCATAACCTCAGTAGCCCCTGGTCATAACCTCAGTGCCCCTTGGTCATAACCTCAGTAGCCCCTGGTCATAACCTCAGTAGCCCCTGGTCATAACCTCAGTGGCCCCTAGTCATAACCTCGGTGTCCCCTTGTCACTGCCTCAGTGGCCCCTGTCAATGACCAGGGTTTTTGTATCTATGTACTATATTTGTTTGTTGAAATATTTTGTGAGAATGAAAACAAATACTGTTATACACTTAAAAAAACATCTATATATTATTATTCAAATACTGTCATCTTGATGAAGGTGGGGCCCTACCACATGTTCAAGGTACAACACCCCAACCACGCCTCAACTTCCGCAGTCTTCAACTTCAGCAGAGAGAAATCATTTTTATTACATTTAACTATTTTTAACATCGTGTATTAATTAATTCTTTCAAGTGACACAACATTTTACGAATTCTTCATGCAGTTAAACACCTTTAATGTTTTTTTTAATGGAGAAGTGAACAGAACAAAACTGCTGTTGGCATTTGGTGGCAGCTATTCAATCTAATCGTCTACTTTTCCAAAATGCAGGCCACAGGCCTAATTTATTATTATTATACAGTGTTCATGGTTTGAGAAAACATGAAATAGCCAGTGCCTGTATATTAAAGTGACTTAGTGCACGTTCATACACCTAAATACTAGTAAAATCCACAATGATTATATCCATAAATTACTCCTTGATATCGCACTATAAAAGGTAAAGAAAGTAGTATCATTTGGTGATGCCAACCTCTGCATCTTCATCTCAAGAGACAGTGGTAGCCTGACCACCTTATAATAAGGCAATTAGGAATGCGCTCATCTTCCTCCAAACAAATTATCTTCGGTAATTAGGCTCTTTGGTTTCCCTAGTCCACCTCATTAAGCTCGTAGAATCTCTGAAACCCTTGAGATGATGAATTCTCCGAGGGAAAAGCGACAGATTTCTCAATTTTCCATTTAAGCTGTTTTCATCAGGAAATATCCTACAATGCAGACCTAATTAACCACAGTACTAAGGCAATCAAGAGTCATCGGGCGTTTACGAAACGGAGGTTGGGCTCCGGTTCCATTTCGTGAATCCATTCTGAAATAATTGGTATCAAAATAGAGGCTTTTGGCTGCGGTTCTGAAGTAGATTCTCTGGTTTGAAAAGGAAAACAGAGTTTCAGCTTCAATGTAAAACCACAACCTATTTCAGCATATGGATGTTGAGCTGGAGCCTGAGCCTAAGCCTCCGTTTCGTAAACGCCCATTGAAACGTGCCTGTCAAATTTATAACGTTTTTGAAATGGAAGTTCTGACTATTTTCGACAAGGGGCTGTTTGTTTCAGGAAGGCGATCAGTGATCCAGGTCGCAAAAGCTGCCCTGTATCCCATTTTAGCGTATCCTGTTTGCGACATGGATTTGTAACATCATGCAATTAAAGCGACTAAGATCCGCTGCGAAACAATTAAAGAGGCCATATGTTCGTCCGGAGCCGTATCTGACGTATTACCAAACATGCACACGTACGGATACAAACACCAACGAATAATGGTATTAAACATCTATGGCCATACAGGCAATACGTAAGATGGTCATCACCATGGCTTCCTTATTATACGCTAAAACTCAGTAATTCACTACCATGTACCATGGATAGGAATACTGTACATTGGCCTCTTGAAGTAATATTTTTACATTTCAGTACCTTTGACTGATATCAACATGTACACAAAATATAATAGGCCTAAAGGTAATATCATACTTTGGTTTTTGTCAAAGAAATGCAGATCAATGGGCAAAGATATCAAGCAGTAAGATGCAGGAATTTTCAGCCCCATACGGTGCCCACTTTTTGAGAAAATGGTTAAAAACGCCCACAGCATTTTTTATCTTTAAGATCAACAATTTTTTGGGTGAATTGGTTTTATTCTTTTCTAGATAAATAGAGCATTTCAGGCAGAACAATTTTAACGGTATGTTTCTAATTAACATCCCCATCTTTATACCCTGTAAGCTATAGGTAAATCTGTGAAGATTAATACTTATTAATACCTCTGGTCATCGAGCCATAATTTACATTCCTGAAATCATCTCAGCCCCGGCTACCATAAGGTGCACAGAGGCTAATCAAACCACAAAGTCATCTCTACCCTCACAGGTATATACCCATTTACACCTGGGTGAAATATAGAGTGACTATAAGCGTCTTGTTTTATGGGATGCAAGCACCACTAGCCCATGGCTGGATTCGAACCCACAATCTGTAGACTGACCACAAGACCTTTAGTACGACACACTAGGCCACATCCCCACATACAGACATCCAGTCGAGGGGTATACCCCCTTGACCCCTTCCTAGTGGCCACTAGACCCCAGTGTCATGTTTATTACAAACCCGCTCCTGGTTTCTTGGGGACGGATGGTCTTGGTACGTCCTGTGTGTAACTTGTACCGGCACTGTCTTGGAAGGCTGAGGTGGGAGTGCTTCCTGAAGGCCCCCATGCCGGCTTGGTCGTTCGCTCTCCCAATGTAACGGTGGCGACCGCCTCTCTGGTAGGTGCCACACGCACCGTCTCGGCACCGCAGCAGCAGAAGCGAAGGCACAGCCGGTGTCTGATGCACCCCATGCCCCGCAGTTTCCTCTTCCAGAGGGTCAGCACTTTGCCTTTCAGCAGGAAGGTCAGGCTGATGGCAGCACCTTGCAGGGAATTCACTAGGACGGCCAAGTACCAGAAGCCGACACTTTGGACCTTGTTGGCGGCGAAGAGGAGACACCAGGATATCCCAGTCACCACGATCAGCTGATTGGATGAGAATCAGAATCTTATCATGATAACCTCTTGCAGTTATTAATTCAATTATGTTACCAGACTGTGTTACCATTTCGGTATACAACCGTACCTGAGATTTGGAATAGCTGTGGAATGATGCTGAAGACATGAAACCTAGCCAAAGAGATTGTTTTGGAAAATGGCACATGGATGGGAATTAAAGTCAAGTCAAGTACTTTCTTTTCATCGTGATATAGAACCTATATCACGATGATTTAAAATATCTGTCAATAATCGACAATTAATTCAGACAGGCCTTTGATTATACGTTTAGACTTGTAATGGAATAAGGAATAAAAGGTTGCGTCCGCATGTATGTGTTGGGTAGGAAAACAAAGTTAACATACAAACAAAACCCCATACAATATACAGAGGGTTTTGTTTTTGTTTCTTCTTTTTTCTTTACCCCACAGGTACAGGAGAAAGTTTTATGCAGTTCTCTACAAGCCAGTAAGGATAATCTTTAGACACCACGAACACGTTTTTACGGAATTGGACCTTTGTCCGTCTTACCTTCAAGCACAGCAGGACTTCCTTCCTTGCGTTTGTAGCCATCTGTAGTCTGGCCAACCTCCTCCGATTAGCAATCACCGTGAAGATCATGAAGACAAGCAGCATGCAGTTGATGGCTAGAAGAATTAAAACCGGCACGCCGAAGACAATCAGCGAATGGATGGGATCGACGATCCAGCAGTTGCTGCCACCATACTCGAGCCACACCTCCGAGTAGTCTGGCCCCTTCACCCTCGACACCAGGAAACAGACGGCAACGAAGACCGCCGGGAATCCCCAGGCCACCACGCCGAGCTTGAAGACCTTCAGACCGTCCGCCTGACCTTGCTGGGCTGGAAGCGTTTTGGACCTGATGCTTAACGCCAGGTCACGCGATAGCAAATTCATCCAGAAGAAGGTAGCTAACCATGAGAAGTGTAGACATGTTGCCCTGAGAACACATAGCCACTGAATAGAGGTCTTGCCAAATACGAGGGAAGCTTGCCCGAGGAGTACAGCAACCATGAAATTCATGACGATCTTACCTGGCTGGTTTCGAAGATCCGGGAAGATGGAATATGTGATCAACGCCATCAACAGACAGACACTTGAAATGACACTGCCAGCAACACTGACATCGGACAGCCTGGAAAGCCATGGCGCAAGATAAACCGCAGGATCTGAATCAGGCAAAACGTTACACATTCGAAGTGTGCCATCAGGGAGCTGCCAAATGACATCAGAGGAAATGGCTACCCCGGAATCTTTATGAACATAGAGCATCCCATCATTATCAAGAACACTGAGGAAGTCTCTTCGATCATATGAAAGAACCTGACAACTTTCGTCAATAAACGGACTACACAACACCAAAGAAACTTCCTTAAAGCCGTCTTCACTGACATTCGCTACCACTGACTTGTACTTTGTACTGTGCATGAACTCTGATCCTCCATACATGTACCCACCATTAGCGACAAAGGATACACCATCAGTGACGTTAATACTCGTCAGCTGAACTCCAGGGAGGGTAAAACCCTCGCATATCGGTACCTGAGATTTATTCGCCTCGTCTTTGATGGAGAAAGACACCAGCATCAATGCTGTCCCCAAGCATGGCTCCCGCGAAGCAACGGTGCCGTCAGCGTGCCGGGCGTTGACAAAATCATCAAGGGCGGCTTCAATTTGACTCGCTATCGAGAAATCGGCATGCACGTAGATCTGATCATGAGCATGGGTTAGGTTGTCCTGCGTCTGATGGACTGAAGCGTTTCCGAGGGTTATTGTCACCAGCCCTGAAAAGGTAGGCCTACCTTTAAGGTAGGTGCCAATGGCTTTGGATAGTTGCTGGAAACACTTGATAGTGGCGTTGTTAGATGCACTCCGCCTGTCGAACGTCAACCTGGTGTTACGGCGTTCGACACACATTCCTGACTGCAGAATCATACCGACTGGACAGCTCAGATTCTGACACTCTCTTCTAAAAGGATCGTACACCTGCCACTGATTGCAGTTCCAGATAATCTCCTGAGGTTCATCATCTTTTCGCAAGGAAACCGTGTGCCCAGTGAAATCAAACAAGAGCGTGTAAGAATGTACGTAACTTAATCGACCCTCGTGAAAGAGTATGCAATTCAGGTCAGAATGTTGGTAGTTGTGGCAGTTTGCGCAGAACTCGTTTTTGTATGCATTTTTGTCCAATCGAGTAAATACAACCGATGTGTGATTATCGCACAACATCTTCTGGGATGCAGTAGCATTCGGTGGGCAACTATTAACATAGCCTGGATAACACCGGTGTGCGTGACTGCTTATCGAAAGTGGGGGAATCAATTCAACCCCAAAGCATTGATTCATATCGAGGAGACCCAAGTCGGTGATGGTGTCACCGCAATCCCATAATGTCACAGACCAAGATTCCAGATGCTCCTCTGGTATGCGGTGACATAAGGCACAGTAGACGTTCTTGAAGATGATTTCTCCTGGGCCGTTGACGAAGAGCGTCAACAGCTTTTGGGACATTGCTAGCGTCTCGTTCTGACAGTTTCGTCGGATGTCATCCTGAGGCCAGTCGGGAGGGCAGCGTCCTACTACGAAGGAGCTACTTGTGGGGTTCATCTCTCTCATGGGCTGAAGGGGATGAACGCACTCGAAGAACGGGGAGAAGGATGAACTTGTAACTGGAGGGTCGGCTTCATCTACGCAGTGGTCCCAGTAATCGGCACAGCAGTCGCCGTATAAGCCGCACATCTTGTCGCACCGGCAGTGGTATCGTGGTATAGGCTCCCAGTCCTGAAAGAACCGGGACGTTGGTGCTGGCAGAAAATGCGAACAGTTGAGCGGTTCACAGCTTGTGAAGATTCGATCGCAAACTTCCTGCGTTTGTGTCGAGTAAACTTGAGTGAAAATGAAATGATAAGCAAGGGAACAAAACTTGTGTTATTTCGTTATAAAAAGGAAATTGCGTCTGCATCGGCATGCTTTTTATTGGGTTGAGATGGATGGAACCATGGGTGAATAAAAAGACTTCTGTTGGTGACTGACCGAAAATATTTTTTTCAGATCTGCTGTCGCTGAGCAATTTAGGTTAATTCCATCCCTCTATGAAGGTTCAACCAACAAGCAAACATGCTCCTTGTCAATTTTTTCGTTATATAATCGACTTCCCATATATCCACTCATTACATCCAATGAATCAATCAAAAGTGTGAAAATTAAACAGCCCTTTCCTCTTTCAAAAGAATATTTTGACGATCGAATATTGGCCTCCGCCGTTTAAAGGTAAAATTATACTTTGGTTGTTGTCAAATAAATGCAGATTCATGGTCCAAAATATTAAGGAAGATACAGTATCAGTCATCAGTGTGAAAATTTCAGTCCCATACGGCGCACACCTTTTGAGAAAACAGTGAAAATCGCCCACAGTATTTTAAAAATCTTTTCACTGTTATTTTTTATCCGTCAAAATTGTTTTCAGTCACGGGTTTCACTCTTTTCTTGATAAATACAGCATTTCAGGCAGAAACATTTTAACAGTATGTTTCTACCAGCACCATCTTTATAGCTATGAAGATTTTTTTTGGATGAAATTCAAGCGGCTGCTTTCGTCATAATTCTAGTATTAGGGCTGTTGAAATGTTGTGACTTACCCGTGCTTTTTAATTCATGAAGCTGTGAAGATTTCTGTTTCGGTATTCTACTAAAAGTGGTAGAACCTTTAAATGAATTAAAAGCACGGCTAAGTCACAAAATTTCAACAGCCCTTACTAGAATGATGACGAAAGCAGCCTTTGAATTTCATCCAAAAAAATCTTACCCAAAAATGTTACCTAAATCATATCAGGCACTGGAAGAAGAAAATAATTAGTCCAGTTTCTTTCTTTCCTGGGAAGACTTCTTTACTCCCAAATTCAAAATTGATGGAGTTTCGAGACTAGCGTACTTGCCGGTTGCCTCAAGTGTTTTTTTCACTTGCAGTCGCAAACTTCAATCCTGAATTGCGTTTGTTTAACGACCCAGATTTACTCTGAGGAGTGAAGTGGTCTCGATTGAGACGACATATCGGAGGAAAGGACATCGAAGATAAGAATATTATGAACTTACCTGTCCGATTGAAAAACGCAGACAAACAAAGCAAGAACAGCGACATGGACACTCTTAAACTACGGGGTTTTGCCATCTTGGCTATCGTGCAATCAAGTTGTGTCTCTGATGCGGAATGGGTGCTCTGCTCGCTCTCAAACAGTGCATCTGGTCTTGAGCAAACCTCACGTACGTATTATGTTTGATTTAACGTGTGTGGGCGTTTACTAAATACTAAGGTGCTCGGAAAGTGCCATCCGACCTGTTGAGATCTCGAGATAATGATCATCCCTCACGATGAAGAATATTGACAAGATGTCGACATAATATCCTGAGATAATCTATAAGTGACGACACATTGTAAACATTGAATCTGGCATCCATCAATGATGTAGGATAGCGACATCTTGAAACATGAATTTCGACCATTATCTCGGTATACAAGTCAGATGGCACTTCCTGGGCACCGAATGTACAGGAGCAGCATTAATTTGTATCAGAAGTGGGCCGAGGTTCACGCAGCGCTAGCAATGAGCCCACAAGTCACTGCATGTATCAGGGAGATCTGAGGGAACATTATCATATACAAGTTGCCCAGGAACTCAGGAAAACCTTTTGAATCGTTCCTTTTTCGGGTTATCTTCCGAACACCATTTGGTTTTGTTGCAGTTTCGATAGTTACCAATTAAGCAGATATTTCCTAGCATGACTGCAACAAAACCTGATTTCATCAAACCTATCATTGGCCTTTCAAACACATATACTGTAACTCTGTTACAACGATGGAAAAATTAGAAAGTTTATATACAAAGTGTGTGATATAAAATTATAAATGTACATGTACGATTGTACATTATGTAATTATTATTAATTTAAAGGTATAGTATCATAGTACTTTGGTAGCCGGTACAGAAACAGAAATCTTCACAGATTTACAAAAAACTTACATGCCTATACAGATGGTGATGGTAGAAACATACTGTTAAAATCTTTCTGCCTGAAATGCTGTTTATCCAGAAAAGAGTAAAACCAGTGACCAAAATGATTTTTGATCTTTTAAAGATAAAAAATTAAAGAGAAAAAAACATAAGAAATACTGTGGCCGTTTTTCAATGTTTTCTCAAAAAGTGGGCACCCCATTATGGGACTGACATTTTCACAGGTGCCTTTTACAGTATCTTCCTTGATATTTTTGTCCATGAATCTGTATTTCTTTGACAAAAACCAAAGTATGATATTACCTTTAATAAATCTGAGGATTTCGAATTGTTTCTGATAAGCCAATTCTAGAAGTTAGACTCGAAGGTGTACGATTTGAATTATCCTTTATCAGTATTTTGATTGGAATCAATGCAACTTTTCCCCGTAGTTTTCATCAAACCAAAATTATGAATTTGTTGTTTTATGATAATTAGAAATAATGATGATTTGGTGTGATTAGCTTCACGTGGACTTGTGTTGAATACATTGACAGCTTGAGGTTGTTTTATTCATTAATACTTGGGAAGATATGTTCCCTAAGGTCTACCAGCTCTCTCTGATGTCCCAGAACAAGGCTATTATACAAGCTTGTAATTGAATTCGCACGTGTGGGAGGATCGGAGTACGAGTGTAATTATCTCCGGCTGATGCCCCTTAATCCTGCTGTCACTCATCATGAAAATAAGACTTTATAATCAGGCGAACCAGTGGCGCACCCAGGGGGAGGGGGGGGGAGGGCCTCGGGGGGCTTCAGCCCCCCCCCCCCCCCCCGAGAGGGTCCTTGAAAAAAAAAATTAAAAAAAGGGGAGGGAAAGAGAGAGGAGGAGGAGGAGGGGGGGGGGGCTGGGGTCACAAAATGTTTGTTGGGCGTTTTGTGGGAGAAAAAATTTTTTTGAGCCTCCCCAAAAAGACAAAATCCTGAGTGCGCCGGTGAGGCGAACTTACCAGGGGTGGGGGCTGGGGTCCCCCCGCCCCCCCCCCCCCCAAAAAAAAAAAGAAATTAATTGAGAAAATCCTGCGAATTCATCTGTTTGCTTATTATAAATTGAAATAAATACTGTTTGGTCATTAATTTCCATTGTCTTATTGTCGATATGAGAAGTGTAGTCTGTGGCAAGTTAATTTAATCATGTAGTAAGACCCTTACAGTACTCCGTGCTATTATCATTATGCATGTTTGAATGTTTTAAGAATATTTTGACAAGCGCACGTACGGTGCTCAGAATAGCGCTATCAGTTCAACGGAACTTCCTGTACTTGTACTTCCTGCACTCACTTCCGGCGCTTCTGTGCTGCCGGGTAAAATCAGAAGCTACTTAATTCACACAAGACAAAATTAATGGCTACGCTAAGAATTAAAGGTATACTACATGATTGGTAAACTCACAGAACAGCACTCTCACTTTGTCAAATCCTGCATGCACATGAAATGATAAACCTGTGAACATTTGAGCTCAATAAAAACCCTCCGACTCCGCAATTTTTCTCATACACAACTTGGTTTTCATCTTTTATACCGACCCCGAGATCAAAACTGTTTTAGGTCTAATTGTTTGACTAATTTCTTGATAAATACACCAATTGAGGCAGCAATATTTTAACGGTATATGTTTCCACCATCACCATCAGTTAAACGTAAATCTGTGAGCATTTTTGTTTCATATGTTTAAAATTTTAAATCAATAATTCCCAATCATGTTACTAAAAAGACAAGAATGCACTGAGGCCAATTTCATAAAACTGTTAAGCACAAAAGTTTGCTTAGCACAAACATGTCTCGCCCAATAAAACAAACCACCAGTGAAAATTCCATTTGATATTCATGGTCATCAAACAACAGCCAAAGAACAATCACAAGTGATACACAACACGTGGCAATTTGGTTGTTAACCCTGTTTTTATTGAGACAGAAATGTCTTGCTTAGCACATTTTTGTGCTTAACAGTTTTATGAAATTGGCCCCAGTACAAAAAGAATTCCCGTGGTGCTAATATTTTTACTAAACATTTTGATGATCTATATAATGGAGCTTTCATCACTAACCTTGGCTATCAAATTACATGTACAGTGTATTTACATTTTTCATTTAAATAATAATCAAAGACTGTTAATAATAGTTGGTTATTCTTAGTCTGGTTCCCGGACCCAAAAAGCGCCAGACTATTGTCTGTCAAATATAGGGTCCGGTATCGGCTACGTGTACTGGAGGGTCACGTGACCAAAAAGACCAAGTTTTGGTCTTTTACGGAAAAATCCGAAACATTACGAACTCGTTTTCGTTCAACTTCGGATAGTAACGTTGACTTTCGGCTATTTCCGACAGGTCACGCGAGGTCACGTAGTTCAGGAAAAGACACGTCATGTAAATATGTTACATTCCGGCTACAGTTAGCCCAAATAGAGCATAATTATTGTTCACATACAACAGAGCACTTTTCCTATTATGCACTTTTGAGGAGTTTGTTGTATGGTTTTTTTCCCACCCTTTGATTTCTTATTCTGTCCAGATAAAATTGCATGTGCTTACAAAAGTGCAAAAATGAATGCTAAAATTGATTCTCGGTAAACGCTAAAACTAGCTTCCGCGCCTGCGCAGACATGACAGCTGTGTCATGTTCTATTTTTAACCGTAGCCGATACCTGACCTAAGATTTTTAATAAGAGTCGTCAGGGAATCTTTGGGCAGGGAACCAGACTAGGTTATTCTCTGCTTTTCATTTTAAACATTTTGAACGAGGCTAGGTCAAACAGCTGGTGACCTTTGACGCACATGTACTACATTGCACAGTGTTTACAACGGAGAATGTAATGAGATAGATTGGTCAAAATGTTGTATTTTATCGGTCTTGGTTTGGGAGATGCTAAAGATATCACCGTTAAAGGGTTAGAGGTTGTACGGAGAGCGAAGAGAGTCTACTTAGAGGCGTATACCTCAATCCTTACTGTTGGAAAAGATTGCTTGGTAAGTTGGTGGTGGGTGAGAAACTCACTTACGCGCTTACTGAATACTGGCCCTAAATAAAGTTGTATTAATTAGTTTCATCAATTACAGGTGATGCAGGTCATTTGGGTATGTTTACTCATAAGGCCATAAAAAAAATGTTGTATTGGAGTAACGGAGGGTTGGAAATAGGTATAGGGTAGGGCAGGCGGATTTTTTTTTTTAATTTAATTTTTCCTGTATTAAATGCTTTTTTTCCTGTATATCACAGTATTTGACGAGTCAAACTAAGACAAGAAATGACATACCAACTTTAACCAGTCTGGTTTCCATCTTTTGCTCCTTTTAAGCTTGTAATCTGCATACAAATTTGCAATTTTGTTTTTATTTTTAAAATTTTTTTTCCCGATTTCTTTTTTAATTTCTTTTTTCTTTTTTTTTTTGGTTTAAAATGTTTACGGTCGGGGCATATTTTTGGGTTGGGCGGGTTACGCCAATACAACAATTTTTTTTTATGGCCTAATTTCTCTGTAGTTTACCAATAAAGCCCCTGGCCCTGGCATTCCTCCTCAAAAAGGATGCAAACGCTCAGGAGGACAGTCAAGACAGCATAGAGAATGGAGAAGGACGTGTAAAGTGTGTGGATAGGAATGATACTGATGACACTAATGCGTCTGATGATAATGATATATTGAGGTGAAGGATTGGGTAATGGCTGATTATGACGAAGTTGTGGCAAAACACTAGTTGGTGAATTTAAAGTGTCAGTCATGACCCGTGCTTGGCAGAATTGTAAATGACCCAATCCTAGAGATGAAATCTTCTATTTATAAATGATCCCAGACCACTCAAACACTTAGCATCATATCCCTCTTAATATTCCAGGTCTCTTAGTTTTGTAGAACAGGTACGTGCTAAGTGATGGCTAGATATTGCCTTCCTTTAACATCCATTTTATTTATCCTTGCTCGTAAAGTTTGTGAGGGACATTTTATATGCTAACACGTGCACACGTGTACTGCCCAACCAAGTACAATTAAAATCTTTTATTTTGAGGAAAATTTAAAATCTTTTACAGTTTTCCTTTTCTTTTTTTTGTAAGGTGAGGGATGACCTTTAAAAAATTTTTTTTCCCAAAAAAATCCAAGAAGTGAACTGAACTGTCACAGTTATTTCTGAGTAGCCCTTCCCCTAATGTTGTTGCATTGGTAGTTTGGCTTTGTTGGATCAAACACTCCGGAAGCATTGATTAAAGTAGCCTTGTCAAGCATAAATGTTATGTGAGTGACTTGAATTGTTTCATATCCATTTTGAAGTCATTTGGAAAGTTGGTAGGGTTAATTTAGAGAACCCTACCAGAGAACCAGATGGAACACTGAGATTTCTGGGTTTTTTTTCACACTTGAAAAGTTTCAATCCCGACCCATCCTGGGAAGGAGGGCCTAACCAGATTGAAAACAATCCTGGTATGGACCAGGGTTGAGAATGTCAACTCAGTTCCAAACTGCATTTTTTTGCCGTGATCTGTGTCTTATGAGCCAGTTCACTTTAAATGTAGTGTGAACGATGTGATGTGTCTCTCCGGTCTGGTTCAAAAACTTGCCGGGCTGAACCGGGACGGATCCGGGGTGGTTTTAACTCGAATCGAAAATGAGATAGTGTGAAAAGGCCACATGAATCAAATTACTTCCACAGTGGAGTTTGATCGATATGACTTGCAAGGTTCAGTCAACTTCAGCTGTTGATGTTGCATTATTTTCTTTGATTAGGAGGAATTCTATGGCAGGAACTTGATACTTGCAGACAGAGATATGGTAGAACAACAATCAGCTGAATTATTCCAAGATGCCCAAACAGAAGATATAGCATTCCTTGTGGTTGGTGATCCATTTGGGTAAGTAGGACAGAGCCAAGATGTTATCAACTCTGTTATTTAACAGGAAAGAAAAGCCTGTTGAATGTTACATCTTCTCTCAAAGGTACTTTGATACTTTGGTAGCCGAAACAGAAATCTTCACAGATTTACCTATAACTTACAGGGTATAAAGATGGTGATGGAAAACAAAATGTTCACAGTTTTTCTGCCTCAAATGCTGCATTTATCAAGAAAAAGAGTCAAACCAACGACCAAAAACAATTTTGTTCTTTAGAAGATAAAAAATAATAAAACATTTTAAAACATGTGAAAACAATTTTTAAAATATCGTGCACGTTTTTCACTGTTTTCTCAAAAAGTGGGCACTGTATGGGACTGGAAATTGCACAGATGACTGTTGCTGTATCTTTCGTGATATATTTATTTGCCCATGAATCTGCATTTTGTTGACAAAAACCTTTAGTATGATATTACTTTATCTAAATGTGTAGGTGATTAAGATTGTCTTTGTATTTTTGATTGCCAGTGCCACAACTCATACAGATTTAGCTCTGAGGGCAAAACAAGAAGGACTGGAGTACAAAGTGATTCACAACGCATCCATCATGAATGCCATTGGATGCTGTGGTTTGCAGGTAATTCTTATTAATAGATAATAATAATAACAATACAAATTTATATATGTCGCACTTATCCGGAAAACCTGATCAAGGCACAGGTCAACATTATTGTTATATTGGGCTGTTGGGCTACATTAACATTCCTGAAACCATCTCGACTCCATGGTGAGTAATATACAGCCCCGGCTGCTGTAAGCGTACAAAAAAGCACAAAGCCATCTCTACCCTCACAGGTACCCATTTACACCTGGGTGAAGAGGAGCAATATGTGACAAAGCGTCTTGCCCAAGAATCCAAGCACCATGAACCCATTGGCTGGACTCGGAACCCACAATCTGTAGATTGACCACAAGACTTTGATGTAAACAAACACTTCACAAGTTTGAGAAAAGTAAACATTTGTTCACCTGTTTCGTTGTTTCAGCTGTATAACTTTGGTGAGACGGTTTCCATAGTATTTTGGACAGATACGTGGACACCTGATAGTTACTATGACAAGATTGCTAAGAATAGACAGATGGGACTGCACACGCTCTGTCTACTTGACATCAAGGTCAAGGAACAAACGGTTGAGAATATGATGAGGTGAGATCAATCATCAGTTGGACAGATTCAGTGAGGTGAGGTTCCGATCCTCACCAAATGCTAAGGGGTTAGAATTTGTGACAAATTCTGACTATGGACGAGTGGAACTCGTTTTGCAAGTACATTGGAACGCCACTATAACAAACATATAGTGTTCATTTGTGGTCATTTGTTATAGTGGTCATTTGTTATAGTGAACAGTGTTCAGCAGGCCTTTACATTGTACATAAAAATTGGGAGCCAAGGATGATGTTCGGTATAGCCAAATGTTCGGTATAACGATGTTCGTTATAGTGGCGTCCCACTGTATTTGAAATGATTAATTGATAATTGCCCCTTTTGTCAACAGAGGGAGAAAGATTTATGAAAAGCCTCGCTTTATGACCGTCAGCCAAGCTGCGTCCCAGTTGATACAGATATTGGAGCGGAAAAGGAATTCAGAAAACCCAGAAGAATTAGGTAATAAAATTTCCTTAAAGATTGATAATATACAGGGATATTTTGCAGTTTTTGCCCTTGATTGTAAAATTGAATGAGAACAGATTCACCAAGCCATGGCAACAGCTTTCTATAATTTATGCAAATTAGGCTTGCCCTTCACTGACATATATGATCAACACTTCATGTTCAGTGCTTTTTGAGTGCACATGAAAAAATCATGCACTGGCCCAGTTGGGATTCGAACCCATGACCTCCTGCTTACTAGAGCAGGTTTTATGCCACTAGACCACCAAGCTCCCTGGGTCAGCAGGGTTAAAGTTGAATCCAATATCGCAGTGGGTACCACAATTTGTCACAGGAGGTTGTGGGTTCGAATCCCACTTGAGCCAGTGCATGTGCACTCAATAAGGACTGAGCATGCAATTCTTATATACGTTGGTAAAGGGCAAGCCTAATTATTTTGCATAATTATACCTCCCCAACGTAAAACCATTACCATAATAACAATGAGCTTCCTATAAAAGCAAAATATCTTCTGGAACATTGGACAGGGGCAAAGCCCAATGACCGGGGGCTGTCCAGGGCGTGTCCAGGGCCACTAGGCAATGTTAAAAGGGCACCAAGGCAATGACAGTGCCACACACAGGGTAGTGGTTAGCAAGGACCAGGGAGGCAAAAACAGCGGACACCATGGCAATGACCAAGGGGCACCAAGGCATTTATTAGGGACACCAAGACAATGACAGGGACCACCAATCAAGGACTACCGAGGCAAAAACGAGGGGCACCATGGCAATGACTATAGCCACTAAGGTAGTAACCAGGGACATCAAGGCAGTTATTGGGGTCACTTTGTCAATGACTTGGGCTGCTCATTGTCTCAATGATTGTTTATTTTGTATTTCAGCTTTTACTGAAGACACTGTCTGTGTTGGCGTAGCTCGTGTTGGATCTGATACACAACAAATAGCTGCTGGTACCCTGCGACAACTGGCGTCCATAGACATTGGTGGACCCCTACACTCATTGGTCATTGCGGGTCACATGCATCCATTGGAGCTGGAGATGTTAAAACTGTTCGCCGTGGAAACTACTCTATTTGAACATTTATTGGAAGAAGCTGAAAAAAGGTAACAATTAAGATCGTTACCCTTCATTATAATGCAAGCCCACGGGAACGGCGGGTGCTGAGGGCTGCACCACCAACTTTTATGATGGGAGTGCTGATTCAGCACCGCCTATATTTAACAGACATTAAAAGCACACCATGTAATAAGAATCATCCGTAGACTTCATCTCAGCTAGCAACAAATTCATATATTACTTGCTCATTATTGTCTCGTATCACTTATGAACGCTTCCCTGATAAGATGTGAAAGTGTAAAAAAAAAAATAATGGCTGAAATCTAGGAGCTCCACGTCAGAATGGCTTCATGCTTGCAGATTATCTTACTTATGCCAACACCCTCTGACAAATAATGCATTCCCAGGGGTCTGAGTTAATGAGGCGTGCACTTGTTTCCTCCAGCAGACTACAACAGACTGCGTTTTATAACTTCTCAAATTATCATCATACAAATTCTCATATCTTTGTGATACGTCTGTAAGACAGTTAGTTATATTGGGTATTAATGATTCTGACAAGAAATTTCATTTGTAAGTATAGAATAGCAATATATTATTGCTCCGTTTACTTGACAATTTCGAGAGCCTTTATTTGGCTTTAAATTGATTATTATCTTTAAATAAATCTCATCACACGTATGTACTGTTATGATAAATGTAAGCTTTTTATTTATTTATAGACCGAATGAAAATAATACAGGAAAAATCAAAATTTTGGTTTCAAGAAAATAAAGTTCTACAATGTTATCTTATCCTTTTAAGCATGAACATGGTACGTTTAAGCATTTAAGCAGTTGTTATATCAGTGAACTCCATTTGAAGAGTGGAAACTCAAATACAGCGAGACCAAACGATCTGTCACATAAGTATACCATCAGTTGTTATTCCATATTCAAATAATTATCCCAATGACACCTAAATAATTTACAAAAAATTAGCAGTAGCACAATTTTCAGAATAAAACAGATATCATGTGCTCATGTCAGCCATCTTGACATTTTGAACAATTTTAAACAAGGTAGTAGCCAAGCATATCAGTACTAATGTCCACAACACTGAGGTAACTTTCAGCAAGGTGGTCAAGTTTTATTACAATGAGTTGTTATGTCAATGCGATGTAAAATCCTTGCACTCTGTTATGATGTTACACAAATAATGAGTGTTTATGAGTAGAATGGTAAGAATATTTTCATGACGTGACAGATGGAATGTCACTGAATGAAATGAATCTTACCATTCTACGAATGTGGAACATTCATTATTTGTTTTATATCATGCCCACATAAGTCGTCGTCTTCTGATTGGTTGACTTGTAATAATCTGGTACTTCAATGTTCAACTTTTTGATACGGCAGCCAATTTATTGGCATATTATTAACCTCTGCTAATTTACAGATTTGAGTTGTGCACGTCCGTGATAATGCGGGCGCAACCTAATGTTACAATAGTACCATGAAAGTACTAGTACGGATAATTTGGTGACATGTGATCAAGATCTACCAATCAGATGACTTTGATTTATGCAGTCATGATATAAAATGATGTATAAATGTGTATAAGATAGATAATTATTTACTGAACTTACTCAAGGAATTCTAGCATCATTTACTAATAAAGACAAGTAACTGGAAAATAAAAATAAACTAAAGCACTCCAATTGTTACAATGAAACAGGGCATGCAAATTAAATTTGACAATTGCTTAGCAAAACCTTACTAGACAATTAATTATTTACTTTAGTTCACGTATATCATGAACATTAAATTAGTTATTTAAATATTTAAATTAGTTCACATATAGTTGTAAAGTCATTGATTCTCACAAATAGGTTTTTAATGATTTCACATCAGAATGTTTCCATTTACAACATGATTTCTCAGCCACGGTTGTCATGGCATTAGACAACTTTATAAGTAGGATATTCTAAAAAAAAAAAAGACCAGTGGTGTACAAGCCTTTTAAGACAAAAACTAAAATAGGCATTTCATCATTTTAACATAACTTTAAAAGACAAAAACAAAGGGGTTTCCAAAGCAAAGCAGCAAAGCCTCATAAATAGTTCTTTCTTAAAAATACATCTATTTACACTTTTGGGAAGCAGATTAAATGGATAAAATTGTACCATTTAAAGATGTACCTTTGCGTTTCTCTATGAATGTCTATTTTTCCTCTGTTGTCATTATTTTTATTTTAAATTTGTGACTAATTTAATTGATTCTGCAGATCAAATTGTTTCATCAAAAAATCAACAACTTAAGTATTGCTAGAAAGATAAGGTTTTCAACCATATCCTAAAAATGATTACACTTTGCGCATATTAATGAGCAAATCACTTTATTTCATTGGTCAGTTTATGACATTTATAAACAAGCTAAAAATAGGACACACCTAGCACACATATTCTCTGTGTTTTACTTCCCACAAATAGCAGGAAGAGATTCTGCTTCAGTAAGAACAATTCTTAGCTTAGCAGTAAATTCATGCTAAGAGAAATTTGACTTCCGGCTTAAATCCGAATAGTATCTGACACGCAGACTTTGCACATAAACACCCCAGATTGAATTTCTCAGACTAAAGACTCTGTTTCTATATCACATGATTCGGGGCAAGCTTTTGCATAGTGATACCCATCTCTGGAGTGGTCTGGTTCCTGTGTGCCATTCTTATCCATTATGAACAGTGCATTGGTGCAAGATGTCTGTTATGTAACTAAGCAAAAGCTAGCCCTGAATCATGTGATATAGTAACAGTGTCTTTAGTCTGGAGAATTCAGGTTTTGATGTTTACGTACAGTGAAAGAATTCAGTGTACCAAATATTGTTCAATTTTAACTCGCGAAAGTCTTAGGCCGAGTCCCAAATCTCTGGCTGCGGCCGCAAATAACACAAGTCTACGGAAACGGCTGCATTTACTGGCTAGTGGCTGCCATGTGTGCGTGTGTAATTTGCAGCCGCAGCCAGAGATTTGGGACACGGCCTCATTGGGCCGTATGCATAAAAAGTAGCAATTGCTTGCAAGCAATTGCTTCAAGCACAAGCAATTGCTTGTCAGGCAAAAGATCAAGCTTAAGCAATTGCTTAAATCCGTATGCATAAACTTTTGCTTCAGCTTAAGCCTTTTGCTTGCTTTCAGCGAGCAATAGCTTGAGGTTTCAACACTAAGGACGCCACGCCGGGGCGAACACCATTCATGGGAGAGCAAAGGCGGGTTACGTAATATGTAACGTGGGGCCGGGGGTGATCGGTACAGAATGTACATGTATAACACTCATACATGCTCCCCAGCAGGCAAAGACCCCGACCATGACCAGTATTGGCAAAAGGACGGATGACTCAAATAATGAAAAAAAATTCCAACATGAAGACAAGAGCGAAAATAAAACACAAACAGAATAATTTCCGATAGGTCGCTGGAGCTATTTCTTCTCGATTTATTCTACTCCTGTACAACTTTCTCTTACGACCATGAATATGATGACAAAACGCAAAAATCATGATTAAGCAAGAGCTCAAGCTGGTATGACGGAGCTTTAAAAAACGTAAGCAATTGCTCATAAGAGCAAGCAAAAGGTTCGTTTTATGCATACGTTTTGTTAAGCAATTGCTTATCTTTAAGCAATTTCTTGCTGCCCGCAAGCTATTGCTTGTGCTTGCTAGCAAAAACTTTTGCTTGCAAGCAATGGTTTATTTTTATGCATATGGATTCCAGTAAAAGGCTAGCACAAGCAATTGCTACTTTTTATGCATACGGCCCATTGTCTACAGGTCCAATTAAACATGACATACATCAAGAAAAAGAATTGAGATACTGACATGGTCTGACTTCTACAAACAAAAAGACAGAACGCACAAAAAACAAATACTACCATCTGACCGTACGTCAATATGGTAATATTTACACAACAACATTAATATGCATCATGTCGATGTAACAATTGACCAATAAAATTCTCAGCAAATTTTACGAAGCAATTTCATTGGTCTTGGTGGCCTTTGATTTCTTAGTACCATTGTAAACCAGCAGATGTCGTTTGTATCCCTCACGTTAAATGGCTGCCTGGTCCACTTGAACATAAAGCTGTCTTACTCCAATCTGAAAAAATCCAAAACCGATAAATCCCGCTCCAGTCAATTTTTCTTTGTTCACTTTTCAATGACTTTAAATTCAGTCAGTTTCCCTTGTGGTTATTTGATGAAACATTAAAGATGTGTATTACTATTTATATGTGTAAGTTTCAGTGAATCTTCTGGATGATGAAAACAAAGCCGGAGCGGACTTAAAGAGGATGTTCAACACTCAACAAACCTTTTCTTTTAATGAAAAGGCTCCCATATCTGATGTCACAACATGACACAGATTTGTCTGCTGCCCCCATTGACGAAATTCAGATAATCTCAATTTTGGGAAGCTTGTGGGTTGAGCATCAGTATCAGTTGGTGGATACGTGGAACACCCAAGCATTTTGAGTTGAGCATGTCGAGAGAAAATGCCACGATTTCTCTTACAAATTCTAATTCAAAATAAGTTCTAAACGCCACAAACGTGGTCCATCAAGTTTAATTTGTGACCGTTTGTTGAATGACCTCACCTGCGTGAATATATTATGTGTTTGGCTGGTGATGTACTTGATGTCAGCGTTTGGTGCAACCTCCACTTTGAGGGTACCCACAAAGACATCACTACAAAGAGTCCAGAAGTGAGGTTCATGAATACTGTACACTCCCTCAAGGTTTGTTACCTACAAATGCAAACCAGACAAACAAACAAATGCTTTTTGACTTCGTCAGTTCAACTAAGAAATGAAAGGGTAAGAGTTGGTTAGAGTGCCGGTACGGTATTCCAGAGGTCGCTGGTTCGAATCCCACTCCAGTCAGTTTTTCTTTGTTCACTTTTCAATGACTTAAATTAGCCAGTCAGTTTCCCTTGTTGTTATTTGATAAAAAGGAAGGAGATCAACTGGGTTATAAATGCATCCATCAATTTCGGGAGAATAAATAAAATTGGACCGGAGATTGGAACTTGAACCTGAGATTGCCAGATAGAGGCACCAGAATGAAACTTTTGAAGATATCCAGCACTATGGTAAGCGCATCGGTACTACTACAAGTCAAATATCTTTACTTAAAGTGCCGGTTTGAGATCAAACAATCCATTATTAACCATGATTAAAAAATCATGCGCTGGCTCAGGTGGGATTCGAACCCACAACCTCCTGCTTACTTGTGCAGATGCCATACTACTAGGCCACCGAGCTAGCTGGGGTCAGCAGGGTGAATTGAATCCAGTATCATGGTGGGAACCATATAAAGGTCTGTTGGTGTTACAAGAAACTTGGCCAATGATGAGGATGACTAGAGTCATTTGGATAAGGAGATATTTGAGCGTCACTTTGCAAACCACAATGGGATCAGTGGCCGCCCAGAGGTCCATTTCCAAACTATTTCACCCAAACACAAACTCCATCCATGCTAGAGTGCCCACTATCAAGCCATGAAACACGAGCTGGCCAGTAACATTTTAAGATTCCTTTTAGATAATTTAAAGAGAAATAACGAACTTACCCTGCCATAACATGCTGGTAACTCTTTGTCGAGAGATGAAGGCGTCCGCATCATCAGAATGTAAACAGAATCACGTAATAATGGCAAGACACTGTTCAAACAAAAAGACAAACCAAACAAAACACTAATGAATAATCACAAGAGGATCTTGTGGGTTTTAACTTCACATTTTAGCTGAGAGCTGCACATGAAAACTTTATATTAAGAGGAAAACATATTCTAATTAAAACCTTTTGAAAAGTGAACAAAGAAATATTGACTGGAGCAGGATTCGAACCAGTGACCTTCGGAATACTTTACCGGCACTCTTACCAACTGAACTACCTAGCCCTATGTTGATGGTGTCCCTAATTATCTTTGTTTGTTTGGCAGTCAGAAGCTGGATAGCTCAGTTTGTAGAGCACCAGTACGGTATTCTGGAGGTCGCTGGTTCGAATCCCACTCCAGCCAATTTTTCTTTGTTCACTTTTCAATGGTTTAAAATCAGTCAGTTTCCCTTGTGGTTATTTGACAAAACTAGTTTGAGCAATTTTCAGAGTCTAAAGCAAAATTGTATGCCATTTCACAAAAACCGACATCCTTATTACCTGAGCATAATGAGTACAGCAATAAACATTGAACAGATCGAGTCCACAACCATCCAGCCAAAATAATGCATCAGCACAGCAGAGATGATGACACCTACACTACCTAGTGTATCAGCCATGATGTGTAGAAACACACCTGCAAGACAAACAGACAAATAGACAAACAAACAGTCAATATAACTGCCAGGGATCGATTTCACCAAACTCATCATAACTTACAATCAATCATAGGATTTGCGATACAATTGCAGCCCTATGTAGGATAGGCCACCCTGCGCTGGGTTACCCTTCGTATTAATGTGAGTTACAATCGATCATAGGGCTTTGTGAAATCCCTGATTAGACCCTTTGGTCAATCAAAAGGAATAGACTGAAGACCAAAGAGCATGTGTACCATTGGTAGATAAATGATTGCAAAAGTGAACAAAGAAAAATTGACTGGAGCGGGATTCGAACCAGCGACCTCTGGAATACCGTACCGGAGCTCTTACCAACTGAGCTACCCAGCGCTATGTTGGTGGTGACCCTTATAAGATAATTGACTATTAGGGATGGTATTCAGGAGGTCGCTGGTTCGAATCCCACTCCAGTAAATTTGTCTTTGTTCGCTTTTCAGTGACTTAAATAATTAATCTAGTCAGCTTCCCTTGTGGTTATTTGATGGGCATAAAAGTGGTTGAATCAACGTAAGCCTGAAGATGTTTCAATATAACCCCTACTTAACTCGTGAGGATAAAAAAAAAAACACTTTATAAATCTTTGTATCTCCTTTTAATGATTGGGAAATGATACAAACTTCCCAGTTGGAATCTTAGCGTACCTTGCATGATTTCCTTCTGTGATCCCATCGGTGTGTGTTGATGCTCATCGTCATCTTTATAGTCCAAACCTTCAACAGAGAAAGTGATCAAAATATCAAAATTATTTCTAAAGAACACTCTATGAGGTCAGAATTTGGACAAGAATAATGGCCAGTGAATATATCCAATTCAAAGAATTGATATATTATTACTACTTCTACTACTGCATTTCCTGAAAATAATGCTAGATGGACCATTCTTTATGTTTGTGGCTAATTAGATTAAGAAGTCACAAAAAGAATAATGCAACATGTACCGTGTACTGACTGACAACTTACCTACTCCGTGTGCATGTCCATGTCCATGACTATGTCCATGTCCATGGCTGTGACCGTGGCCGTGACTGTGACCGTGTCCTGCAACACCATTAGATTCACTACCTGTATACAAACAAAAGAAAACTTGAGACCCATCAAAGAGGCAAATGACAACTGTCAGAGCTAGCTTATTCTTCTATTGTCTCAGTTAAGAAAGAATTACACTAGGGGCCCGTTTATTTCAGGAACGCGATCAGTGATCTGGTGCGCAAAAGCTGCTCCGGAATGCATTTTAGCTGTCCTGCCTGCGACGTGGATTGGCAAGATCAAATATGGTGACCAAGATCCACGGCGAAACAA
Source organism: Astropecten irregularis (assembly GCA_963971285.1). Lineage (NCBI taxonomy): Eukaryota > Metazoa > Echinodermata > Asteroidea > Paxillosida > Astropectinidae > Astropecten > Astropecten irregularis. The sequence goes on from OZ020253.1 coordinate 20,362,613, forward strand.
ACAGGCCTGAACGAGACGTCATTTTCACTTACCTCCGTGGGAATGTCCATGGCCGTGTTGGAATGCAAATATACCGACAAGATTGACAATAAATCCCAGGACTGAGACAACGAACAACCTTTCATGCCGGACCTCAGGAGGCTCAAGGAATCTCTGCAAAGACAAATGATTTCAATCATTATCAGCGTTATTCAACGTTGTAATTCTGGTAATCACTGGTCGTCCATAATTGTGCTACCACCTGGGCTACCTAAGCACTATATGACCCATGGAATCCCATACCTGAGCTCTACCACCTGAGCTACCTAAGCACTATGTGACCCATGGAATCCCATACCTGAGCTCTACCACCTGAGCTACCTTAGCACTATGTGACCCATGGAATCCCATACCTGAGCTCTACCACCTGAGCTACCTAAGCACTATGTGACCCATGGAATCCCATACCTGAGCTCTACCACCTGAGCTACCTAAGCACTATGTGACCCATGGAATCCCATACCTGAGCTCTACCACCTGATGCTGAGCTACATATGTACCTGGGCACTATGATGATGCCTTCTCGTGTGGCGGATGAGATAACTGCAAATAAATTCAACACCATTCGGTAGCACTACATAAGACTACAGTAAATCACCATGTACGATGCAAAAATATAATAATATCTAAAAAGTACAAAATGGGTTTATGCGCTAGGATATCAGTGAATAGCAAGTATCCCAGCTTTGAGAGTATCTCCAGCCTAATACCACATGGCCTACATTAGGACATCAGGTCATGTGGCATTCTAAGGACAGCATTTATAGACCTTTCTTTTGCAACGTCACAGACCAAGTTTTTGCCAACCAGCATGGCGGAAAGTATGGCGAGCCATCAAAGCCAGGCATAAAAAATTACCACATATTTTACCCAATTTGTACACAACGTTTCATAAACATTAAAAGATATTGCTGAATGTAATGGAAACAACATAAGCAATGATGGTATGTATTTTGTGCAGCTGTGCAAAGTTTTCAAAAATGTTGAATGTGGTCACACCGTCTTTCGAGAAGACGAAATTATTTGCAACATTTGGCCGCCCATGCCAACCAGCAGCCAATGTTTATAAACAAAAGAAAGGTCTATGTCAATTCCACATAACTTCATCTCAATGTGAATGGTAAAGATGATAACCAAATTAAACCAGAAAAAGACAACACACTGATTAAAGCAGAGTGTACACTGTCAACAATTTTGGTAAGGTGTTGCACAGGTAGGGCAACACACTCGGGCAACATGAATTTGGCCCTGTACATTTGGTAACAATTTTCCTCATTATCTTTGTTCCATTCCATGGTAGCTGCCGTTTTGTCCAAATCACATGATCACACTAGATCAGGTGACCTAGAGCCTACTCCTGATTGGTTAATGACAGCAACATCTCGGTAACATAAATGTGTTTCTATTCTTTCATCAACATCTGAGCGACACTTGTGCGACATGTTACCCAACTCACTTTGCTCTTTGCCTACTGACATCATTTTCAGCAACAAGCTACCTGGTCTTGCATGTTACCGAGAATATTACCAGAAATGTTGACAGTGTACACTCTGCATAAATTAATACTTAGTGTAAGGTTATTATCTTACCTCAACTGCTTCAGAGAAGATAAAGAAAGCAATGAAGAGTAAAAACAAAGCATTGATGAATCCTGCCAGAATTTCAGCTCTGACATATCTGTACAAAGTATACAAGGTCATCATAGCACAAATCATTTTCTTGAAATACATTTGAATATTTGCTATCTTAATTAACAAAATATATGTAATATTCTGTTTAAAAATAACAAATACCAGTTATATAAACATAAACAAAAACAAAGAAATTAACAAAATGACATAATTTTATTTTTTGAAACTTAATTTCAATCATTTCTTACCCATATGAAAATGTTGGAGTAGCCCTCCATTTTGAAATGACGGAAGCAGCAAGACCGGCCAACAGTGCCGTACAATCAAAGAACATGTGAAAGGAGTCCGAGATCAGACCAAGGCTGGAAATGGAGAAACATACATTCATGTTCATCATTCATTCAATTAATTAATGAGTAATGAGTAATGCACAAGGAAACTTTGACAGACCTAATACCAGGAACCAGTGGTCCATTTCACAAAGCACTAATATCAATCTTAAATGCTGATCAATCTTAATTGTCAAGCAATATGTGGTGTCACAATACAAATCATGCAGTGATTAAGATTTATCTTAGTGCTTTGTAAAAATCAACCAGCACCTCTAGAATACTGCAACATTGCTCTTGCACACAGGATTTTCATTCCTATCTCCAATTATGAGTCTCCCTATTGCTAATGATCAGCTATTTCATGTCTCATTGTTTCGTTGGGAAGACAGAATTAGGCAAATTAGGCTTGCCCTTCACTAACATCAGCACTGCATACTCATTGCAACTGCATAAATTTACATATATCATGTCTACTGCACATGAATTTTATTCGTGAAATAACCACAAGGGAAACTGACTGAGTTTAAAGTCATTGAAAAGTGAACAAAGAAAAATTGACTGGAGCGGGATTCGAACCGGCGACCTCCTGAATACCATACAGGCGCTCTACCAACTGAGCCATCCAGCCCTACGTTGGTGGTGACCCCAATAGTCAATTATCTTTGTTCGTTTGGCAGTCAGAAGCCATGAAACCACGCACACACCGCAACGAGCAAATTAATTTTGTTACGCACAGTCATAGTTTGTGGATTGGTACATGTATGTTGGAACAGCTTCGTGTATTTTTGATCCATTAGTTGCATAAGCCAACAAGCAGAGGCATTAGAGAGAATTTGCACAGTCATACATACACTGTACATGTATGGTTTAGACATCCACCCTCAGGAAATGAGACATATATTTATCTTGTTTTACTCATAAGCTTGAAAAAAAAACTCCCACAACATAAATCAATTGTTTCATGATGTCATGCAAGATGCCTCCATATAATAATGTACTCTTTATAAATATCCACACTGCCTGGACAAAATATGTCCTGTCAACACCTACAGTGTAGTTAGTTTCTCACGCAAAGTTGCAAACCCACAGCTATTTCACTAACAGATGGTCCAACTCTGATTTTAATTAACTGAATGATAAAAACATCTGGCATATTCCCTCAATTGCGTCCAGCACGCCAGCACATTCCACGGAAAATGATGCTCAGGTATTTTGATTGAAAATATGTTAAAGTCACTTCAACAACAGCCATATTTAGCATAAATTTATGCAGAGGCAATTTCCATAAATTATCAACAACTACAGCGACAAACAATTACAGAATCAACTTGTTGACATAACAAAACTCTATAGTAAGCTCCTTCTCACCTGTTGGTCCAGACACCGTACGTTAATTCCACGAAGGCAAAGGAAAGGTTCAGTAGAAGAAACATGAAGAGGTTTCTAGATGTGGGGTCTGAGAAGATAGCCCTGGAAGAAAGACAAACAAAACAATACAACATTCAATCAATATTATAACATATTTACAAGGTCAACTTGTCATAATAAAATCACTCACAGTTGATGCGTAAAAAATCAATGCAGAAATCAACCGCTCATAAACTTGTCCTTTTTGTCAACATTTTAAACATTCTGAATTTTCTCACAGGTTAAGACAGGAAATAAGCGCAAACTCAAAATAATCCCCAAACAAAACAGTTCTAATTATTTCCATGGTAACCACAATGACTTCCACTCTCGTTGAAGCTTATTGCTTCTACTGAAATAATGCAGTACGTCAGAGAGCATGAAATGTGTGTTTACTGGATGTTTCCCTTTATTAAAATTATTGTAAGTACCAGTACATGTAATACTATTACTAGCCCAGCATTGGTTTAAAAATAGCGCTGATCCTATAAGAGAAGAGAATTAAACTTTACTATTAGGGGCCGCCATAAAGTATGTACGCACGAAGGAAGGGTGGGGGGGAGGGGGGTTGGTACCGATGCATACGGCATGCATGCAGGGGGGAGGGAGGGTTCAGGCCAATGTGTACTGACAAGAAATTTGCATTTAATCATATCGCATGAAAAGAGGAACAAAGAGAGTAAAAAGCATCATAATTGGTTTTTTCCCCTTTTTTTCTTATTAAACAATCTAACCAATTGTAAAATACATAATTTGAAAGCGACGTCCCAATAACAGAACCGGTCCCTACATGTATGTGGCATTATTACTGTGAATCAATGTACCATGACATGCATGAGAAGTGAAACAAATAATGTGGAATGACCCCTTACCAAACTCACACATACTGTTTATGTTGATATTCATTTTGATACCAGCAAGCTAATAATAATAACAGGTATTTATAAAATGCCTTTACAAGGAATGTCAACTAACTTACCAGTACTTACTCAGTTAGTAATACTTACTTACTTACTCACACTTGAAATTCTTCACTTTAGTCCCATAAGGTTTGTGCACAGGGTGTTAATTAAGTCAAGCACTTGTTGTCAACTCAATGTAAGTTTCTTTTAAAAGCATAATTATAAGGAATATCAACGAGATTCAGCAACACAAAATCGACACTCGACCCAAACACAAGATTAACAGCACTCACAAATGGGTATGATAAAACTTTCTTTTTCTCAGTGAAAAACTGAAAACAGAATTCAAAATTTCAGCAACTAGGAAATGTTAATAGAAGGGTTGTTTTGTTGTAAGGAACGATTTCTGTTGACAGATAACATCCCATATGCAAACCCTATGGGACTGCAATGGTGCGTGTGATAGAGGGCGCTGTTGTTTTTATTTTGGTTATCCTAGTTTTCGTACATCAATCAGCATTCCCGGAGATTAGTCCACTCTGGTTAGCTGGTACCCAGACCCAACAGATCAAGAGTCATGTCTAGGAGAGTTAGGCCTAATTACTGTGGACTTAAGTGGACTTATCTCCGGGAATGCCCATCAATCCACAATCAATAAATTTTGTGAAGAACCAATTCAATTGGCAATTAATTAACGTTAACGACCGTTTAACTAATTAATTAGGGTTATTAACACAATTAATTATTCAGTAAGTCACACCATTACCTGAATCTCTCCTATAGCAAATACTTCCTACCACCTGAATCTCTCCTATAGCAAATACTTCCTACCACCAATGAGGTTACTTCTCTACTTCACCTTGTCAGTCACACATATCCGTGACATATTGAACCACCATGAGTATGACCTTCATCATTTACATTACAAATGCCAAATGGAATACCGAATACGGAATAGGCCTGACGTTACAACACAAAAACTTTCTGAGTGAAGCCTGGTGTTGGTGATTACTTACCGCCCCCAAGATGAAATCTTTTCTTTAATCGAAAATCCCTGCACTTGCACTTCATCTTTATTGGTAAAGGGTAACATCTGTTGGGAAGAAATGCAAATAATACCCGAAATTTAATAGCAGATGTTAGGCTTCCGTTTCAATATGCCGTATCGCCCGTAGTATTATATAGTAATATCACAACACACGAGTTGCTTTCGTGTACACCTGAGTTGTACACGTAAAAATATCCATATGGAGTTTAACTGGTAGTGATACAAAACCCACTAAGACAGCAACGTTAAGGATGAGTTTGGGACCAGCTGAGCTCCAGATGGTCCAAAAGTCTTGAGCCCATACACTCAATGTGATTTATGCGGTACAGAAATGTTAAATAAAAGTACCAGACTTTTTCTAAATTTTGCCATAGAAAAAGGCAATTATCTTACCGATAAAATGACTTAAAAGTCGTTCAGAAGCAGGATAAATCATGTGGCCTATGTCCCATCCTCCTATGATTTGTGTAAGATATTTCAGTCAACACTGCTGCGTTTTAAATTGAAAAAGTTAGACGAAGACTTTGTGTTAAACTTTGACCCACTGGTAATTCAATAGCATTTGTTGACAATCTCACCAAGATGGCGACTCTCGGTGACGGCGGAATTCCATGTGTAAGTTGTAAAAAGTTGCTTTTATATTAATTCTAAACGCGATATCTTAATTCCAACAATAAGATGTGTTCTCTGATATCTACATGAATGTTGTTATAGATTTTCATCATGAATTTGTCACCGATAGCTAACACAGCACCCTTATCTTGTGCACACGTCTGAATCAAAACAAAAGTATGTGTTTAGTTCTGTAGACTTTAGAGGGCGCTCTTTAAGTTCTAATTAAAATAACTTTTTAATCAAGTTAAATCTGGGTGGGTGGGGTTGTTGGGATGATGTTGAGGGGATTCATTTGTACAAATCTTTCTTGTTTAAATGTACAGAAGTTTTTCAAAACATGAACTGTAATATCATACATAAAAGTTGGAATTCAAGAAATGCCACACCCATTTTTGGACTAAATATTTTGCTCAGCAAGGCTAAATATGTGGCCATTCATTGAAACTAGGCCCTAGCCCCCAAATTTCAAATGCACAAACATTCCCTCAGTAACAGTGTAGTCATGACTTTGAAGATCAATTTCTACTTGGGTAAATCTGTAAATTCCTGAATAATGCTCTCTTAGTCTTAGTCTGCTTTGCTAGTTGCTGTAGTCATGGCAGTTGTACTTATAGTTGGTAGAGCCTAGGCGAATCACTCCCAGTAATCATTCACATCAACACCCTGCAGTACCTTTTGAAATTTCTTGAGTTGTTTTATACCATATCAAAATTACTTTCCACAACTAAGCAACCCTTCTTCTAAAACATTCTTCTAGATTTTGGAATGTTCAGTACTGTTGTGTAATATTCCCAGTTCTTGCAGACGAACTTGAGTCAGCAGTTAGTGCATCCATGCAGTTCCACACCTCATAATTTCCCTAAAAACCTAAAAACTACCTGCCACCTTTCCAAAACCTTAGCTTGCTGACATCAAAATTGGTATAAAAACAAACAGCATGTGTGAATTCAGTAACAGTAAAGTATTTTCTGTACCGATGCCAGCGATTCAGTCATGGTTGAATTCCTCAGTATTTCATGTAACATCAGTGAACATTTGTTGTTTTTTTAATGAACAGATTGACATAATATTAAAGAAGATACCCGGTGCTGGTCTTGGTTTGAGTATTGCAGGAGGAATCGATCAGGATAAGAACAAGAATCCCTTCGCTCCTGGTGACTCGGTAATATCAAATAATTATAATGAAACAGAATTGATTTTTGTATTAGAAACAATTAATGATTATCAAGATGTAAGTAATGATGACTAACAACTCTCCTTATGATGACTAGAGCGGGCTAGTCAAAACGTTTAGACCTTATGCGAAGTGCGAACAAAAAAAGAAGTGCGAAAGTAAGTACGAACGATTCTTACACATGGTGTTTCCCCAAACTGAATCACAAACTCATTGTTTTTTTAATGGTTTGTTGCAGGGCATCTTTGTGAGTGGTGTAAAGCCAGGAAGCCCCGCCGAGATGTCAGGACTAGCTATAGGCGATAAGATCTTAGAGGTAACTACCATTATATCAGGTCTCCTGTTTAATAAGACGTCTTCTCATGTTTGCATCACTGTGTATTTAGGAACAGCCAGCTCCAATGTGATGGAGGGCAAATAGATGTGTCACAATGTTTTACCTATTCATGTTGTAGCGTTGTAGATTTATATTGGCGTTCCACTGTATTTAAACCTTAAAATACAAGGCTTTGGACCAAACCGGAGCAGCCATTCAGTCCATGTTATTCAAGTTAATAATCATATTCTTGTCTCCCTTTCTTCTTCCAAGGTCAATGGCCTAGACTTGACCATGTCCACACACAACCATGCCATCAAACTCCTAACCAAAGAGAAGTTTACAGTACTCAAGATGAAGATTCACCGCAGAGGTATCTAGGACTAGTGGCAAGTCTAGTCTGGAGGAGTGATCTTGCCAAGCACTTGATGCTCTGTATAGCAGGAATGTAGATGTAAATGGTAGGCATTGAGGTTATAGAACATACAGGCTTCTCTCAAACAGTTTCAGACAAGGTGTTGATCATAAGTAGAATGGTGATCATGATCCAGACATGCTGTAATTATGTTGGAATGGGTTGAGATACTAGCCTGATGTTTTATATCCAAATTACAATTTTTTAAGTCCTACGAGTAGACTAAGTGTTCATACATCAGCGTGTGTGTTTTATATAGTCAGGATTGAGCCAATTAAATTTTAATAAGTCAAAGGAGTTATAGATTGTCACATTGATTCTGGTGTTGTCATACCTGGGGCCCTTCTCAAAGCTCGGCTCCGGCTCCGGCTCCGGCTCCGGCTCCGGCTCTGGCTCTGTTTTCATACGCTGAAAATATAGGTTGTGGTTTTCCATTGAAGCTGAAGCTCTGTTGTCCTTTTCAAACCAGAGAATCTACTTCCTAACTGCAGCCAAAAGCCTCTATTTTGATACCTATAATTTTGAAATGGATTCACGAAATGGAGGCGGAGCCAGAGCCTGAGCCGAGCTTTGAGAAAGGCCCCTGGACAGTACAACCAATGGTGAAGCTTCATCTATCCTTACTATAATAAAACTATAGAGGGAGCTGTTTGGTTTGGCAGGACACATTTTCCTTGTGTGTGTGCTAATGCTGTAGTTTGGATTTTTATGCAAATTAGAAATATTTAAAATGAATTGAGCATCTCAGAACAGCATAGACAAGATATATCCTCATCTAGATAGCATTTTATCATCAATATACAACCAGGTTAATTCATCTAACACTGGGTTATTCAACCAAGTTCAGGTGAAATTTGTGGCAGAAAAGGTAGAATATTGAGGTCTACTTGTAGCTAGGTGAGAGGTACTGGTCTGCTCTCATTTCCTTTGACTCATGAATACCTCTGCTTTAAATTCATGTTGATCTTGCAGTGATTAATTGCATCCCGGAGCTGTTCATGTACATGTAGAATAATGGAAACAGTCCTAAATCATTGCCCAGTTAGCTAGACTGACCTCATTACTTGATTCAAAGCTTGTCTGTCCATACCAAAAGGACTGCAAGAAACTGACAAGAGTTGTAGTGAATATATTTCATATTGAAATTGAACAACTCTAGCATCAAGGATCTATTGACATCTTCGGATCTGATCAGCATTTCTGATCAAAACAACTTTTTTGTGTGAAATACGGGTATGTTATTTGGGGTAAAATTGACACCAAACACATTTAAATTTTTGCCTGACGATAAAAGTTACAAAGTTTGGTGTGGAGCTTTAGTTGCTTAGAAAGAATGATGTGATGCGGCCATTCCAAAGAGTTGAATTAAAAATTCAACTTTTTAACAAATCTTTGTATTTTATATTATTTGGCTGTGTGATAAATATAAATATTACTTATAGCAACAAGAAATAGATAAAGCAGTAGTCAAATGTTGCTGTTTGAGAAACAATTAATAAAAACCAAAGCTTTGTAAGATAACATTTCTGCTTTTAAGCAGGGAGAGGAATTCCGTACAATTTGCAAGGAGTAAGTTGAACATTGTCAGAAGTTGAACATTGTTGGAGAATTGAGTACAGCTATGTGATATATATGGTCTGTTACATGAGGGGCTTGGCACATATTAAGTTAAAGGACACTGGTTCACACTCGTGTCAGAAGGAAGACCTACCTGTATTCATAAAATTAATATCTTTTGGCATTTTAGCAAAGAACCTTCCTTCAATCTTCAGCTCTTTGCAGTATCTTTATGGCATATTCTCAGGGCTTGAGACAGGTGCTTTACTGTGCTTGAGACAGGTGTTAAGGCCACTTACCCATACATAGTATATTGCTTTGGTTTTACTGTTACCCACATTGTACTGTACTAGGATTGGTTTTTGGTCAATTTATAGACATTTTAGGGTTAAACCTCTTGGTAGTCGGATGCTTCCATTTAAATGAATGGGACAAGAAACAGAGGGCTACAGCTGATTTGATTTGTGTATATAAACCTTGTAGAAATATACTTTGCTACTCCAAAGCCTTTATTTGTATTCCATTCGTATTTTTGATAGAAAGTTTCCTTTTAAAATTTTCTGTATTCATAGGTTTTGTAATATTGTTTTCTTTAAGGCACTTTTGAAAAGTCTGAAATTGCGAGTGTATGTGATCAAAAAGGGGAAAACCTGTATGGCTAGATTTGTAGGATTGTAACCTGGGACCTCTTGTTTAATGGTACAGAGGTGTCCGGTTGGACCAGGGTCCAGTGATGGGCTTCCTAAGCAGCATGATAAGTCTTCCTGGATTAAAAATAATAACATGATTTTTAACCCCATCTTCATGTGCTGTTAGTTGCTTTTTACTTGGTTTAGTATAACACTCACTAATTGAGGTTTGGGGTGGCAGCTTGACTTTGTTTTAATAGAAAAGATTTAGCAAATTTTGGCCCAGGAAGCTTGTTATGGTTAACCGGTTGCTACTCTCCTGTGTAGCGATACATATGCCAAATTGCCAATTAAATATTGATGGGATTTTTGTAGCAGTGAGAGAAATCGCCTGATTTAATAAACACCTGTATAAAACACAAGTTACATGTGGATCAGACTAGAATCGAACCTGTAACCTTTTGCTTGTTATCGCATGCTTCCCAATCACCTGTATTACAAATGCTTAGAAGTACTGAGCAGTGAGTACTATAAGCTTGCAGTGCATGTGACATATTTGGGAAGGCAAGCTTTACTTTGTACTATTTCAGTCCAAAATAAATGTTTCCATGAAAATGAACTTGAATGACCTAAACGTAGTGTGAGGATATTATGTTTGTTCTTTGACATCATCTTTGTAAATGATGTGTTTGTGTGGGATAGTTAAATGGTGCTATGTAGGTCACTTGATGACAAGTGGTCTTTATTATTGAAATTGTAATCAATTTTGCAATTATTTTGTATACTTAATGCTTTTTTTTAATTACATATATGATTATATATGATATTCAAAGCTTTAAAGAAATGTTCATTTTAAACAGGACATTTAAAATTCTTTTCATTTTAATTTTTTTTAAAGATGAAATTCCTTTGGAATGTTGATGAGAACATTTGAGGTAAGATCTTTTGTAATTTTTTTTTTTTTACTCAAGATCATTGATCTTTGGAATTAAATTAGTATATTTAAGAATTCATCAATAAAATGATGGTACTATTCAAAATTGAATTGATTGCAAATGGGATTGTTTTGGTTTTTGATATTTTTAATTAGTGCCTTACATCTTTAATTTTGGACAAAATAGATATAATAAAATATCAGGACTGCTTTTTAGTAAAAAGTCTGTAATGAGTCCTTGTTTTGTAGGGATTTCACTGTGTGTCCAACTAATGAAATACATAGAGAGGTAGTGACACTACTCACACCTCTTTGTGGCAATCATGGGTGCCATTGAGTAAATGTATATTGTCAACGCTTGGGCAATTTGAAAGCAAGAGTAGTTTCTCTTTTACAATGATTGGACAAAGAAGAGAATTAGGAACAAGACAGAAGCCTTGGGAAACCACACCTGAACAAGAAAGAATCAAAAAGAAATTTTAGAATATCTCCAATATTTCACAGTCTCGTCACTTTATTGACAATGACTTGACAATTCTTGTCAACAGAGTGATGTCTCAAGTACTACAAACACACTTATTAGCAAGACATTTGTGAGTTATATAAAGGGCCTCCGATGTAACAAGAGCTAAAATATGGTTTAAATACAAGCAGTCATGATCCAAGCATTAGGTTCTGTCAATCAGCTGTGATGTGTAGAATAAAATCAGACCATGTTGCGGAGCTGCTATAAATGAAACTAACAGAATTGTGCTTAATAAGTTGGAAGATTTTGTTCACTATTGGGACCTTTCTCAAAGCTCGGCTCCTGCTCAGGCTCCGGCTTCGTCTCTGTAATCCATTTGCTAAAAATATAGGTTGTGGTTTTTCATTTAAGCTGAGGCTCTGTTTTCCTTTTCAAACCAGAGAACCTACTTCCAACACGCTGCCAAACGACTCTATTTTGATACCCATTATTTTACTTTTTTTTTTAGAATGGATTCACAAAATGGAGCCGGAGCTAGAGCCGGAGCCGAGCTTTGAGAAAGGCCTTTGATATGGTCCTACAGGGCCTGGCAAGCAATCATGGCACAATATCTGTTCAGTCAATTATAGCGCCCTCTTGCAGTTGCTAGTGTATAGTTCCAGTCAGTTCCTATTTATAGCATCTTTGTTGAGAGGAGACCCAATACACAATCCACAAAGTCTATGACTAGTAAGAACATACAATAATGAACAACCTGATACTAAACTAGCCCCATTCAGTACATATCAAATCAACAAACATTCAATGGGAACCAAGATTCTACTGGTCCACATCAAGAACACTGGAAGCATCCAAATATTAACCAATATTAGGCTGAAAATAAGACCAAAGGATTCTGAAAGTTAACTGCTTTCCAATGAAATATTATAACCACATACCCATCATAGCTGCTTGTGTTATCTTTATATTCTTGTGTATAATCAGACATGCAGCTTTGACTTCACAAAAAAAGAAAGAATTCCTATCTTTACCATTCTTTTTACAGTGTTTTTTTTTTCACTTTTCAATGGCATAAGAGTGAAGTGAAAAAAAGAGGAAATAAGCTGAAATGAGGAAACGTTGCATGCATGTTGCCTGTATAAAACATCATAAGCATAGAGCTATGCACATCACTTTGGGTATGGATGTTACATATTACCAACTCTGGATGTAGACATTGGTAATAACTGCTTCTTCATTTTCATTGGAAAGTTCATAACTTACAAAATCCAAACAAATCAAATTTTCAACCTTATTTGAGTAAATGGTACAGAAAATGTGTCTTTAACCATGAGCAAATACCCTTCATGAATTTGTGGTTTAAGTCAAGATTCCATAATTAGGAATACATTATGAATATCGTCACACCAATGAAGAAAAGGAATCTGAACTCATCACTAAGACTGCATCCTCCTCAAGAATAAAAGATGCATTGAAATTACCAAACTGTTCCAAAAATTCAAAATACATCTCTTCAACTCTTTCATATAAACAGAAAGAAGACACATTAATATTTACCAAAAAAATACCTCTACAAATTATTACATTCAAACCATCTGGAAAAACAAAGAGCTCTCCCATAATTATTTATATTGAGTTGTCACACCTTAAACAAGATATAAAGAAAAAAAATATATAGTCCAAGAAAAAACAAAAAGACACTGCTTCATCAACATCAATATGATTGGTGAGAAGGATGTGATTAAAAACCAATCAAATATTCTTGCAAAAATATGTTATGCATTAGATACGTTAGCATGAAGGTCATAGGTTGCAAGACTTTCAAATAACTCATTTGATACTGTAATGTATAGATCTAAAATGGGCTTCTGATGGTCCACATGGAGGCATCCATAGCTAGCAACATTTGCATACCAATTGTATTCAGTCATCTTAAATGTAGATACACAAACAGCTGTTACTGCTTCCTTTATGTGGACAATAACATTCCAGATTGCAGGGTCAATATACTGTGGTTAAAACCTTATAAATACTGGAAAAGTCATCTTAATAAACATATGGACGGAATTTGTTCAGATAATAACAAAAAGTAACCAGTTGGGTAGATTTTTTCACAACTTTAGTTAAAGGCAAGAAACACAAATTCTTGGCAGTAATATTTCCTGAACGGTCGAAGGTCATCTTTGATTTCAATTACTTCATAACTAACTAGATAGTAAACTTTTAAATTATTCACTAAGCCATTTCAAACTGGAGGGAACATACCGTCATTCCACATCTTCATCGAAATAAATCATGAAATGTGATTTAGAAATCAGGAAATAAGACAAATAAAAGTACATCATTATGGCATCAGCTGACTTACTTTTCATCATATTTATCTGTTATTACCCAAAAAATAAAACTGAGACAAAAATGGACGGAGGTTGGATTATTACAAAGATTTGTAAGACATCAACAATGCTTGAGAATTACTTAATAGCCAATGCTCAGGAAGCTTTGTTTCAAAATAATTCAAAATAAAATGTTATCTACTGAATGAAGCCACGAGATCCAGCCAAATGTACTCCTAACACGGTATACAATTTCAATAGTTCAAATATTGGGATTCTGGGGCAAAATCCGACCAACAAAGATGATTTTGTTCATTGAGTACATCATACCATTTTCCTTCCTCCATGATCATACTATGGTTGACTTGGTCCATGTATGAGGGTACGAGCAGCATGTGTTTGTTATTTACATATATCATAATTATTCAACAATCAATCCATGCATTTTCACATTTTCCTTCCAGGTAATTTCATTCTTTCTGTACAAATAATATTTCCAACTTTTTGAGATTATAAGAATGATTCATACTTAAATTTTATTTTATTTACTGAATTTTGTCGATGATTATAGTTTAAAGTTTTAAAATCTTATACAATTATTCCATAGCAACCCGCCTTAACTACAACAAGACCAATCAGTAATTTAATTCCTATTACATGATTCTATATGAATGTCTAAAATTAGGGCGATCAATCACATGATTTAAATCTCAATCACATGATATAAATCAAATGTAAATTTGAAAAAAAAATTTCTGTGGTGGGATGGGAGGGGAATTCAAATAATCAAAATATTTTAATTAAAAGAAAACTTATGATACAAATATTTGGTTTGAAACCCCCTTCCCACACTCCATCCCGAGTCCCCCGTAAGACAAAGACAAACAGGATAACATTTCCATATATCATTGCAAGTGAATTAAGCAGCTGATCTGGCTGCAAAGTGGACGGATTACGTAAGGGCAACAAATTTACAAAATAATGTTTCAACTCATCACAGAGAGAGAGAGACAGAAACTAGTTGCACAATATTTCACATGAATGTCGTTTGAGCATTGGACAGAGCACAGAAATATCACAACAAAATACAAATAAACTAGACAAGTTTTAACATTCATATGTTTTTGGAGGACAGCAGGTTTTTCATCTGGGTAAAAGCTAAACAAAAATAATAAATAAAAGTAACAAATATAAGCAAAATAATGGATAAATATCCACATTAAACAAAAATAAAAACTAAATAGAAACATAAATAATATCAACAACAAAAAATAACCAAAGTCACTAGAAAGAAAGAAACCCATGTCACTTATGTCATAGAAAGTCATAACTTCCTGCACATGGTTGTCACTTAATGTCATAAACTGACATAACTTATGCATGCAACTGTCACTTATGTCATAGACTGATATTACGTCCTGCATGTGGTTGTCCCTTATGTCCCAAACTGACATTTCTTCCAGCATATGACTGTCATATCTTGCTCTTTTTTTGCTGTTCCCCTAGCAACAGGACTGGACACAACATGTCTGAACAGCTCTTGAGGTGTACTTGTATGAATCAATTACGAAAGAAACCAAAACAAAAAATACAACAGATAAAAGTTGTGACAATTGTGGTGTCAATTCTCTTTGAACAATTTGACAGTTTGGTTTTCTCCTTGGCTTTATAACATGTCTTTTAGGTATGTTTCAATTTCAAACATGACATGTTCCTTTCTCCCTTTCTTGACCTGGTTAATACACTCAATCAAAAAAAAAAAAAAACTCAAAAAATCTAGGTACGTTTAATCTCTATAAATACCTTAGTGAAAATAATTGTGCGGGATTGGAAAAAGGATGGACAATGTTTCCCGGACAATACAACACTTTTTCAGTTTCTTTTCAGGATTGTCTCAAATTGATTCAGCATCACAAATTATCGGGTGATTAAATTTTATACAATTCAATTCATAAAAACAAAAAATCATTCCGGTTCAATGGATGGTCTTTAAAAAGTATTATGAAATTTAAACTAGCTCTCATAAAATATATGATTTCTTTCTCTTAGTAATATTTACATAATTTTATAACACAATACTTTGTCTTTTCTTAAATGCTGTATGTTCAGAATAAAAAACAAAGTTTAATCATACTACCCTTAGTACTAATGTTTTTGTTTTTCTACTACCTTTTTTGTGAAATTCAGATACAATAAGCTACAGCTATTTCAGTTTGTTCTTAAATTCTCATCCCTCATGGAAAAGAAATGGGGGTCTGTTCCTCAGATTAAACGCTGACAATAGTCAATTACATAAAACATCTCTGAAAAATATTATGTCTTTCGAAACAAATTCACCGTACAGTACAGATTCTCAGAGAAAAGTTCCACCTATAATAACATGTAAACAACTCTGACCAATCACAGAGCATCGCTGGTTTCTATGTTTACATGAAGGGACAGAAATCTAATAACATTATGACATCATAGACAAAGATGACATAATCAAGTTCACTGTTCACAAAATATAGAACTAAGTTTACAACTCACAACTCAAGCATTTTAAAACTCAAAGTGAACGAACAAAAAATCAATTTGTCTTCTTCTTCCTCTATTAACATGCTTGTGAAGCTTCTACAACTTCCACATTCATTCACCAATTCTGATAAACAACTTAAGATCATTAAATTGTGTCCGATCACCTATCATAATCTCCTCACATCAGTCCAACATATTAACTATTAAACAAACATCTTGTTGTTATCAACCAATCATCAACCTTCACGTTTTGTTCCTCAAATTGAAACAATCTTTTTGATTCCTTTCATTTTTTACCAACCAATTTTAATATACTTTAACACTTTCAACCAATCGGTGAAGACCTTTCTACTCAATCCACCAATCAGAGATGACCTTTCTACTCAATCCACCAATCAGAGATGACCTTTCTACTCAATCCACCAATCAGAGATGACTTTTTCTACTTAATCCACCAATCAGAAGAAGAGAAAGAGAGAGTGCTAGGACGGACCATCAGCATACACAGCTGACAGCTGGCTAGGGCAACGATCCACGGCGTTCATTTGTAGGAGAGGGCTATCATCCAGGGAGCGTGAGGCACTTAAAATGCTGAACTCCCCTGGACTTCCTGGCATGTCTCCATTTAGACCTTTATTAAAGATTAACCACAAAATATAATCAGAAAATGTAGAAAAAATGTATTAAAAAAAAAAAAAAAAAAAAAAAACAGTGAAAATTGTTTAACAGTGAAACATTTTAAAGAACAACTGTTGAGTTATAACTCATAAAAAGCAAACTGTGGTAGCAAAGCGATGATTAAAAGAAAACAAATGTGACATTTGAAGTGTAAGATGATTTCATTGATCTGTCAAACATGTTAAGGATTTATTTCAGACTTGATCAAGCCCCACAATGTAATATATACACAGCTACAGCTGGATGTACGTGTTGTTATGTATATTCCTAATGGGAAGAGATACCAAGCTGTATGGCACTTCCTCATTGGTTATAGCTCCTGACTACCACCCTGATCAAACATTATGATAATAAGAACACACACATCAATACACATAGCTCAGATGCTGATGCACTAGCAATCCCAAAATCTCTGATTTAATCAGTTTTCTTCACCAATGCCAAATTATTATCATGAAATGATATAAATATAAAGCATGTAAACTCACTATCAGGCAAAAGCAAAAACCTTCAAACGTGGTTATAAAGAGGTGAAATGGAAACACCTTTTCCTAAAACCCATTTTGATAGATCTACCAGCTACCTGATCACACACTAAGCAAGCTAAAGCCACCAAGTTTGCCACCAAATAATGAGGAATACTGTACAAACTACACATTGCAATATGTGTTTCTGGACAGGCCCCCAGCATTAAACCTCAACCATCACCTTGCATGAAATGATATGGTGTCCCATAAATGCCATCAAACTCATCAAGATACACTGACCTATGCATATTATACTTCTTGTTCCTGATAATATGTTTTTGTGGGTTAATATCTGCCTTTAGGAACCAGGCTTGAGGCTAGTCTTGGGACTTATTTCGCTAACGCCATTTGAGGCCCACAAAATAAATGAAGGGATTGGGCCACATGACGAAGCCAAAGAAATGCTACAGTTTGTATCTCAACTATGTATCTCAACTTCTCAAGCCCTTCATTTCATTTTGGATACAAAATGGCAGTAGCAAAGTAAAATACCAAGCATAGCCTCAAGCCTCATTTTGTGAAGGCCTTTTAAGTTTGAATTGGAAAGAGCAAACTAGTCCCAATCAGATCTTGATGAGTGTGATGGCCTTTTAGGGACACTGTAGGAAAATTCACGACTCCACAGCTGGTGAAATCAATTTAGTACTGAAATAATATCGCTACCTACCATGTTGATACTATTTGGGAAATTGTCATAAAATCTCATATCCTGTAGATATAGGTTAAGGGGAAGTAAAATATAATGGTAATTTATAGGACTTCATTCAGTTCGGATTCACTCAAGTCATTCACACTTAATTGTGAAGAGAGCTCAGTTTGATAAATAGAGAAATTATAATTCTTTCAATATTGTCTCCTACCTTTTAACAACCCCAATCCGTCTCCATACCACAATTTACCACACACATGTTTTCCTGCAGTAAGTGTGGTATCCTGAATACCAAAATACACCACAGTGTGGTAATGCATGGTTTATGATCTGTGGTAATGTGTGGTAAAAGACTTTTGTATTGTGTGGTATGTTGAGAGGTTTAGGGTTAAGGGCAGTATTTAGTCCATTTATCTTGAACGCAATGGACCATCACAAGTCATGATGGTTCAATCATTAACCATATAACTACAGTCACAAACAGCACCCCCCCTTACCTTCTTGGGTTTGATTCAACTTTTTCTTTTTCTTTTAACTCAGATTTTGTCAGCTGATAAATACTTTACTCATCATCAGATAGCCATGAAATTAATGAAGATCCCCAATTCTGATATGGAAGTAGTTATATATGGATTCAAGTGAAATAATTACCCACCTCTATCTGAGCTGGAGTGCGCTGATAATACCCTCTCAATCGCCTCGTACTGTGCTGATGTTGGCGACAACGTCTCCTCAAACGTAGGGATTGGATACAAGCCTCTCGGACTAGGTATATGTCTGATCTGCTTGTAGGTATTATTATTGTTATTATGTGTTGCTGGTCTAGGCATAGGTTGCAAGGTCTGGAAGGTAAGACTAGGCCGTACTTGGTTACTAGGTCGTAACAATCGATGATGACTAATAGGAGGAGGCATAGATCTAGACATAGTTTCTGCCAGACTAACAGACATAGGAGATGGGGCTGTAGGGGGTGGTGGTGCTGGAGATGATATGGTTGGGGTAGGGATTGATGCTGGTACTGCACAGGGCTTGGTTGGTAGTTGAATGTGTATCCTTGGTGTGTTGTTACCTGTAAGGAAAACAAACAAAGACACGTTTCAATCGCAGTCAATTACAAATCAAAATAAATTCAACTGGGAAGAAAAAAGAACCGACAAATTAACAGAAATATATTTCCACATCTAAATAAAATAACTAATCATTTCTGATTCTAGATATTTAAACCTTTCATTTGTCATATTTCATCATACATCTCATACATATTTTCTATATTCCAAAGTCTTGTTAGGCTTAATGGCTTAAATTCAATCAGTATTTAAGGTATCTTGGTCATTTTGGTCAACACACCAATATTGGGTCATTTTCTTTCATTTCTTTTCTCTACTGCCCCTTTAAGCACAATCAGTAAACCCCAAAATCAACACAACAGTCAGGTACCCTACATGCCACGCCATGCCAATCACCCACTGTGACAGGTTGGCGTCATTTTCTTTCATTTCTTTTCTCTACTGCCCCTTTAAGCACAATCAGTAAACCCCAAAATCAACACAACAGTCAGGTACCCTACATGCCACGCCATGCCAATCACCCACTGTGACAGGTTGGCGTGAGTACGGATACCATGCCCGCAGGCAACGCATCCAATTCGGTCTGTTGATTCTGATCCCAAGAAATGTGTTTTCACTGACCCCCCCCTTCCTCCCCAGCCAAACTGTTCATGTTTTCCACATCACCCTGAAGAAGTAGAATTCCTTCAGGTTGATAATTGTAAGAATCTGCAGGAAGAATGTTCTATTTTTAGCCACTCAGCTGGAGAGAAGAGTGTGGATGTAATTAATAATTACACAAACATATAAAAGCATTAATCAAACCAGCATTCCTGAGCTGAAATTGAAAGTCATAACCTGTCAGTAAAACGTATTACACCATTTTTATACAGTTTGTATGAAAATTTGTCATTTTTGTTGAGTGAATTTGAATTGGAATACATGAGTAGGGCCTATTCACCCCTTTCTCTGCAAACCTGCAAACTTGACATGGCCCAAATTCCAGCAATGCTGGTGCGTAACATGCCCAAACAAGTTGTATATTCTGGTCAAGTCCTATAGATGCCGTCTCATGACATCTGCCTTTTCAATTTGTTAAATTTAGATCAAAGTGGGATCTTGATGGTCAAACTAGATGGAACATTGGAATGGTCATTTCAGGTCAATACCAAGGCCAGAGACGGTCAGTTGTGACCTCTGTAGCCGGCTAGGTGAAATTCCAGTGTGGTGAGGAGACACCAGTCCCTACAGAAACTACAATGAGACTACAATGAAACTACAATGACAAATGAAATGGTCTCTTCACAGTATGAATAGTAAACATGGAAGTATGTAACAGCAAGGTATATGAATAAATGATCACCATAACTTGTCTCAAATTGAGCTGTTAACTTGGTCAAATATTATTACAAGTTGTACATGTACTTATGATTAGTAGTAGTAGTCATTATCTTTCACATCACACAAACAGTTACACAAACAGTGTGCAGTTGAATATTACATCAGATTGTTTGAATGAACGATTATAAGGTTAAAAGCATACAATGACTGTACTGACTTCATTAATCACATGTACAAACTTGTAACCACATGGCTTACATTATGTAATTGTTGAATAAGAAACTAGTGACATTGTTTGTATTTGTCAGATCAAACAGAAAGACTGATTAACCAGAACAAATTATCCATGACACACATACCAGTAGGCCCACATGGTATTGGTATCACCATGGACGTCGAAATATACCTCCTCCCCCTTTTTAAACAATATTCCTTCTTCCTGAACTTATACACATTATGTTATAATGTGTAACACACAGTATACTGAGTATAGCGCATTACAAATAAAATTTGCCATTTTGCCATTTCAAAATATTTGCCATGAAGAAAAATGCATGAAATGACTGCATTTTATAATTGTCATGACTCTCTACTCCCCTATTTCACTTTCTTGTTTACCACACAAGAAATATTTGCCTGTCACCCGGACACTCCCCAAGTCCCGCACACCAACACCTATATTTAGAATATTTTCCCCCGATTTCACACTTTTTGTAACAATATGTTTTTACCAAGAAAACGAGGGGAGGCCTAAACTGCAGCCAAATATTCTAAAACTCCCTGAAGTCAAATATCATATTCCTGTGCCACTGTCAGTCATTATATGTAAATTACTATCACATTCTTGGTACTTGACTCTTATTCTATCCCAATGGTCCGATGAATCAAGCACATTTCCCTCAGACAAAAAACCTGCCTTGCACAGAATTAAGAAAGTCACAGTTCCAAGAAATCTGATGAAGATTTTTATCTTGAAGTCCCTTCTTTAAAGACTCAACTACTTGTATTTTTTCAGGAGGCTGGGGTCAGGAAAATTTTTACAGACAAATTGATTGATAAAGTTGTTTCAGGTTTCATGTCTGGTATGCTGATATCCAGAGTAATATATGCTAACATGTTTTTACGAGCCAGATCAGGTTAAAGATATTTGAATTTATAGCAGACAACTGTTGCATTGTTGCAGCTTTGCTAGAACAAAGTTTAGCTTTCTGTCCTTCACATTTCATAGCACAAACTATATAGTAAGAGATTCACTATTTTAAGTGCAAATTCAACATAGCTTTAGAAGATGAGGAGAAAGGAGGGACATAAGAGTCTGATGTAACAAGTCACTCTGGATTGAGGATCAACTTTTAGTTGCTACTCAGAGGTGAGCCCTCTTGTGGTATCCAAGGTTCAGTTAGAACAAGTAGACAATGATGGTGCTAGTGATACAACTAGGTTCTGCGCTACTACTAATCCTGTAGTGAAACCAGTCTTGAATCTACACCCATACATTAGCCACAAGGGGGACAATCTCCACCCATCACTAAAATGACTAAAATCAGAAAGTCACCCCAAAAATACTAAAAAAAAAAACCTGGCCAAATAATTTAGGCCCCTAGTTCAATATCAATAACTCATTGTGGCTTTTATCATAAAACGAAGACATATAAACTGAAATATATCCCAGTCATCTCACTCTCATGCTGTACTTATGTGCCAGGTTCAAGCCACAAGATTATCAACGAACAGAAACAATTCTTGGAAAATGCCCCAGGCATGTCTTATTTTGAGAAACAAACAAGAAAGCAGCACATGCCATATAGGGTCATCAAACCTTGGTGTTACTTGCTAATAACTAGGGCACAGAATAAACATCTTGCATAGATAGTACAAAGGATTATTATTAGATTTCAAAATATCATTCTTCAGTTTCAGTCTGAAAGCTAACAATTCAAAAAGGTTCACACTGCACCGAATATTAACATTCTTATGATATTTCTGAGGGGTATTTGCCTCTGAAATGCAGTCATATTCAAGAAAGCTTCATTTGAAGACCAGAAAAGGAAACTGCACTTATTGATTTCACTGAGTGGTACCTTTCATTTGAATTCCAACATTAAAAAAAAACTTCACCATAGAAAAAGAGACCATTAAAATGTTCAAGTTGTAGGCCTATTCCCCAAAACATGACCATTAATTCTGATACAATGTGTGCAGGTCAGTTTCAAGATATGCGTTCTTAAAAGTTATTGTATACTTGAATGAAAGCTGTCTTAAAAAGTTTATAGAATTCATGATCATATGCACCACCAGGTATAAGAAGGGGTATCTGATTGCTTTGGGTTTGAGTTTAGAGGTTGGAGCATTGGCAGAGCCTAACAAAATTTGTGAGCCCCCCCCCCCCTAAACTTTCACCAGAGTGCATTGCTAGGTCACTTCCAACATATTCCAGTTATGCTTAAGCACTATCATGCACTTTCACTGTTAACCCAGGAACCTGTGTTGAGCATTATCAAGCACAAGGGTCAACCTAATAGTACAAGAATAGGATTATCTACAAAGCCTATGTGATATGTGACAAACTCCTCCTGACCTAAAACACAATACAGACATGCCTGGCATCACTAGGTAAGGTTCCATCACGGACAACATCCCCATGAAGCTGTGAAAAAAACATCATGCAAACTAAATCCCCTTCCCCTAAAAGCAAGAGAGAAAAACAAGATAAACACAAAAAATGCTTGATCTGAACAACCTGAGTGATTCTATGCAGAAGTTGAATAAAATGGATTGCAGACACGTGTATCTCAAATCATTTCTATAGTAAGCTATATAAATTCCTGACATTGTTGGAGAGAGTCCAGGTAGACTGTGACCCCATTGAACTTCAATATCTGCACAGTGCTGTACAACACAGAAAGGATACCAGATTCATACATGCAAATCTTTTTATACTACTGGTGTCACAAACCCTGTATGGCATGGTGTGGCATGGCATGCTATGCTATGCTGTGCCACCCCATGCCATGCCATGCGCCACGCGAACATATGCCACGCCACGCCATTGCCACACCATTGCCACACCACGCCACGCCACGCCACGCCACGCCACGCCATGCCATTGCCACGCCATGCCATACTATGCCATGCCATGTCATGCTACGCCATGCGATGCCACGCCATACTATGCCACGCCATGCCATGCCACGCCAAGCAATGCCATACCATGCCATGCTAATGTATGTATGCCATGTCATGCCACACCATGCCATGCCATGTCGAAGTTTAAATTGCAGCCGATTTTCTCTAACAGCAAACCGAAACTTTTCCTCTCTGAAAAACAACAAGGACGATAACAACAACAGTTCAATGTTCTTATGCAACTGTAGTTACAGAGTTTGGTTGTTCAAATAAACAGGAAATGCAACCATACATCACTACTGGCGTCGCCCTTCAACAAACTCCAGACGACAATTGCTGAACAGTCAGTAAAATGTGAAAGCCCGTCTAATCCCGCCTCCCAGTTTTTGTATCTTGCAAAAGTTAGAATCCTTTAATCTCCAGTCCGACACTCGATGGAAAAAAAAAAGTTAGGTGTTTTTTTGATTTCGTACTCCTGAATGGGGCAGCATTTCTTTTTAAGTGATGGCAATTCATCATGTCAAACAACAACTGAATTTCATCATCGCTGTGATCAATGATGCGTATAAACAATCCTAAATGTTTTTTCGATGTTCCAGACTTCTGACAAACCCAAAAGAAATTTGGTGTTCCACATTTTACATTTCAATTTCATTTTCAATCAATACATTGAAATTTTGAGGTGGAACATCACAGTAGTGTAAACAGTATTAATTTCAACATCTGCTTACTGTATGAATGTAGAGTTGTAGACCATGAAGGAGAATAACATCTATCCAAACTTGTGTACGTTTATAAAAGAAGGAAACGGCTGATGGCATTCACTCTTACTTCTGAATAAATGATTCCCTATTCTACCAATACTGTTTTGAATTCTAATAAAAATATTAACAAAATCACCCCAAAATTGTATGTGATGTCCATATTTGTGCGGGCTGATCATAAGGACAAAACAATCAGATATTTGGTGGATTTAATCAATTAAAATCTTGTGATTCAACAGACAAGTTAGCATCTCATTTTCTGGTAAAATGTTCCTTTTAGTGGATGCGGGGCTCTGCAGCCACCTGAGATGCTAGGGCACTTTTCCAAACCTCAGCTCAGGCTCCGGCTCTGTCAGCCATATGATGAGAGTATAGGTTGTGGATTTTTCATTGAAGCTGAAGCCCTGTTTTCTTTTTAAAACCAGAGAATCTACTTCCGAACCGCAGCCAAAAGCAAGTTGATACCTGCTTTTTTAGAAAAGATTTAAGAAATAGAGCCAGAGCCAGAGCCAGAGCAGAGGTCTGGAAAAGGACATAGGTTTCAACTATTATATGCCTATAACTTAGACAGGTGACTCTGCAGTGAGCCAACTATCACCTATAGGATACACCTGAATGACCTGAGAGATTTCACATCTGCAAATTTCCCTCAGAATTTCTATTTTACTAGAAAATGACCTCATCAAAATTCATTTGTTAGAGGCGTGCATTTGATTTTTTATAACAACACGACCAGGATTTCATAGAAATTCCAGACTGTAGAAATCTAATCAATTTAACTCTAAAATGCAGGAGACAAATAAGAATTGTAATTAATTTTTCTGCATGTCACAAAAATAACACCTGAAGTCATCACAAACACCAGTAAGTTATTAGCTAGGCCGGCACACGTAATTACAAATCCTTAGTGAAGCCATCATGGAACTAACACAAATTAGCAGTTCCCCAAAAAACCAACTTATCTGACTAGGCCTGTCTAAAAGAGGTTATGCTCCATAGAATTCGGTAAATCCTTTCATCTCCCTCACCCTATAGTGACCTTGATCAAAATAAAAAATTCAGGTGGTAAATACTTTTCAATTTTTCTGAAAGTCTCGGGCAATGACCATCCATTCAGTAGAGTATTTGCACCTTGGCATCAGCTCCTATTCATGGCGACGCTCGCAGTTTATTCACTTATTAATTTTTTTGACACAGAGAGAGCGAGATTAAGCTGTGATTGGTTGCTTCTTCTTTTATGTTTCGCTCCTCCCCATCAATCATGAGTAGTCATAAACAGATGCATGACTTGCTCATTGTAGGTGTTAATTCTCATATTCACAGGATCTGGTAGCTTGTGACTCTATGGTCGCCAGTAAACAAACAATTCATACTGGAAAGTACAGACTCATTTTTAGAGCATTTCAGAGCTCCAACCACCAGAGCCGGTAAAACGGCAGACAGTTTGCTTCTATGGTCTTAACACAATTGACAGGTTTATCTAGAATGCTGAGTCACTTTTTAGCTCTAAAATCAAATTAATCTTTCTTTCTCAAAGTCTCTTGTTAATGAAAAAATATCAGTGAACAAATCTTTTAGCCTTTGAGAAAGATCCTGCTAGGATCGAAATGCGTCAAGCCCTCCTAACTCCGTGCATTGAATAAATCTCTGTGTATAGACCACAACAAAATCCAGAAAAAAAGGCAAACTGACTAAAGTTTTATTGGACTGGACATAGGCCTATAATGTTTACTAACAAATTAATGTACAATGTACATGTATCAGCACTCTACCATGCATTAAAGATATGACATATTATCAGATAATTCATCAAGTCACACTTTGAACATCTCATTTCAATGACAAACATTCTTGCACAGTTAAAAAATGTTGAACAAAAAACTGTTCAGTTTCTTTCATCTGTATCACAAACAATGTTAAATTCTGTAGGGTAGGGGACTTATTTTAGAGTCTAATGCTGTGTTTTTTTTAACCATTTTCTCAATATTTCTTAGTGGTCCAAACTCTAATAGTATAAATAGCATATGAACGTCAATTTGGTGCTACTTTCTTGCTTTCGTATTGCTGTTTGCTCGATGCTCATTATTTTCTTGAATATCCCTTTAGTGTGCTACTACACTACATACAGGCAGATTAGTATAGCATTATGGTGTACAGTAGAAATTCATATTGATGTGACCTTTTAACTACCAAAACTGACATAATTGCTTGACCTAAGTCAGACAAAGACTCTCAGTGGTCGTATACAGGTGGATTGTGTTGGCATAAGGGACTACCCTATGCCACTCTCAATTTAGAAACCTGACAGGTTTTCCCCCTTGAAAGTCAGACTTTCTTCAGTGGTACTTTCGATGAGGAAAAGAAATAGAAGGAAACGTGACCACAAACAAAGTACTCAGTGTCAGAATCAATCCCAATCCAGGGAGTGTAACAAGGAGCTTGATGCCCCCTGCATGCAACATGCAGACTGAAATATCACCCATCAAAACTCACTCACTTCTACTGCTACAATAAACTCCCTAAAATGAAACAACCCTGTGTGTTGAGTATTGGATGCTGGTTCAATAGACATAGCCAATTGATTTGCTCTTTTGAATCAACTCTTGGTACCAAAAAGTAATTGGCAAAATCTTTTCAACTCATTCTGGTAATAACATCTAAGTTGTGGATTTCAGGGACTTTTGAAATCTGAAGTTTGTACTGCACAGTTGCATATACAGTGGAACACCTCTATAATGAACACGGTGGGATGCATAGATATTGTCTGTTATAGTGGTCGTTCCTTATAATGATTTAAAGAACCATATTGGGTATGTATTGTACACATAAATTGGGAGCCAGGTATGATCCTGTCCCTGACAATCAGTATTGAAGATACAATTTTTTAACCTTTTTGGTTTGCAGTATCAGTTTCATGATTTATGCAGCAGCATTACAAAACATGCCAAGTGAATATTTCATATCTTCAGGTACTCGCATGAACATTGCTATTGTGTTTATTGTGAAGAATCTTTGCTAGGTGTACAATGGTGTAATCATTCATAATATTAGACGCAATCTGAGCATAATACTTGCATTGTAGTAACATTGTGTTAATGGTAATATATCAATCTTTTTGTCAAATTGTATGCTTTGTACTAAACTGAATGAAGGATATAAACCCAGTATGCGTGCATTATAAAGGGAATAAATGCTGCAAGCATTTGATTTCAATGTGTGAACTGAGTTGGGATAAAACTTAACCCTCTTTAAAATTTGTTTCATTTCAACAAATGTACCCATGATTAGTTAAATGGGTCTCTTCACAAAATCCAAGTTGGACAATCAAATATTCCCACATTAAATTTACCATTTAAGCCTTTCAATCTTGATTTTCACATCAATAATGTACAGCAGTAAAGAAAGGAATCAGAACGAAATACTGCGACACAATAAACTAAATCCTCTTATTCTTCCAAGTGAACCTTTCCCATCCAAATAAATCATTGCTAGCCAAAAGGCTGAGAGCCAAAGGTCTGAAATATTCCCTGAAATCTTGCCGAGTGGGTCGGCCATGTCAATCCCAGTGCTATATCATCTAGGCTGAAAGCCGAACAAAGATTCTTTTCTTTCTAGACAGTATGAAAGAAGGCACCCGGTGATCCTTGAATAATCTAAAGGTAGTTGCTAAAAGCTGCTACCATGGTAACAATATGGCTCAGGGTCATAGCCAGAGGACAATGACTTACTGGTATGTATTACAGGGTACCAGTGAGTATGACTGGTTGATACAACAGGCATCCATGAGTTACCAGCTCATAAATCACATCAAAGAAACTTATGTCACCAAGGAAAGCAACGGCTCAGGCTGACAGAACCACAGATGCTGCAGGATTCCAAATCATCATTTTCCTACTTCTATAAATACTTTGTTAAAGATCTTAACAAACACACTCCACTTATATCATAGTTTGTTGAACTCTTACCTGGTGAAGATGTTGGTGGGCGTGGCTTTAGAGGGATGGAACTGAGTCCTTGGGGTATCCTCCTTGGCAACAAGGCTGGAGGAAATGTCCTCCTCGTAGGACTGACAGCACTCATTGGAGGATGTGGAGGATGTGGGTACATAGCAACTCTGCTGTAAAAACAACAACACCAAACAAATAAACCAGCAAATTCATGAATTATCTGAGATGAACTAAGCCAAGTATTGTATGCAAGTAACAGTGGTTGACAGGCAGCTGGCTTTGACCTACACAGATGATGGTAAACATTCAGAGTTTAAAAGGAAGACAAGGAGTTTATGCAGTAACTAATACCTACCTGTCTCTGCTGTCATCTAGCGTTCCAACTGAATGGCTGGTGGCGTTATGAGGACTACCTTGCATGCTGTGTACTGGTGATGGCTGGTTGCTGTAGCTAGATGCACCTGTTGCTGTTCCGCTGCGACTGGAGTGAGCACTTGAGAACATATCTGGGGATGAAGGGTCATTGGAAGAATGTAAACCTTTGAACTATAAAGCAGACTGGATGGAACACCTACTATCCTAAACAATCACTACCCTTAACAGCCACAACCCTGTACAACCACCACTGTAATTGCCCACTAACCTGGACACCCAGTACCCTGAATACCAGCTATACTGAACGTCAGATACCCTGGACACCTGCTACCCTTAAACCTATCCCGGACACCCTCTATCCTAGAAATCCAAAACCTCAATCACCTACTACCCTTTACAACTGCTACCCTCAATACCCTGGACACCCAGCACCCTAAACACCTGCTACCCTTAAACCTATCCCAGACACCCTCTATCCTAGACGTCCACAACCTCAAACACCTACTACCCTCAATACCCACTACCCTGGACACCCAGCACCCTAAACACCTGCTACCCTTAAACCTATCCCGGACACCCTCTATCCTAGACATCTACAACCTCAAACACCTACTACCCTCAACACCCACTACCCTGGACACCCAGCACCCTAAACACCTGCTACCCTTAAACCTATCCCAGACACCCTCTATCCTAGACGTCCACAACCTCAAACACCTACTACCCTCAATACCCACTACCCTGGACACCCAGCACCCTAAACACCTGCTACCCTTAAACCTATCCCAGACACCCTCTATCCTAGACGTCCACAACCTCAAACACCTACTACCCGCTACCCTTAACTCACGATTCCCTGCACACCCAGCACCCTAAACACCTGCTACCCTTAAACCTATCCCAGACACCCTCTATCCTAGACGTCCACAACCTCAAACACCTACTACCCGCTACCCTTAACTCACGATTCCCTGCACACCCAGCACCCTAAACACCTGCAACCCTTAAACCTATCCCGGAAACTCTTTATCCTTAACACCCTCAACCTCAAACACCTACTACCTGTAACACCCCCTACCCTCAATACCCCAAACACCCAGCACCCTAAACACCCTCTCTTTAAGAACTTCAACTTGAAATCTTACTTGGGTACATGTCGGATGAAGTACCTGCCATGGATGAATGAGGTGACCTTCCTAGACCACTGTCACTCAACTCCATGGGACTATCAGCTAGAGCAAGTGGATGAAGAGGCTGGATGGTCAGACAATCGGTCAAGATGTCCTGGGGATGGCCAAACTCATCCCTTGTCCTCAGCTGCAAACCAAGAATGCATGCAGTCAATACATTAACCAGTTAGATGGTATGAGCAAGGACTAGTCATCTAGAATGTTACAGAAAATCTGTGGAATTCTCAGCAAGATCTTTGACCATGAATATTGCGGTATCCATCCAATATTGGACTTGATTCACCCGCTGACCCAAGCTAGCTCAGTGGCCTAGCGGTATGGGATCCGCAGTAACAAGCAGGAGGTCAGTCATGGGTTCGAATCCCACTTGAGCCAGTGCATTATTTTTTTTCATGTGCACTCACTCAACGAGCACTGAGTATGCAGTGCTCATCCACGTCAGGCACAAGATCTTTGAGATTGATAAGCCAAACCACTGGGTCATGGTACTCCATGTCATTACCTTTTTCCTGGCTTGCTGGTCCTTAGCTGTGTGAGCCTTGACATGTTTCCGTAATGAACTTGGATCTGTGTACCTCTTTGTGCAACCAGGTATCTGACAAGCATAAGGTTTCTAAAGACAAGCGGGAAAAATATAAATCAGGCAAGATTAAATGATTTGAGTAAAATATACATGCAAGTTCATGTCAGTCAAAATAATTCTTTGGTCAACACCTGAGATCTATCAAGGTCATTATTGCAAATAAATATTCAAACTGGTACATTACATTCGAGTATGCCATGTTAGGTCCATCCTTCTATGCCACCCACCGAAACTCAAATTTTGAAGGATAGTTGAGAAGACTCTTTCACACTGCTTGGCCGGTATCGTTACCAACCAAAGCTGCCTGAATATTAAACCAGTAATGTCCTCCACCTCCTGAACTTTCCTAGTGAGAACAGGTGATCTACCCAGGATATTATTCTCCTATTCCGATTGGCTCAAGTCACCCACTGTGATATAGGTAATTCAGGCAAATATTTGAGTCAGCTTACTGCGGTGTCAAAAGTCACAGGTATCCGACCAAAGACAAACGTAACCTAAACAACCAACATTCCCAAACTGTGAATGAGACTACGATTACATAATATGGGAGGTAGCAGACTATTCTAAACAACAGCAAAGATGGACTTGTGGACCAACGGATGTTAATAACCACATGTGAACCATGCAGATTTTTTAACCTGTGGTCCAGAAAGAAATTTGAACAACAAAAGGTCTCTTGAGGTTCATGCATTAAAACTGAAGGAACTTGGTGTACATGTAGCTGCTCTCATTGGTTATAACTTGATGGGGGATGGTCAGAAGAGGTGAAGATTGGGGAGGAGGATCTCCTGAAATGATGAACACAAACTCTCAATCTCTAGGTCACATCGAAAGGGAAAACCCTCCGTTACAATTGGAAATGTCCATGGTCACTTTCAGATTCTTAGCAACCTTGTAACAGAAGACAATATCCATTTTTTATTCATTTGTCACAACCAGCTACAACTAACAACTCTACTAATGAAGAAGGAGGGTTGCCAGGGTGGGTGTAATGGAGTAAAAGTCCATGAGTCAGACACTGAATCCACACTCCTGGGCCTCTTCAAATGTATCATTCATGATGAAAACTACGATATGCCAACTTGCTCAGCACACAAGCTTATAGACAACTGGTGACCAGAACAATTAGGATTGGCAATGTCTGGCAACAATTTAAAACCATTTTTCTTAAATAATTGCGTGGAAAATAAAAGAAGCAGCATTTTCTACAGTGTTTCAACTTCATGACTCCAGATAAGGTACTTAATGGTAATGTAGTCAGAAGGAATAACTTGAGAAATACAGAGTCATGTCTGGAGGTAGTCCTGTTCTACACGCCCATTACTCTAGTCCATACTTCCTAGTATTATAACCAACCCTGATATGGTTAGAAGCTGTCACATCATAGCTGCAGCTGTCAGATTCCTAGTGTAATCCAGACCAGACACTGACTAATAGCTGAAACAGAGCCGGCTGGAATGTATGGGGTCAAGAACAAAAGGTCGGCCTAGACATCTCAAGGCTCTATGATGGGCTGTGATTGGACTTGGGCAAAAGACATACCATCTGTCGCTTTCAACATAACTTGGACTTGATCATGACAAATACTGCAAAGTTAATACAATGCATTCAGCGAATAGAAGGTCTTTAATATAACTGTGGTATGTGCGGTCATTTCCCCCTGATTCTTCGTAAAGCATCTTTTATGGAGATTTGCTGGAAATAAACAAAGTCATTTCAGCTTTTTTATCCCAAGAGGTCCATGGAATTATGAGAGTTTCATACTTGGAGAAGATAGGGAAATTGAAAATATTTCACTCCATCAGTTCAAAAATGACATATTTCACTTTTGAGTTCTCCATAAAATTCAGTGATGGTTTAAAAATTTGGTTATGATTATAACTAAGAAGATAATGGTAGTCAATGTTCAAATGTAGTTTATCATGAAACGGTTCAAGGCTGGGATATATTAATCTGCTCAGTGAGTCCTTAAAGCATTTCTTAAACTTTCTGAGCAGCTCCATCAAGAATATGACTCCAAAATTTACAATAAGAACTATTCAATCAACAACCAAATCTACTACAGGAATGCAACAGACCTGGACAGGGCAAAATACCTTGCTCAAGGACAAAGCAGAGTGATATCCATGGCTTGGATCAAAATTAACTATCTGTGGAATTCTACACAGCATCATGGACCAATCACTTAGGAGCATTTTTACAGGTGTAATACTTCGCCAACAACCTGCTGACGAGACCAGGCAGACTATTTCTATTCACAACTTAATCAATAATGGTCTGACATGACAAATTGATCACCTTCATCAGTTATATACATCCTAGGTCATTCATCACTTGACAGAGAGAAAGGTTGGGTAGAAGGGGTGCATTATTATTAAGTACACCAGTGAACTCCTGACAATCTCAAGAGACATAGAACTGATAATATCAGACTTGTACTTGAGACTACCACCCCTCCCCTTCTTACAGTTGACAACATGCCAGATGTGATTGTGTTTACCAGCTAGAACCAAAATACTGCAATTTTTATGTTGTTTTGACTGGTTCCAGAGAGACATTGAGCACATTATCCAGGCATGTGAATTCCACTTAATTTGCTCAGAATGTCCTTGTTTTGGGAGTTTGGTTACTTTTGGGTTCTTTTCTTTTCTTTTTGTCAAACCTGGAGTTGCCAGATGGAACTCGGACCTAGGGGTTAATGTACTTCACTGGAAAAACAAAATTCCAATATGGGTATTTTTAACAAGTGATCTCGGGGTGGATACAGGTGTATCATTATGTCAAGTGTAATCAATTATTTTAACCAAACAGCATTGAGCAGGATTACATTGAGCTGAACTGGTACATAAATCCAGAACACATGGACTTCATTATATTCATATACAATACTGAGAACAGAAACAGACTACTCACGTCACTATGTAGGCCTATGTGCAGAATAGCCTACACTAAGTCAAACTTTAGCGAACGCCCGTCAGACATAAGCCACGGCTGTGATTGGTCAGTTAACTCAGAAACAAATGAGGCGGGGCTCCAACTCCTTCCGCAATGCTGGCCGCCATTTTTGTTTTCATTTTGCAAAAGCGCTTTGGTGTCCTTCCCCAACTATGTTTCTGTTCATTAAGAGTGACGACAGAACGTTTTCCTGGTCACGTCCACCAAAGCACGTCCACCAAAACACGCCCCAGACACGGCAAATTCTTACCCTGTGGAACACTCAAGTCATTCAAGACACAACACTCGGAGGAATAACAATTGCAATTGATACGAGAAAAACACTGAGAAAATCCTTGCACAAAAGAAAAGGCATATTTACACAAGTTATTATAGCAGAACCAATATAAATCAAGCTAAAAAATACCTGAAATACATCAACTCTAATGAGACTAGAAAGGGGTACCCTGAGATTTAAGAGGAACAATGATCAAATGTTTCTGTGACTACATTACGGCCTTCTGTGCTATCAACCATTCACTTATTAAGTGTAGGCTTAAGCGTGGTTGATACAACATCGTTTCAATATCTTCCAATCCCATCCCATCTCCTTTCTTATCATCTCATCCCTATGAATAAACTCACCGTATCTAGATGTGTCCTCTGGTGTTTAGCTCTGTCTGATGAGTTACTGAATGCCTTAGTGCATCCTGGATGAGTGCATAGGTAAGGTTTCTCTCCTGTATGAGATCGAAGATGAATCTTAAGATTCTCCAGACGGGAGAAGGCCTTGTTGCATCCTTCAAACTGCAAAATAGGAAATGGCAAGATGAGGACAAATTAATGAGAGAAACCAATTCATCTGATTTATATTAGGATCAGGACATATCTTCAACCAGAGTAATTACATACTCTGCAAATGCCAAAGAAATTGATACATTTTCATCAACTGATCTTTGGCAGTAAAATTCAGTTAAATATAAAAACACATTTTAAAAATACACACATTTTTATAGTCTTGTTACTTCACCCAATTAAAATTACAAATAGTAACATAAACAATTACCCTTTATTTAAACTTTACATTGGGCACCTGTCCAGCAGATATCTTATTTTTTAATTATAATTTTAATTACATGTGAACATTTATAGAATGCTATTCTTGTACATGTTTACTAAGGGCTATTTCAGGAAATATTGAAATTGACATCTTTCTTAATTTTTAATCTAAATGTATCTATATTAAAACATTTGGTAACAAATGGGTAAAACAGGCCAGTACGTTTCCAAGTGTGCAGTGGTGAAGTCTATACATGCACTGCAATATATGCTAAAAACAAATAGGATAATCACAGTTAACGCTTTGCTAAGCCTGAAACTGCCTTGCTAAGCAGCTATGCAGCTATACTAAGGAGGTTGACCAACCAAGATTCCATGTAATGATTAACTGCTCAGCTGGATACCAGCTATTGTTTTGAATAGAATGTGAAACAAAATGCTAAGCAATATGCTCTGTTACAGCTTGTCATATCACACCATTGCATGTGGAACTCATTTACACCAGTATGTCAAAGGTCAGCTTGACAATGGAGGATACAAGATGACCTTGTTTGATCCCCACTGAGCGCACCATCAAGTCCATTATAGTGAAAGACTGTAAGGTCATGTACTCAGATAGATTGAACAGGGTAATGTAACATGTAGTAATATAGTAGTATGCTTGAAATGGAGGGAGGAGCTTAAAACATCAGTTACAGGGTGTCACTGGGTCCCCCTATATTTGGGAGAATTTTGGAAGATAGCCATAACTTCTAAAAACCCAGACGTAATAAAATCCCACCTGTATGCAGACCTTTCATTTTAATAGGGAAGACTTTTATTCTTGTTCAGGGTCAATGTAACCATATCTAGGTTTAAAGCAACCACATGTTTCCCACTACCACCCCCCTTTCCCAAGTAAATGATTTAATGGCTGTGGTTAGGGATTGTGGGTAGTGGGTGGGTGGGGTTATATCAAAGGGTGAGGTGGGTGGGGTTTGGTTGGGTGGTGCCATGTTGTGTTGAGATACTCTCACGTTTTGTTGATAGGTTTGGGTTATTGTGGGCCATCTGAGGTATTTCAGGGTAAACAGAAGTTGAAGTTAAGATCAAGAGTGGATTGCATGCAATTTTGAAGGCAGCCACCTCTTAAATGAAGAGAAAGCAACAATTGCACAAGTTAGCACCGATAAGAGCGTGAGCCATTTTCCTAAACTAGACAAAAATCTGGAAATACCAAGGAAAAAGCTGAAACTTAAAATTCCTATATTTTTGTAAGGAGCAGGTGTACAAAAAAACCGAAATTCTGAGTTAATATCTAAACAAAACAAATCTGAAATCAGATTAAAATCTGAAGTTTCATATCCCTGTTTTATCCGTAAGCCACGTCATTATTGAAGTGAGTCAGCAGTTTGCCGTTTATTATTACTTGACGGACTATTTTTCACCCCTGTGGTTTGTTTTTGTTATCTTAAGACTAGTTAACTCTTTCTGAATACTTGTGCTTGGTTCATATATTTCTTATGAGTTGTGAGTTATTTTCATTAATACCAGTGGTTAATGTGGTAAGGGTATATAGGCCTACTGGGTGGTTTCAAACTAATTTGTCTCTGTAAGCCTTTTGTGGTTCCCAATACCCAACGATTTCTGACAACAACAATTTACGGAACACACCTATCAATTCCCAAATAATTGCTTGTTTTAGTAGCCATGGTTAGCAATCTTTGGTCAACTACTGGGTAAAGGTTAATTTATAGTATCCATTACAAACTTGTCAAATCAGCAGTCGGAATCAGGAGTGATGTCTGTCAACTAAAGTACATTGCACAATGGTTATGGGTTCGAATCCTACCTGAGCAGTGCTGTGTCTTATTGCTCTCTACAACTCACATACAGAAGGCCCTATACAGTGCAAGCAAGTTGGGCTATAAGTTTTGGAAGTCCTCATTTAGTTTTATTATGTCACTGACTCACTGACGTTTTTAGTGTAGGAGAGATGAGGAAAGGGAGAGCCTTCCCTAATATTCAACTATGTTTGCTTGGGCTGGGCTACCCGTCAGAAGCCATATTAGAAGTATGTGGTACCTGCATAGATCTCACCATGTCCAATTCACACAACAAGCTTGGGAATCACAATTTTGGTTATGGTCCGAGCCCATTTATTGCAAAACAAAAACCAAATCAAGGAGAACTAAAATGTTATAAATACTAATGTTCTTCCATTAGGATAATGCAGGAAACCAAATGGTCAGATGGCAGCATCATGCAATACTCCCCAATCATCCACTTGAATGAAAAGATATTAAAATCATCTCAAACCTGTATTTAGATCAAGGCTATGTACACTTGTTCAACATTTCTAGAGTACAATGTGACAGGACACAAGAGTGCATCAAATAAACTGAACACCCACCACTTTACACACTTCAGTTCTGTCAGTTAGGAGTCCTTGATAGTGCTTTGATATATGGACACTTCACATGCTATCCATCAGTAAATGGTATGATGACAAGCTGAAATAAATACCTAGCAAGAGCAGTAAAAACAGCAAGTTCTATAACTAGGTACAAAATCTGACTAGGTCGTTTGTAGACAAGCTTTTTTGCTGACTGTGTATGGTCTGTCTTACAGGTCAAATTTATCACTTCTATTGCGTGTGTCTGTTTCTATTCTACTTTGTTTTGTTTTTCCTGAAAGTATTTCTGGGTTGTAAACAAAGTAGGCTATGTGTGAACTGAGACTCCCCAGAGATGTTATGAAACTGACCTCAGTTCAATAGGTATAGGTCAAAGGTCAGAAGTAGCAGCTGGTCTAGAATACATTTTTAGTGAAAGTTTTTAATGAAACCTTATTAAATTGCAGTCCACTGGTCAATTTGCAGTAGTCTGGGCAAATTCTTCACATGCCTGGTAAATGTGAATTCCATTTAGAGTTTAATTCTAATGTCCACTTACATCCTGTTTATCAGATTCAACTTCAACTTCAAGGGCTGACATTACAATGCAACCCTGACCTTTCTCCCAATCAACTCCAAATGTTGTGAATAAAAGGAATTATTTCCATTGTCAAGTTCATCACTGATAAATACAGTGCACATTGGTTAACGTTAAAACTTGATAAGAGGACACAAGAACTTGTGAATCAATGTTGGTAACTTAGAACATCACCATTGTAACATCTGAATCTGTTTTCAGCTAGCAATCACCATTTACCCAAAATGCTCAAACCAAAAAGACGGAGAAATTCATCAGTTTCATTCTTGAAGGCTTGACTCCCAAGACAGTGACTCACTCAGCCTGACCAGTGACCAGTCTAGTCTTGTGGTTAACCACCAACATACCATAACACCTCCATCCCTTGTCAATTCTCATCATTCATGAGGCCTACTTGTTGGTTTGATGGTTAGATAAATGACTGTGCACTACTCATTGCTTCAAAGATATCTAGTTTACCTCTACATTGTACTTTGGTCCTTTATGTGATCTAATATTTGATATCCTGTTGAACTGATTCCTATTCACATTGTCATACCTTAGTTATTTCATCCAGTTCCATACATACTTCACTAATACTTAAAACAGAAGACTGACAATCTTGTTTTGCAAAGCATAGCATATTTTCATCCTCTGTACACCAGTTTGTACTAAGCACTAGCTGTGGTTACATCTTGACCCTAGACTAGCCTCCTCCTGGGAATAGCCCTTCCTATATGAAACCACAGAGTGTTGAAAGAATATTCCAAGATGCTAGAAGTATATTGAGTAGACAAACAAACCCAACCACTGACACAGCCTACAAACAATACTTGGTCAATACCAGAGTTGTTGTTTTTTCTCAGAAAATAAAAACATAACGCAAGGGGGTGTTACAAAACTTAGCAAACTTTGAGCAGGATGGGAAAGGGCAATTAACTTTATTAAGATTAAGGCCATGTTCAGACTGGACCTGAAGTGGATAAGGTAACCAAATTCTTGGTACGTTATTTCCAAAAAAGTCCAGTCCAAAAAGGGCTTAAGACTGTAGGTGTAAAGTCTCCAGCTATCTAATGGAATTCCTGTCTCTGTTAAGGGCAAGGTAACTTTTGCTCCAAAAATCTAACTGTTGGTTTAGGTTTATCCTAGGAATGTCTGTCAACCAAGGAATAATTCCTTCAAGGTTAGAGGGATAAGCACAAGTACAGGGCAATGGAGGACATGACCTTCAGGACATTACAGACATGTAGGAATAGCCTAATCTAATTACAAACAACCTGAACTCCAACGAAACAAAAAAAGCTTCTCAACATACTGGCATTTGTCCCAGAATCAGGTAATATTACTAGTATACTACTGGCAAAAGTTTACACAGTTACATGTCCTTATCAGAACCTGATAAATGTGCCCCTATACCTCTAATGCTTCAATTGCTAGCCCAGCAATGACCCCTCCATGACCCCATGGCCAGTTTGTGTGGACAGACACATCACCTTGCTTGACAACAAGATCACAAGTCTCTGGTTGCATAGCAACAAGGGTAAGAAGGGGACTCTGAGCCCATTGGCTGGGGAAAAAGGTGCTTTGAGGATTTCTGCACCAGCTAAAGGAATCTACTCTGACTATAATATATCATTATTTAGTTGCAAGTTGATATTACTGAGGAAAAGAAGTTAAGAGCATCCATAAACAGTTCTTAGAATCCATCTCATAATAAAATCCCTTTGAAAACTTAAAGAACCCGATGACTGTGAATTTCAATACATTTGCACCATCA
Source organism: Astropecten irregularis (assembly GCA_963971285.1). NCBI lineage: Eukaryota > Metazoa > Echinodermata > Asteroidea > Paxillosida > Astropectinidae > Astropecten > Astropecten irregularis. The sequence continues at coordinate 20,401,878 of OZ020253.1, forward strand.
ACTTCAGCAGATAAGACTGGACATATTTTAATATTCTCTCAAGCCTCTAACCCAACATTCTATTTACCATTCCCTAAGTATGGAGCAGGTACTCTCTTTTCCTATCTGTTCATCTTGAGTCCAGTCCCATCCATCTATCAACTACACAACCATCAACATTAATAGCTTTTCATTCTTTACAACCTGCTATATCCATGTGGAATGCTTAGAATTTCCTCCTTGACAAGTCCGGCTGTAAAGAGTCCTGGAGAAGGTTTTAATGGAGGCATCAAATACCCTTAAATCCCTGGAGGCTGGATGCCTTGACTAAAGAAATGCTGACAGTAGATACAATACAACAGGTATCCACCCCTACAATGCTCAACTACAATAACAGTAACTACACCAGCTGGCTGCGCATTTTATCTCTCAGCTATAAATTGGGCAGAACCTAGCAACTCTGGAATTTGATGTCATTTCATGAAGGAAAGATTATTGAAACTGGTTTGTGGGAACTGGCTTTGCAAACCTTGACGTAATGCTTCATTTTATATACACATGAGCCATACAGGAATGTAACAGGCACATATCTTGATGTATTGTTTGTAGGAAATCCCTAGGATTTCTGGCTAGGAAACTTCCTCATTCTATGAAGATCCAACAATCTATACTTTGGTTCAGTTGGGTGGTTAAACCATCAGAACCCATAAAATGATGTTACCCTGCCCTAGTAAGAGATTTCAGTCAGTCAAAGTTCACCAAGTGTTGGTGGGTTTGAGGTTGATAAGGTTACTGTGGAGTAGGTGCTTATTGTATGATGGCAAAACTGGGTTGAATGTGATAAATATAAAGCATGATTGTTGCAATTTACTAGTATGTAGAGCTCTATAGAACTAAACAAACCCGAACATGATTTCACAAAACCCTACTCAAGTTACGAAGGATAACCCATCGTATCCTACGGAAGTTACGATGTTTTGTGAAATGGATCCCAATGTCTAATAACCATGAGTGCAGTAATTGCGTGTAGGCCAATTATAAAAATGAATCAAGCAGTACCTACACTGACTTAATGAATTAAGGCCTTTCTAACCAAAGTTTATGATACCAACTACTCAATTTTGTTTTACATAATTAACTGATGTCGGGTCCCTTGCTTCAGTATTTGTTTAACATAACCCCATCCATTTGCCCTATTCACTGGCTGGTATTTTCACAGAATCCAAAACACAACATTTCACCCCTGGTTGGATTTATCTTCTCCTTCCTGGAGCCAGGAATGTCAGGAGGTGAAAGACTATGGGAAAAGAATCATTAATCACAGGTTGCAGTCAGCATAAGGTCAGATACAAGACGGAAGTTTGCACAATTTGCAGCTTGTTTATATTTGAATGGAAGTTGGAAACCTTCCAACAATGAAGTACACATGTCTTAATCTGATAAAAAAATGGTCTGATTATTTATAATAGATGGGTATTTGTTTTTTAGAATGAAATGAACTTACCGTGCACTTGTTGGGCTTCTCGCCAGAATGAACCCGCATATGAATAAGGAGTTTGTAGCGAGCATTGAAGGGCTTGTAACGTCTCGTGCAGGCCTGCCAGAAACAGGTGAAATCTTCACCTTTACGCTGGTCAATATGGACCTTCTCAATGTGCCTGACCATGTCCTCTTGATCTTCAAACACAGCACTGCAGTCAATCCACCTGCAAATGTGCACCCGCTCTGTATCCAGCTCAATGCTGGACTTAGCCGTGCTGGATCCTGGTGAGTTGACCTGAGTGGTGATGGCCGGAGACTCTTGTCTTGAGTGAGACTCAAAATGCTGCGAGTAAGTAGGAGGAGGAGGCATATGTGCAGTTGGTATGTGATTGGTCAAGGCTTGTTGGGAAGGTGTCATACTCTGCTGCTGGTATGGTGTGCCTGGTTGGCTGTATCCTGGCTGCATCTGATATCCAGAAGGAGGATGCGGAGGGGAGAAAGTTGGAGTCTGAGAAAAATTGGCTGACTGGGAGGATTGCTGCTGAGGATAAGGGGCACTGGAAGATGACTGGGGGTAAGAAGGCTGCTGAGAAAATGTTGTACTCTGGGAGAAGGTACTGGCAGTGTCTGTGAAAGTGTCAATGGGTTCTTGCTTGTACTGCTGGTGGTGGTGGTGAGTCTGGGGATAAGAAGCTTGATTGTAGTTTTGAAAATCTTGCTGGAGTACTTGGTTCCGTGGTTGAACGACAAGTTGTCCATCCATTTGAGTGATGCTGGGTAATGATGTCTGTTCTAGTGGCCCCATCTGTGGAGGTGCCATATTAGTAGTGTTGCTGTATGTGCTGTACACTGAGCTGGATTTGGGAGGATGATAAGGAGGAGGCGATACATCCCCTGTGTTTGCTCGTGGAAAATGATACGATGGATGATTTCCGGAAGAGCCCTGAGACATGGGACTGCTGCTGTTTCTTGCTGACAAGTGTCCATAATCTCCTGTCTGCATTCCCGGTGAGGGTGATATGGATGCTGAGGATGCCCTTGACCCTATTATATATGCCACCAGTGAGGTTGGACTTGTCCGGATGATTGAATTCAGATCATCAGAAGAGAGTGGGGACAGAGATAAAGCTCGTTTACGTGAACGAGCAGAATAGGATCTAGCAGAGTGGCGAGGACTTGCAAAGCTAGACCCTGAAGGTGATATCTCCACAGGAAAGGGTGAGAGAGAATTGAAGCTGCTGGCATAGTGGGATAATGATGAGCTGGGAGGAGGAAGGGAGTGATCGCCAACATCACTACCAGCTTGAGATCCAGGACCTTGGCTATGCGGTGTCAGTGAGGGCAGCATACGACTACCGCCTAACCATTCTTGCTTGATGGACATCACCGTACTAGGTTCCAGGAACATCTGACGCTCACCTGGAGGCTGGTTCTGGGTAGCTTGACTACCAGATGACATAGCTGATGGAATCCGTGGAGAGCTGCGAATATTGGAGATGTCGCTGAGGGTTGGAGATTGAGACAAAGTGTTGCTTTGGAGACGAACTCTGCGTACACCTGTTGTTGAAGATGGACAAGGCATAGATATGTTGCCCCCTCCTCCGCCCCCAGCACGTCCAGTAGTACTCACCATATCAGAGCAATAGTTGATATCTGTCAAAATAAATTAAATATATGCCGATTTAGAACTAGCAACATTAAGTTCAAATTTAGGAACAAAGTTGTAGGAAGTATTAAATTGCTACAAACTTCTCATCAACAAAATAATGACCTAAAATATACAATGGTTGGAGTTAAGAGAACCTGAAGTTTCAATCGTAGCAGGATCTTTCTCAAAGGCTAAAATTAAGCCTTTGAGAAAGATCCTACGAGGATTGAAATGTCAAGCCCTCCTAACTTTAAGCAAAAGTTATTTTTTACTGAACTGAAAAGTATATTATTTTGGACAATTTACAAAATCAACATGTATGCTCTTTAAATACATATTGAGAAAAATCCAGAACAGTTTATTTATTTTGTATTTTAAAATAGACATAATTTTGCCTTCCTCAGACAAATCATGTACTCTTTACAAAAGTACACAATTTTCATTTGTATCCCTATGTCAATTGTGTAATTTTCTTCCTTCAAGACGCACCAAAAGGGCTCTTTAACACAAACAATTCAAATTCAAATACTTTTGTTTCAATCCCCAAAATGAAATTTACATATATTTGTACCAAGGTGGATTCTAGTAATATGAGCCTGGTGATTTTAAGTGCAAATACCTCGAATCAGAAAACGGTTTACCAAAATGAATTTCATGTTTTTGGCTTCAAAAGACAAAATCAACGACATCCAAAGTCTTCTTGACAAACTAAACGTTGCCGCCCATAATATTAATTTCAATGTTATGTATATTGCTATTTCTAGTTCTTAGGTTATTTCATGATGATTCAATCAACAATGTTTTTTCTGAAATTCAAAACCAGGCACAGAAGATGAAAACAAAAGCAGACAAAAGAAGCAGCAACCAGAGATGATTGCAATTGTAGTCATGTAAATCCCTCCCCCAATTCCTGCTTTTCAAGTATACTCAGTTTAGGATAAAGCAGGTGAGCAAGTGAAAGAGTCCAGGACTGGGGTGCCTCTTTGGGACACATCAAGAGGTGAGAAGGGGTAGGGTTATTCAGTGCAACATCAGCTCATTCTAAGTAGAACACTTACATGTAGAGAGCACAAAGTCACAGACTAGGGGGTGGGAAGGGTCAAATGCTAGTATCACTTGAGAGCCTGGATCAAGGAATGCATTAGTCTGGACTGTCAAAGGATTTGAGAAACAAATCCCTGTTATTAGGAGGTAAAAAAGGAACCGCGGTGGTAAACAAGTGAAGTGGTTGGATCATCTGTTACAGATAGCGATGTCTCAATGAAAGATAACCGGATTTGAGATGTGGAACTATTGTCCAAGAGGTTGCAAGATTCCTGCAGTGAAGCTTCAAGTAACCTCCAATCTTGAAGGATTTGTTTGAGACACAGCAGGGAAGCAATGCTGGAGATTCAAGATGACCCTAGAATCATTTTTTAAGAGTTATCATTTCTTTGTCAGGGAGCTGTATCCGATGACCTTCTGGTTAGTTTCCAATCCTCATATTCTCCCAAGTGTCCTGAGGTGAAACTGTCAACATGTGAAGTGGAAAGGGAAATAGCTGAGAAATACCAGGATGGAACATTCAAGATTTGCATCATCCCCTGAGGAGTTGGGATGTTTAAAGAGTGGTCATTGGAGGATAAATTCTACTGTTTTGACACGAACCAGTAAGAATGGAATATGATGGCCTGTTTATCTGTTTAACGTGTGGTCAAAGATCTTAATGACATCTGACAGGACTGAAAAAAACAATGTACTTTGGCTGAAACCTGAACATTTAAAAAAAATATATTGCCTGTTTGTAGAACTGCAATGTTTAGTAAGGGAAGAATACCAGTATTCATAGTGACTGCATATGAAAATGTAGGGTGTACTTCAATTCACTAAACTCTAGTTTGAGATGATATCCTGGATATGAACCCTCAAAAATCCAACCTTAGTTCCAGGGAATCCCTATGGAACATCAGAATGGCCTTAGGACAAGTTGGACTAGCAATCCCTGCACAGATTGCCATTACCTGGGATCTCTACTCTCTTGTGTTCTTCAAAGTCTAACATTTTCAATCCCATATAATTCCTGCTGAATGATTTTTCTCTGTACTTTTTCAAGGAGGCCAAAAGCCCCTCCTCCAAACCCAGTGACTACTCATGTTACTCATTCTACTAACTACCCATACAGGGCAGTTTCTCCCTTGAAACTCAAAACCCTTCAATCCCTCATGACAAACCTGAAATCAATATACGGAAAACCAAAAACATCAAGAGATTCTGATTGGCCAGCGTGGAAAACATGTACACGCAAGTCTCAGAAAAGAAAGCTTACTGACTGACGACGGAAGGAGAAATCAGACCATAAATAGACCCGCAACTTTAATTAGTGTAAGCTAAGCACTGCCTTGTACTCTTGTAACTTTATCACCCGGTTATTTTTGCAAAATCTGGCACGCAACATGTGTCCATGAATAGGATTGTGTGGGAAGGTATCAATGTGGTAAGGAGCAATAAGTCAAGACTTGGGAACGTTAATACTTTGAAGCATAAATGATCTCAGTGTTGTTGGTATGAAACAAGTATATCAAATATCCAACAGAACAAAATGTGCTATTATTAAAGCAGGTTTCAAGCTGGTATGCTGGCGACTAGTCAACACTAGTGTGGTTAGGTCTATAGAATCACAGACTCATAGGTAATCCTTCCTTGTGTCGCTGATATGTGAAATACAGTAAAAGCAGAGAGTTCCAAAAATGGTGGTGGATATCCGTTCCAGCTTTTTCCTTTTCTTCTGTGATTTTTCCCCTAGGGTATATAGTCTTTTGTTGGCACAACTGGTACCATGCTAAGGACTGTACCGTCCCATAATGGATGAGGTTATACTTCAAGGCATTCAACAAACAGGAAAGAGTATATAAACTTCACCATGGAACCATGACAAGGCTAAATTTTGGATAACAATTGGGAATACCAAAAAGTGAGAAGGAATGCAGAGCACCCCCCCCCCCCTCCCAAGCGATAAATCCCAATGTGAAAGCAACTTTTTTACAAATAGAATTTGAATTTTGTTCTTTCATTTCCTGGTAGAAAGCAGCCAGGGTCAGAATTTGATGGCACTTGGCAGTGTCATTATCTAATAAATCAGACAACTTGTTTCCTTCAATTGAAAGTAGTTCTTATTAAATATTAATCAGAACTAGAGTCTCTGCTGCTTCCATAGGGAATAACAACTTCTTTGGGATTAGGTACATAAAATTTAAAAGGATGTACAAACAAATGGAATCATAAATCATAACCCAAACCAGTAGAACAACTGAACATCTCGAGAAGGGAGCATTTTCATATGAATTTCCTTCTAACGTTAGGATTTTTAGCATGGTTCATTACAGTGCCTTGTTGCATGTTGTGAAAATGAAAAAGTGGAGTCAGTCCCTCCCTCCAAAAAAGGGAACTGATATTATATTATACTGTATGATCATATGATATGCGGCCTTGGTTGGTTGAAGGACCTATTTCCACCACAATCATTGGCCTAGATTGTAAAGCATAAATCCTGTATTATAACAAGCACCAAGTCACTGAGGCAGATACGAAAAACTACGTACGTGCATTCTTACAGGTATCAATACTCATTGATTAGGAAACCTCCACTGGTTACCTGAAAAAAAAGGGAACGGCCTCAACAATAGATCTCATTGTCCCCCTGGGATCAGAACAAAGGAGAATTTAACCCACAGACAATACACCCAGTACCAGCCTCAGGGCTACGATCAATTCCCCATGAGAAGGGGTTTTCTTTTCTTCTTCTTTTTCCATTTTATTAAGTTGGAGCTTAGCTCTTGGTCAAACACTATTTGGGTGGATAAGGTAAATGGGCTATAACTACTTGAAGCTAATATTAGAACAGTTATATTCAAGTGCCAACTTTTGTCAGGACTAGGAGTAGGACCAAGGACTTTATGAAAACTGCTTAATACTTTGACAAGTCACAGCAAGGGAGAGAAGAATGAGCATGAAACTGGATTAACACCCTCACATCAAGTCATATTAACCTAGTTCCTGCCTTCATACAATGTACACGTCGCCCTATGGAGTTTGTCAAAGTTAAATCTTTGTTAAATAAAATACACCCTTGACAAAACATGACTAATATCACGGTTTGTGCACCAATGCAAGAGGATTTTGTCATGCAATTGGCAAAAGAAAAATGAAATTGTCATACTAGATGGGATGATAACAATATAAAGCCAAGCTACAACTCACCAGGCACCTGTAACATCTCCAAGATGGGATAAAACCAACAGCATCTTTATGAATTAAAACTTAAACACCCGGATATTCCCCGAGTTCAGTAGAAGAAACAATCCCACACCAACCAACCTTCACTGCCTGCCTCATGGCACAGTTATATGTTAAGAACTAATCCCAAATGTCAATAAGATAGCAGTTTACACAAAGATGTCAAATCTATAGCAGCATGTACATAGTTGTGTAATACCACAGAGCATGGAATAAGAAGAAGCTGATTACTATAGACTGAAGATAGTCAACATAAACCGGATGTTCATCTACACTGCTGGTATTCAATCAGTGTTTACTTGGGGAGTCATCAGTACATGTACAACACCTGACAAGATGAATAATTTAATGATGAATAATTTATCCTGTGGGACTTTACGAAACCTGGCTTCAGGCTAGGCTTGGTACTTATTTCACTATCGCCATTAGAAGCCCACAAAACTAAACGAAGGGATTGGGCCACACGACGAAGCCGAAGAAAGGTTCCAGCTTCGCCATGCACCTCAAGCTCTTCATTTCCTTTAGGATACAAAATGGCGGTAGCATAATAAATCCCAAGCCTAGCCTCAAACCCCATTTCGTAAAGGCCCTAAGACTGTCCTTTAGACACTTCCGATCTGATGCCACATATACATCATCATCAACAAGACAAAAGAAAGAAGACTTCGAAAGATCTAAGAGCCAGCATTGAATGATTCTTGAGCATAGTTTGAAACTTTGAATGGTGTCAGTTTATGGCTAAGTAGGTGTAGTAACCTTTCATTTGTACATGATCAGTATATTATGATTATCCCTGACATTGAATGTAACAGTGTGTCTCAGAGAAAATGTTCTCATTCTCAGCATTCTCAGGAAATCCACAGCAAAGAAAATATTCTCTCAAGAAGGAGAAAAGAATAAGTCAGGGGTGAGACTTAAAAATAGTACCGTTGACTTTCTTTTTTCATCAAAAGGAATCCAACTTAATTTGTCTATGATTGAGAATCTATCCGTTGGCAGAAAGATTTACTGTACATACATTACCTCATCTTGAAGACCAGTCTGATGTTATCAAATGGAAAACATTCACCACAACTTCAAACCAAGCCTCAAAATAGTCTTTCATCAATGGACTAAATTGCAGTTATCTTTTAATTTTACATCATCTTAACTTTCACTAAACACTAATTAATAGAAAAAGTAACAATCACCTGTATATGACTCCCTAAGCATCAACTTCTACACCTCCTTACTTCCAACTGTGACAAATTCTTCACCATGAACGTTAACCCTCTCCTCCTCAGAAAACAATGGCTCTTACAATATCAACAAGACTCTTTCACTTCCTAAATTCATGGAAAATGGCTTGATTCATACTTTGTGTAGGATCATGAGACTGGTATACTGCCAGCACGCTATTGCATAGGAACAGTGCGTCTGTTATTGACACCGTTGACCCATAGATTCTCTGGTTACAATCTAACAGGACAAGCATTCAGATGTACTGACTACATCCATCCTTGTATCCCTAGTAATGATAGTAGTCTTATCACAAAGTTGGACTTGATCAAATAAGTTCTGCAATTAGTGTATATCACATGTTAACCCTGATATACAATGTACATATCACATACTACAGTAAATGATTAGATATCATTGTTTAATACTGCCAGCCTACTAAGGACATTCATAACTTGCAGTTTGACATTGAAGGCATGAACATGAATAAAAAATGACAAAAGTTTGATTCCACTCTCAGAAGAAAACTATTCCTTCCCCCAAAATTCCTCTAATTACCATATTACACCAAAATGCTTCCGCAATCCAAGACATGACTCCTTACATAATAGTCGTACATGTGCATTTACACAGTGAGCAATTGTATGCACAGTTATGTGTGTATTATGACTTCAGCCTTCTTGCATCACTGAGAATATAAATCTCCAATCTTCTTGTTCAAATATTCTGTAAATTGCCTCTCAAAACGCAATACAAGTCCATGTACTTTATACCAGTCACCTACCTGATTCATGACCAGTGTGTCAGGCATGTAAGGGCTGTGAAGAGTTCAAATATGTGCAGACAAACAGAAGAAAAGCAAGAAATTCCCAAGCAAGATTTCCACAACACCACGGCAACGGCAGTGAAACCGCACATCTTCACTGGACGGGAGGCTGATTCTCAGTCCATACTCTGCTTCTCCTCGAAGTCATGACTACCACTGACCATGGAGGTACACTTAGGAACACTTTACCTTCAGCAACTGACTTTCCGATGAGTCTGAGAAAGAAGCAACGCTGGTCAGAGTGCTTCCTCCCCCTGACTACCTCCATCCATTGGACAGTGGCAAATATCATGATGTATCTTAGAGTGAATGAATTGAATATGATTGACAGAGTGGCAGGTGTTTTCCCTTCTCTTTCTCTTCCCTCAGAATTAATGAGGGATGAATCTTTTTATCACCAGATATCAATAGCAGGATGAACACACCTCGTTTCACTGGATTAAGTCTAGCAGAAGAAAATACACGACAATTGGTTGTCAAGGTCACACCTCATGGATTTATTGAATAAGATGCAGTCTTGAAGGAAGAAGGGATGAGCCTATCAGTCTCCTGAGCAACTAACGATCTGATTGCAGACCCCTGAGGAAATACGATATTGCTCAGCGTCCATTCAGAGTCGCTGATTCCTCCTGTGTTTGTTTTACATTTAAAATTAATTTTAACGAAGCGGTATGGGTCAATTGCTAGTATTTGTTCAACATCACTGCTTTTTCCATCTAACCGATATGTGTACCTCAACATCCCTGAGGGTCATTTTCCATCCGTCAAAAAAAGCGTCAATTAAGAGGAATATTATCTGATGTTGACAAGCTGGAATTGAGAGTATTTGTTTGGCAAATTCAAATTCCACAAGAGATGGCCATCAACCATTCAAGGATTCAGATGACTATCAGATTTTTTCAAATAAATATGAACGAGAAAAAAAGAAATGAGATTGAATTCCTGAATTGATTTTAACTGTACTCAAAGGGCCAAGGTTACATGTGTGCATGTACAGTGTATACATGCATGATCTATGCATTCTGTGCACATAATGTATGCATAATATATGCGCATAATAAGAATATTTGCATATTGTATGCTGATGAATAATGCATGCTAATATCTGCATAAATTTGTAACTTGTAAAAATTAAAATGGCATAAAATGTCCACATGAGGACTAAATCTCAGTCCACCAACAAACATACAACCATAACGAGGGCTTCGATTCTAAATGTGCACATGTCAAAGATGAAGGAAACCAGATGAACAGGGGCCAATTTCACGGCGCTGCTAAGCACACAAATTTGCTTAGCACAAAAATGTCTTGCCCAATAAAACAAACCACAGTTAAAAATTCGAATTAGATGGTCATGGTCTGTCAACAACAGCCAAAGAACAATCACAAGCGATGCACAACACATGGATATTTGGTTGTTAACCCTGTTTTTATTAAGAATGAAATGTCATGCTTAGCAAATTTTTGTGCTAAGCAGCGCCGTGAAATTGGCCCCAGATGTGCAGACAGATTTCAAAATCAATCAGCCTGTAATCTTGGTACATGTATGTAATATGTCATATCACTATGGGTGAAAGATCTTATGACAACTACCATATGTAAAACCAACAGCATTACATGATGGCAATACATGATGGTATTCAGCATGTGTTTGAACAATCCCACAGCTGTATCCCATCAACCTCTGCTTTATACCATCATTCCATGGTCCAAATTCTTGCTGTTCTTGGGATTACTTGCCATAGAAACAGGTGGTTTACCAGCCAATCAAAGCTCATCCATTATCATCCCATCATCCACAGCTCATCACTGCTACATTAATTAGGGTGTGGTTTTTATGCAAGGTTGATAAACTCTCTACATGTATCAAACTCTCCAGGGGCCAATTGATTTCATAGACCTGCTAAGCACCAACATTTGTTGAAGCACCAAAAACCTTGGTAAATAAAATCAGTATGCCAGTCAAAACTCCTTGAGAATGTTTGATCAAGGAAGACTTTTTATGCATATAAACAAGTTTTATCCTTTTAAGCAGCTCTATGAAATTTGCCCCTGGGAATGCTAGCAAAAAATGGAGAAAACCAACTTGAGAAATGTCCAACAACTACAACATCGACAAGAAACCAACGAGAACAACAAACCACCAGTATCTAAACATAGCCCATGAAATGAGCAGTCAGCCCACAAACATGTTGCTTCAGTTTCCAAATATAGCCATAATGATTAGTCTCTTGAACAATTTAAACAAACTTGACATGTTTGTGTCTTTGTGACTCAGTTTACCACGGTACAATTATTAGAAAGATCGAGACCTGAATGGGACAGTTATTAATCATCTTTAAGAGAGGTAGGGGCCTATAGTTCCGTATCAGGTAGCCTACTTGTATGTTCTGTTTACAGAGCAGAGATAAAAAGTACAAATGTTTCAGGGGTTGAATAGGGGAGTCCCATATTCAGTCACTGATCTCTAGACATCCTGTTTGGGGCAACAGGTCACATGGCATCAGGTTCTCCTTCTTTCCCACAAATTGAAAATGTTTTTGCCTCAACCTCAACTCATAAATGATTTAGAAGTTTCAGGGCTTAAAGGTAGAGTAGCCGGGGAATAACAGAGATGTGTGTTAGTTACACATCAGGGGCCAATTTCAATTTGCTAAGCATGACATTTCTGTCTTAATAAAAACAGGATTAACAACCAAATTTCCTTTGTTGTGTATCGCTTGTGAATGTTCTTTGGCTGTTGTTTTATTGGGCGAGACATTTTTGTGCTAAGCAAATTTTTGTGCTAAGCAGCGCCGTGAAATTGGCCCCTGCTTAGACAATTTGCTTATAAATAAGAATTAATTCTATGAGTGATATGGTTCAATCAAACTATGTATGAATGACTAAAGAGGCAATCTAAAAGAAATAATATTAATAAGTTGATTGCTGGGTAGGGTCACTCATATCATCTCCGCAAAGCATAGAATGGATACACCATGCTGTCTGTATGGATGGATATGGTGGATAACAATGCGTAATCTCAATCTCATCTGACAACTTATATCCAAGCACGAGTCAGAAACCTTTTTGGAGAGAAGGGAACAGGGAATATAGAATGTTCCGGATTTCCTAGATTATTCCATGATGCATGAATTGGTTTTATACACATCAAGCTGCACATGACAGATTTTCTTTGGAGACAGACGCACAAAAGAAACAAATAAATCCATTCATATAACCATCACAACACATCGTGCAATACGCTAAAAACATTTTTTTTTTCATTCTGGCACGATCATCAGTAAAACAGCCCAGTCCACCATTCCAAGAATAAATTACCATATTACTAAAATTGTTTTTAATAATCAGAACAAAGTGCTGCTCCCATTTGTATTTACGAAACCCTAGTAACGCAAGCAGTCACCATAACAACCAGCCCATTCTACCAAACAATGGTATCTACACAAGTTCTTTTGCAATGAACCGCTATACCCAAATAAACAACATAATCAATGGTAGAAATCACACCATACCAGGCCAGCAACCATTGTATGGCATAACAATAATCCTCCATTGAGGTGCCACATATTGTAACTCCCCGATTTTCAATACCTTGGCAGTATGCCCAAACAGTTCAACTCAACTTGAACGTGGCTAACATCACAAATTATAAAGACACCTCCATCCATTAGGAAACAAACATAATCTCGGATAGATATTTCAACAGATTTAAGCCGGTGTAATGATCAGGGGCACTTTTTTCTCTATCCGCCCCCCCCCCCCCCCCCCCCTCCCTCCAAAAAAGGACTTTGACTTTGAACCCTTCGGTGAACAGGCCTATAAATGAAACCTTCATAATTCATATACCACATGGTTGTACATGAAGACAGATGTTTCTATGGGTACAGACTATTGCCCTTCTATTGACCTTGCATCATTATACATGTTTACACCTGGTTTACACATGTACATATTATAGACACACAATACTCATTCACATTTTCATGTACTTCTTTTAACCCTGAAGAAACCAGGTGTTATTATAAACATGTCGAGAATTAATAGCATTATTCTCAGATTTCAGCTTCAAGAGGAAGGTACGTAGCATCCTCCTACATTGCTGTATGAACAGCTTTGATCCAGGGGTCGATTTCATGAAGTCCTACAATCAATAAATGAATCATAACTCGAGTTACGAAGGATAAACCATCATATCCTACATAGGGCTGCAATACATCATTATTCGATAGTTAGTTACATGTACGACGAGTTTGGTGAAATCGACCCCTGGTCATTTTATTCTTGAGTAATAATTAATATACCATTAGCCCAAAAGTAGACCATTTCTAAACTGTTCTTTCTGAATTTATTTGTGAAACAAAACTGCATTTGGTTGTCATCTGTGAATCTGTTGTTATAGATACGTGGTGTGCATCACATATTGGATGAGATATCTTGGTTTAGATGCTAGTTCCTGATCAGATTTATTGCTTTTTTTACTGGCATTCTGAACCACTGTAATTGAAAATAGGGAGGCCCATCATAGGGCTGGATATGGTACGAAGGTGGAATAAATGGGTTATATGGCTGCAGACTGGTAAAGATAGTTCAGTATAACAGCCTTGACTATTTAGTTTCCATTATACTAAGCCTGAATACCTGGATGGTAGCGTCATGGTAGGATAGTTTATGAGTTTTATGACTGACTGGTATTCTAAGCATTGGTAATTGACTATCTATAGCATCTTTGTATTACATCTATAGGGAAGTCCTGTCCAATCAAAGTCAAGTTGTAACATTGGTATGGAATTTTATGCTTCCTGGAGCCAAGGCCCAATAATTAGGATTTCAGCTCAGGTGGTAACTGGAACATGTTTCGATCCATTCAGCAGTCATCTTGAGTCTGATTCAAAGATCAAGAAGAATTTCTCAGCTCACCCTTAAATCAGTGGACGTTATCAATGGCCAGTCATTTTGTCTTCTTTGTGAAATCAATCGCCAAATTTGAGCAATATTCTACATACTTGAATGCACCAGTTTATAAATGTTTATAAGAAAGATTTGAGGCTTTGCATGCTGGTGACAATTGGTATGTGGATCGGTTTTTGCGGAAACACCATGTAAGAATCGTTCGTATTTTCCCACGACCGATCCACAAAACCGATCCACAATGTTTATAATGTACATACTTTGTGTGATTTTAAGCAGAGATTATTTGTGCCCATCACCTTGTACGGCTGAAAAAGAAACAAACCTTAAGTAGCTCAAGTTTGATATTTGAACCTTGGGCATTTTTTTCTTAAAAGATAAAAAGTTATGGCAACTTACACACTGGACCAAAAAAAAATTCATGCAGTTCATGCGAATAAAATGACACGCGTGCATTTACGTGAGCAAACGCGAGCATGTTTCACTTATGGATTTTTCATCAAGACTTGACTGTTCACCGAGCCATGCCAATACAACTCGGAACGAGATAATAAAAAAAAAAACATGTGTAAAGTCTCATCCAGGGGTTTTCAGCTGTCCGGGCAGACATCTTGCTGCCAGAAGAGGAAATGACTTTGCATTATACGCACCAATACAAAGACATCAACTGCAATACAACGCAGCACCTGAACAATAATTACTACAGCCGTAAACATCACCACATCCAAACATCCTATTCTTAAACTCAGTAAGCGCCGCTGACGTGTTGTGTTTGTCAATGTCTCTAGTCCTGAATTGAATAGAAGGCAGAATCCTGTCCACAGTGAGTCTTACGAACAGGAGAATTTGTGATATAGGAAAGCATTGAAGCAGGAGGTGATGGAATTGATTAATCAATAGGATAGTTGTCTGGCTTAGCACGCATTTGCAGATACCTCATCATCTTATATCACTCTCCTATTGGCTATTTTCTTCTTATTCATGGTGAATGATTATAAATTTACATTACGTATCAGTACGTACAGCCCGGTTTTATCTTATTACCATTTGTCTGTAAATTGAATCATGAAGGATTATGTGTAGTTTCAGCAAAGAGTTCAAATGACCAAAAATCATAAATATAATTATACAATTGTACAAGCCGAGAAAAACAAATGACTATAGAGGCAGAAGTAGTGAGAGGCCTGTCTGAAAAGGAGGTGTATCCTCGTTCCTCAGCATCTTTTTTTGGACAGCACCACCTTGTGGTCCCAGTACAGTTTAAGTGGAAAACCTGCTTACAAGACTAATGCCGATGGGTGCATTAGGAACTGAGCCAGCACGACGATACACCCCCTTTAAGATTCCAAAAGATTTTCATTAAAGGGAATTTTGCACCATCATTTGAAACTTAACATCGAATTTATGATATGAAACTTCAAGCCTATTTTATGGATAATAATGTAATATGTACAATTCTGTCTGTAATATACCTTTAGCCTTTTAAGCTGCCCAAAATGAAAGCAAGAATAGACCAGGAAGGATTAGGATTGTGGCATTGTACAAAGGAGATTAAATAAAGGATCAAACCCCTGGATGTCAATAAGTAGTTGTTGCTATGACAATGCTTCACAGGTGTTTTTATTCAAAAGAGACATCACAGCTAGTAGTGTGAAGCTGACAATCCCTACTAACCCCCACAAACCAGGCTGCGTCATGCCATTGTTGCCAGACTCATTCAGACTTGTTTACGGCTTTTTTCAACGAGGTGAGAAGCTGTATATCTCCTCTGAATGCTGTGAAATCAACCCTGATTTATCCTTTTATTGCCTCCACAATAAAAATCTCATAAAATAAAATGAAAATACCAAAAATCTCCAAAGAAAGAATAATCTTGGTATTAATTGTTTCACATACAATGAGTATGGATTATGCTTCGGCATCAAAATGGCTTAGTTATATGACATTATATTAATGCTCATATTGAAAGGCTCATTGCTCCAACATGCATAGGGTACTTTTAATATAGACTTAGTAAGGGCATTCTGTATACATATGAATTGAATGTGCATGCCTACATGTATTTAAACATGGACTGGAGGTAGAAATAGACAAATGTCTACCTCCATCATTTAGTTGGTATATCATAAAGTCATAAAATCAACAGTGAATCAATGGATATTTAAAAGACCAATTTGGACAACAGGGAAAACAGTGTTTCTGCCAAAATATTAAGATGAACGTTGGGCTAGGGTTGGGCTAAGATCTTGAAAATTAAAATCAATCCATCTTGATGCCATGTATTTTTTAAAAGGCAAGTAATTTAACAGAGTTCTTTATCTTGCTGAATATGATGCAATTAGTCAGTAAAATGTAAGTTTAAGCTACAATATTTCACATTTTGGGTCAAATTAAGGCAAGATTACTTCCTATGTATATGATGTACACAGGCACTAGAGTGCAACTAACTTAAGTGCCATCATTTTGCCAATCAGTTTACCTGGTAAGTGGTAATAACTGTGAAATATTGCCCATAGACCCATGCTAAAAGAAGCTGACTATGTAGGGCCTATAAGCAATATAATCCATATTATAAAAGCAGAAAATATGATGAAATGACGATTGTCTATTCACATGAATGTAGGACAGAGTGCACCTGACTTCAAGGCCCCAGTGTCGCAATATGAGTCTGCTTTTAAAGTGTATTTTAAACTTTCATGCATTTGGGAACCGTACTTTGACACAGAGTTCCAAAAATGCCATGTAATATTGCCCAAAATAGAAACAAAATCCGTAGATAGACACTCACACAAAAAGAGTACCACTGTGAATCTAGAATGACAAATTGGAGACGTGGCAAAAGTCAAGTCTAAACTTTACCTTGTCTCTATTTCTCTAGTCAGGTAATATAGTATTTTGATATGAGCGGTTCTTTGAGTTCTTTACATCTATTCATTGCAGCCAGCAGATGGTGTCAAAAGTGGAACCTGGGAGTGTGATTTCCCTTCCCTACAATTTGAAAAACCTGCCACAATCAAACTCCCATTAAAACCCCGCTCTTTTGTAAATACCACGAGCGGAACAGCAAGAACTTCAAACAGGAAAAGCGGGGAAAAAACAGGCAACAAGTGTTTGTGGGCCAAATAGTCAGAGCGCCTGTGAGTGTCGGCTGGATACTCACAGGAGAACAGTCAAGAAGTTCTTTTCTTAAAAGCACAAATAGAGGACAATGACCTGACATTTAGCAATGTGTGACTTTATAATCTGCAAGCAATTTATAAAATCACTCGGTGTGAAATGATGTCTGGTGTAAAATCCAAAATCATATTCACAGTAATTGCACAATAGTACAAATTGTGTATTAATCCATGCACCACCGAGCACTTTACCTAGCTTCCGATTTTCACACATGTACAAGTACACAATGTACACGTAGTCCACGTATACATACAAACTGCACGTCTGAGTAAGAGTAACAATTAGAGGGGAGTGTCTTAAACCCTCCTCCTACCACACTCAGCCACTCCCATTGAATACTGATCCCAAAGAAACTTTGACATCGTTCAGATGATCATGGTTTGTTCAGCCCAGGTTCTATTCACACTGCATCAATTCTCTTTCCTTAACAATCCGCCGAACAAAAACAAATCAAGTTCTCCACAAACTTTCCCAGACATTCATTTTAGTCATCAGATAATTTCAAATCCCATTAATTTAATTAAACCAAGACATTTCCATGGTAATTTAATATTTGAGATGAAGTACTGTACTTACAATGACACTCCACTGAGACGGAGCTCTGTACATTCTGCATTACTCTCATTAAACAGCCACTGCACCAACTGCTAGCTTGGTCAATACAGCCAACTCTACAATGCCTTAATTACTTTTTGACAGAAACCAAACACAAGTCTTTTCAATGACGAGATGCGTATGTAGATGTATGGGTGCGTGTGTGCATTAAGTGAAGGAGAAAAACACGTTTCACTCCTCGTTAGTATGAGCTATTTGCTCATTACACACAAAAACATGACAACTATACATGGAACATGGCTTATGTTTGATAACCCACGGCCATCTCATTAAAATTTAGATGTATAAGTTATATTTTAAGACATAGAATATCAAAAAAGTGAGATACAGTACAGTGAGATACATGTACATCATTATTTTTCTCACAAATAGGAACATAAATCGCTTTATTTTAGTAAAAGAATGAGTTAAAGCCAATGTGGAGAAATTATTATTTTTCAAACTAATAATGACATTCAATAATAGCAATCAATAAGAACAATAATTATGAACCATGCAGGGGTAATCTCACCTCAAATACTATTCAATGAATAATTTTTAAAAATGATACCAAAAAGAGTGAAAACCAGCTCTGTAAAAGTGTAAATGTGTAGCCAATTAATAATGTGTACAGTATGTCTTGGCAAAAATAGGTGTATAGTCAACACAATTACCAATAATAATATTTTTCTAAAATGTATGATGTTTTCCATATGGTCAGATGGGAAGAAACCTGGACGATAAACAGGTTGAACTTTGTCAAAAGGGTTATTATTAGAACCACGGCAGTCTCCTATATGAGAAAAATGAAATATCTATTGCAACATTTGCAGGGTCACCAAGGCAACAGTGGCCCAGAGGCACCAAGCATGAAGTCAAAGTTCTGTCTCCATTGGCTCCATGAAGTTCAACCTCTGTACACCCTCCTAACCCCCCCCCCCCCCCCCCCCTTAGCTCTTTACAGTTGCAAGGACGAAGGAATACTCCACAATGTCAGGGTGGATTGCCAGGATCCAGCAGGGGTAAAGGTTAAATCAGTAATTCTTGAAATGGTTCAGATGGGGAGAATCTTGCCCACTTTATACAACTTGGACTTTAACCCTTGGTAAGTTTCTACTACATTGGTTAAATACCTAAAGACAAATCCCTTGATGCCCTTACCAGGAAACCAATCTTTGCTCTATCAACCCCCCTCCCCCTTCCACCCAACTAACCATACATTCCAACATACACACATCATTTTGATATCTAGGAAGGAGTAAGGAGCCAAGAGTCCTTTATTCTCTAGGTCACTCACCCCCTAGCAGATGTTTGTTGTTATGTCCAGGAATCACAAATAACTAGCTTTAATTGGAGAATCCTGACCTTGTCAAGATAGAGGTCTTGGAGTTATACCCATGGGAAATGAAGACAGATATCAGGGCTTCCTTCAAGGACTTCAACATCTTGCAGAAGGGAGAAGACTTGGTTTGGCCACATGATGATAGTCTGAACATGTAGCTGTATATGTCATATGTAGCTGTCATGTTTAAAATTCATTCTTGTAAAAACAATACAACCCCCTTACAATGCATGTGATGACAAATCTATGTTTGGACACAAACAATATTTTTCAGACAACAAAACACTATTTGAACATGTGTGCATGTTTTTTCAGGTCCATGGGCTATAAAATGAATGAACATAAAAAGGAAAACGACTTCATTTCTAATGGTGGAATAAATATTCAAGATAACCAGTTCTTGGTTACCGTTCAAGTTCTTTTGAATCATTATGTACAAGCCTGCCCCAATGAACCTCTACTCCTCCAGTCCAGGATTGGCATCCATAGTGGTCAAAAGATCACCAATGTATATATTCCTATGGATCATTACCCCTGCATGCAAGGCATTCAAAAATATAGAAAGAAACTGGTTGGCCTATTTGGTTCCAGCGACAAACAAGAAAACAAACGATAAAAAGAACTCATGAATACAAACAGCTAGTCCCAATTTGCTGTTTTGCTTCACTTTCATACAGGGGCTTAGCATCATTTCACGCTAGGCACAATCAGCTGAGAATCAACACAAAAAATGTCTTTAAAACTTGTGTAGGCTAGCCACATGAAGGCCTCTACCAAAAATCAACGGACTCCAAATACAAAGTGATTTTGTTTTTCTTTATTTCCCACTGGCATGCACAGGAAACTAATAGGTCTACATGTGAACGAACCCCTAAGAAGCCCAAAATATAACATTTCCAAGTCAGCGAATTCCAGACCAACAGGTAGAGGGGATTGTTTCTTCTTCTTAAGAGCGGGATCGGACTTGAGTCCCTCGGCAAGATTTATGGAATGGGGAAGTCCAAAAATGAGAACTAAAAGGCGGGAAAAAATACCACCAATTGCTGATGTTGTTGGAAATGATGGCATTTGCCCTATAAAATGTTTACTTTCATTCCTAGTCACATCAATGACAGCAGAATATCAGTAATGTTGACGGACGAGAAATAGAAGGAAACGAACAATAATGACATGGGTCTGTAAAACATTACTAACGGTGATTTATGCATGTAACAGCTGTTTAGGATAAAAGACAGAATTATGAAAACAATTTACTGTCCATGATATATTGTCCTGTACCTTGCTGGATGACAGGGTTGTGTAGATTGTATTTCCACTGAGAGTTTGACTCTCAGTATGGACAAATCATGACAGTGTAGCAACTCCATGAGCAATACACAACAGGGAACACTGGCCCAACCCTATGACATGCTGGACTTCAGCAAGGGTTTTTAAAAGGTCTTCAACAGGTCCATGGAATAACCATAAATCAAGTTCCTTGAATGCAGTTTGCTGGACAAGTTTCTCTACACAAGTTCAGAAATGTACAGTACTTCTATCAAGGGTCACTATACCAGCCATGATTGATTTCAACTCAGGTCAGTTATAACCGGGATTGGATCCTGACTAAAAACCATTAAATGTTCCATTCATTCTCTGAGTAAAAACTACATATAGGCCCAGGGTAAGTTCCGACTATGGTCAGTTTGGATTTAAAACAATGACCCTGATTAGAGTCAACTTCAAATTGAAATATTAGAGGTTGGAAATACATATGTGTATAATGAGATCTCAATACAACTAATAAACGTAAGAGCCTTCGATAAAGATCTTGCTAAGATTGAAACGTGTCAGGCTCCAAATATAGCCTAATGAGATCTCCATTTTTATTTCCATTTTCAGGTAGGTTCAACCCAGGTTTGTCTACAAATCAACTTATTCAAGTAAAAATTGTGAAACCAAGTTTTCTTCCTCCAGTATGTTAAACAAATCACCCCACAGCATGTCACATGGTAAACAATATAGGCCTATAGGCCTACTCCATCTGAATGTACTTTTCTCAACTTAAGAGGAAGGAAACAAGACGTGTTGTAGATTATTTGCAATGAGATATCCTGAAATATGCCAACTAGCTTCATGAAATCTACATGCTTGACTATCTGAGGAATTTGAGTGATTAAATAGCCATGTAGAAAGCTCTTACATTCTCAAGGTTGATGATATGATTGGCATGAAACTTGTGGTCAGTTCAGTTTTGTTTTCGATCCGTGTTGTTTTGTCAATGCTGCAGTTCATTTAATTAATATTCCCAGGGAAGGAACAGGATTTCCTTTCGCATATTTTCTCTACTGGTTTCTTAAATAGACAACTTCTGGGATCACAGAAATGACATTATTCAAGCACGGAGTAAGGAACAGAACTCCATGATTCAAGTGACAACATCGAGTAAATGCACAAGAGTTAATGTGAGCTAGTTCAATTAATGAACCTGTTCATCTTAGGGGGTTTACGAAACAGAGACTCAGGCTCAGGCTCAGGCTCAGGCTCCATTTCGTGAATCCATTCTAAAATAATGGTTATCAAAATAGAGGCTTTTGGCTGAGTTTGAAAAGGAAAACAGAGTTTCAGCTTCAATGAAATTTCCAACCTACATTTTCAGCACATGTATGACAGAGCTGGAGCCTGAGCCTAAGCCTAATCCGCCTTTTCGTAAACGATCTAAGACAAATACAGATTTTGAATTTGAGAGACAGTACCATTCATTTTAAGTTCTTATGAGAAGCCTTTAAGCTAATGATGACCACAGAAGCTATTTTTATTTTCCAAAAACACAGTGTGTGAGTCAATCATCCAATCACAGCTGCATTGAATGTAATCTTATGATACCCAGCAGCAATAAATGAAGGAGGGTGGGACCAGTTGAACTCTATGGAATCTGAACGTGATAAGATGTCTACAATGGAAGGGTTATCACCTCTGTAACATGAAGGCCACTCAGTCAATGCACAACCATAGATCTAGGAAGAGAACCAACAGCATGGAAATGAACCATAGACTCAAGCGAACTGATCCTGGTATTTGGGTACAAACTAACGTTGGGGCTAACTAGTTATAGCTAGTTCTTAATTCCTGCATTCCATGCACACATACCAGCAGCCGACTTGCTAAATAATTTATGATGAAGACAAGGATAAGTTTACAACAATTTTACAAGATTTAGATTCCATCTTATGAGTCCATTTTATATGGTTATTTTGACAGAATCTTAGAAATCCCTGTTTAACTAAATGATTGGTGTAAGGCCAAGAAATAATGTTACAATTTGTTGGCATTAAACAGGAATGCAACTTGGACGTAACAAAAAATGAGGAAATTCCAATCTTTTACCATATTTTGTACAGTGTTTTTCACTTTTCGATGGCAAGAGTAACGCGAAAAAAAAGAAGAGGAAATCGGCTGATCCAAGGAAAAGTTGCAAGCCTGCATTAAACTTTAAAGGTCAACTCTAGGTTTTCAAATTTCAAGCATACAATTTGACGACCTTTGAAGTTTGATGTCAAGGGACAAAGATCCTTTAACCAAATCATGTAGGCCCTACACTTTAAATGCACTTTCTTTCTACACATCATTGTTGCTTAATAATCCAAATGTTGAATTTTATGTGAACATATTGAGCGACCACATGCACATCCATTGTAACACAATCTTTTTGCATTTTGAACTTAAATGAAAAACATGAAGCAAATATTTTTTTAAAGAACATAAAAGAGTGTTACACCACAAAGGATTTTGTGCAGCTTACTGGAAGAAAGGATTTTAAACTTTTGACAACCTTTTTGCTTAACAAGTAACAATATGAGATTTGTAGACCATGATCAAAGAATAGAATGTAATTCACAGTTCCAGTACGTGACTATGTGTGCACATTAATAGACATTATACATCGTTATTTTTCTCATTTCCTGTATTATTCTTTTACAGACAGAGAGATTGAATTCACAATAGAGCAAGAAAATCAACTAATCACACAATATTAAATTGTGAAAGTCAACCCTGGCAAACAACCTATTGAAAAGACCCATTTAACTTTAAACTAGTTTTTAGACTAGCTCTAAGTATTTCCGTCACAAACCAGTGAATCTTTTGCTCGTCAAGTACAGTGCACTTTTGGATTCCGGCCATTTTCAAAGGACAACACACCGACAAACATCACAAGACAAATGAAAAGCGGCGCTGCTCATGCATATAGGTTTATGGTTTGTGCAGGGGGGTGTGTAAGAGACAAGTGCAATGACACACTTTAACCCTGGAGGCAGTTAAAAAGCCAATCAATTAGCAGTGATGAACAGGTCTTATTGTGTCTGCATGTTAGCAGAAGCATGGACCGTGAAACAAAATCAAGACCATGACAGGTAGAGCCGCCAACAAAATGAAATGCAGAAATTTGTTTTTGATGACGGACAAAGATCAGCATGGTAGTATAGTTCATACACCATGCTAGACAAACACCCAGAAAAGAGAAAGAAAACCAAAGCTCAAGAGCTTGGAGTCAACTTCAGTCAGACAATCAGACATGTATTTGTGTAACTACGTTGCAAATTCATAGTTGCTGTATACAGGTTACTGTTGCAGCACTGTACAACATCTCCCATCCCAAAATGAATTCATTCAGCTTAAATATATACCGGTACATATAATGTAAGGACTTGTACTCCCACCACAGAAGGAAGATAAAATAGTACTGCTATGTCCTGGTTTAATTCTGATGTATGTTTTCTAGAGAAGCAACCCAATTTCTTTCAACATAATTTCAATTTTCCAAATGAGATCCCAGAATTTTGACTTGTCTAAGACTCAGATTGGATGAAGCTTTTGTTGAAAATCTTGAAATGAGTCTTGCTACAATTAGGCAAATATAGTTATTTTAAATGATGAGGCATACATGCAGAAGAAGTCAGAAGGCAGACAGAATTAAGCTGTATTTTAATTTAAAAACCAAATCAACTTACCTTTATTTTTACAATAATCATCTTGTGGTAAGTACTCGGATCCAGCATATCCTATCGAGTAGTCTTGCTCTGATTTGATTCCAACATCTTCTGGCCCATTGGCCAAACCTTTGTCCGGTGTCTTGCCATTGGTCAGTGTCTGTCCATATGATGAAAGGGACGGCAGTTGGATGCCTTGACCATGTCCACCATTCTGGCTAGGCTCCTGCTTGACCAAGTTGATATTGTTGCTTGGCACTGGGGTGTTGGCATTAGAGGGAGGGCAGGGTGTGCCACTCAGTACACGGATAGGCGGGATGGCACGATTATTCAACATGGTGGCATTGACAGGTGTATTGACACCACTGTTAAGTTGGCTGTCACTATGGTAACCATCGAGTGGTGACCCACCATTCATCTTGAAGTTTTATATCCTAAAAAAGATACAAAAGAATATGAGAAATAAAGTCAGAAATGAAATAACTTCACCACCAAGAGAAAAAATTGGCCTAAAACCTTTCCCTTTTTGTGTAAAAATGTACGTCTTAACATGCAAAAGCAAAATTGTAGGATTGACAACCAAAAAATAATAACCGGTTGTCGGCAAGTGCTGGTTCCCTTGAGACAACTGTACATGGATGATTCATGTTTTTGCTACTGAATGAGTGACTTGCATCTCCCCACAAAATTCCGACATCTGTCAACAAATTTCCTTTCAACAAACAGCATAGCACCGTACACATAACGTCCCAGCACATGGCTGTACTTTCTGCAGAGTCTACGATCGATAAGCAACAACACAGACCTATTCCCTGAATCTATTCACATCTTCCTCCATCCATACGCTGACAGGAAGAGGTAGCAGTACAAGTATGTTTTTCAGGAATGGCACGGCAGTCAGGAAATTGACTTGCAGATAATTACCTGCACCAACAAAAGACCCAGCCAACGGTGCAAGATACATCAGTCCAGAAACTACGTGTCATCATTGATTCAACCGGATCCATAGTACACCACTATCAATCTCAGATTCTAAGGTGAAATTTTTTATTTTGAAGGAGAACCGAAAACAAAACAAAACTAGGCCAGCCTTGAACTCTTGAAGTAAGAGCAAAATGTGAAACCCCAGTGCATGGACCCATCACTGCCTGAGGGGAGGTGGCCATTTTCACTTTTAGGCGCATCAAACCATAAAGCAATTTCTAGCTATTTTGGCGGGTCAGAAACACTGGGTGCCTACGTGCACCGCAGTCATACATTTTTTGAAGGGGTGGGGTTATTGTGAGTTCAGAACAGTTTAAGGACACAAAACAACAAATAGGTTTCAGATTTTGTTGCGACACAAACAATAATTGTAAAGCGTTGTCTGGGTGTGAGGTGTTTAGCTCTGGGCTCTAAGCAACAATAATAATAATTTCTCTACTAATAATGGTGCCTTCCTTGGCCTTTTTTAATCTATCTCCTTCCACAAACAAAGTTTGTAGTATGATCAACAACGTCCAAGTTAAGGTGCATTGGTGAAAAGCATCTAAAGGGCTCCTACCCAATGCAATTAAATTCCACATCCACTAGCATAAATAAGGTTTGCCTGCTCATACAAGTTGGGTTATGGGTGCCCTCGAGAAGTAGATTGGGAAAAGTCTTCCAGGCCTAGGTACTTTAGGAGCAAAGAGCTGCATTTTATATTCAAACAATAGATATGAATTGGTCAACAAAGTATTCAAATCGTATAAATGCCCAATTTTACAGCTAAGGAATTTTCTAGCTAATGGATTTTCTCACTGCAATCCACTGTACATGGCTTCACTGTAGTAAAGTTTGATTCAAATCAACAAGCAGGTGGCTACAAACCATAAATATTTAGGATCCAAATCAACAAACTCAAGGACAGCCCAAGCAGACACAGCGTCAACGTTTCTACATCAATCCTCTACAAATTACAGCACATTCAGATCAAGATTATCCTACTTTTCAATGCAACCCTAAGGAATCTGAGCAATACATGTATCAAGCCAGGATTAGGGGGATTGCTTCTCCTTTGAATTCTGAAAGCCTAAGTATCGACCAATCTCGAGACCCTTGTCTAATTTATCAGTTTTTGAAAAGAGAACAAAGAAATATGTACTGTAGTGGGATTCGAACTAGAGACCTCTGGGAATACTGTACTGGCGCTCTACCAACTGAGCAACCTAGCCCTAGCCTATGTTAGTGGTTGCCAGGGTCTGACTTTTTATTTTTCCTATGACACTGAAATTTCATAATATTGATGAAATACTCAGTCCCATACATGGCTACATTCATATTTACAAATCTTGTTTGCTTACTACTGTTTCAAGTACCGTAAGCTAATTTCTATTCTGATGTGATCCAGTTATAAAATTTCAACATTTTAAAAATCTTTTTATGGAACTCCTTTTTACAACCTACAGTGCCTAAAGCCTGGCAGCATTGACACAGATTCACAAGACCTCAACAATTTCACCTGTTTTCATTGATTCTTTTTAAATAGGTAGCAGAATGGCTAAAAGTACCGATCATACAAATAGTTGATTTTGTAGTTTCCAAAAAAAAAGACCAAGCATTGTAAATCAGTGTGGACAAAAAACGGTGTGTAAGAAAATTGAATCCAATTCATAAAAGAGTTCATGGTTGATTGCATGACCGGTAAACTACACTTTGCTGGGTTCATAGTCACCCTGGTACCTGGCGGAGATTTCTGGTTGTATTATAAATTTCTTTTTTAATTACTTGACTTGTGAATCAACACCTAATGACAAGGGTCCATTTTCATAGAGCTGCTTAAGCACAACAATTGCTTAAGCATGAAAAGTCTTCCTTGATCAAAAAGGATTACTGACCAAATTTCCATGTGATGTTTATTGCTTTTGACTTGTATTTGGCCATTGTTTGCTGAGCATTTACATTCACAAGGAGTTTGGGCTGGCATACTGATTTTGTTTACCAAGGTTTTTGGTGCTCAACAAGTTTTGGTGCTTAAGCAGCTCTATGAAATTGGCCCCAGGCTGTGTGTGTGATTAATGAACCATAACTAGAGTAGGAATTATCTGCCAACGATCATATCATATATTCAGGAAAATAAATCCTAGATCAGTCAGACACAAAACAATAGAACCACGTGCACAATTATCAATAGTTTCATCTTCACACATCATTAAATTGCAGTTTCTACCAAAGTACCAATGTCTGTGATCGAATATTCAGGATCAGTATGTTCAAACGTAGCAAAGTTATTATTAAATTTTATTAGGGATGGATTAAGATTTAAGCAGACTTGGCTTTAGTCCAAAATATAATCTTATTGAGACATGAAAGTTATGGCAGCACTAGTCCCAGATTGTTACCTTTGGCTCAACTTTGCTAATTCACTGTTTCAGGTTGGAATAACTTACACTAATGCGGTGGAATTAGAGCATCCTAACAGAGGATCAACTTAATATTTTGGATCATTACAACATTGATTGATGCCTTAATACCATAAATGGACCCCACCACAGGATCCCTTCTTTGTTACTCCACACCTGTTAATTACAACCTGTGTCAGCAGCGTTGGCATCTAACATACAGGTGGTTGTCATAGTATTAACATCTAGGTACTCCCTAAACTATAATACAGCAGTTTCCTCTGTGTGTCACCATGTCTATTTCTTCCTCCATGGTGTCACTGAGCTCACCAATCAAAAGGAAAATCATAGTGGTCAACCAACCAACACTAAATTATTGTAGGTTGCTGTAAATGTAATGTACATGTACATTTGTATACTGTAATGAACTGTGTCTTTGCAATTTTGAACTTGACGAGAATCACTTTACCATGGAGTACTGTACATCTGAGTTTGTTGAATGTTTTTCGTTTGAAGCAATGCAACATCAATGCCACGTTTAACTTAGATTTAGTAATGCAAACAGCATACATTACACTTTATAAGTACTGTTCAAATGCACGTTAAATAATTAAACCAATAAAGCCAACATTGGCCAAATGGGTCTCACAATGCTATTTGCAATCACTATGACAACTTTACAGAAAGGCTTTTCTACTTGGATAGAGGCTTTTCTCAAATTAGCCAAACATCAACCTCTCTCCCCAGCAAACACCACAGGTACAACTGAGACACAAAGATCAGCTCAATCAATGATCCCTGAACTAACAATACGGGGACAATAAAAGCAACTAAAGCTAGAGTCAGGATAATCTTCCACTGGTCAAAGCCTGCAGCTCATGCACACTTGAAGGACAGTTATATGCAGTGAGATATACTCAACAGTATACCATACATACAGGGAAGGAAAGCATGCACAGAAAGACTCAGTGAGCTTCAGATGAATGAACATGCACTACATGTAATCAAGACAGGTTTCTTCAGAAATTGAAAAGAGATGCCCTTAAAGTTCAACTAGTGCATTCTTCTAAACCAGAAGACAGAATACCAAACCAAAACCTCTAGTTCCTCTGTCAATTTTAATAATAAATACAGTTTAAAAAAAAAAGATAAATCGATGATTACAACTCATCATTTTGAGTTACCTTTGTTTTTGTCCATATGTGACTTATATTATATTTTATAAAATAATTACAAATGTTCCTGCATATAACAGATTCACACAATATTATATAATAAAAAGTGGTTCATTTCTGTGAGTTTCTGGTGCAAGTCAAATCCAGTGCAGAGCCCTGTAGGATTAAGATCATTACACCATGTATGTGAACCTGTGTCTTATTTCTCCATGTGTGAACCCAATAAACTGGACTAAAATACACCTCTAAGTAATTTGAAGGACACTTCAACCATGCATCAACTAGTACCAATAGGATAACTTACTTCAACCATAGAGCTCTATGCTTCAACCATGATACAGTATCCCACCTATAAATATACAAAGGAACACAACAATGAACAAGGCCAGTAAGTAACAATCAAACAAACTAGAAGTCCCTCATTTTGTTTACAGAGCTTTGAGTTTACTTCTTGGATTATGTACTTTTCCAGGTAAATCATCCTAGACACAGAATGATTCATACAACATTGAAACTCAGGAGAGATGGAATCAGTGGTTGTGTGATCTCAAATCCAGAGCACCACTCCCTAGCTCCCACTGGACAAACAAGGAACATCCCCTTCTAAAATTGGCCAAAATTGATGACCACTACTAGTGCAAACATGACCAGGCTGAGCAGTGGCTGAAGTGCTGCAGCCACATGTTCCTATGGATCAACATCCACTGATGAATTCTGAGAAATCTATAGATACTTTCAAAGGAAATCAAAGAACACAACTTGAGAGTGGACAAATGATTACTTCAAAGGTCAATGAAGGGGATGTGTAGAAAAAGCCAGTTATTCACTCAACATTATTTTCCTCCATGCTCATTATGAAATGTTAAAGCTACCTGTCGACATTGTCAGACATTGTCATACATTGTCTGTTAGTAACATGAATGGTCAAGCCTTAGGGTGTTAGACATGGTCAGTGTGGCTGAAGTATCCCTGAATAGTCATGTGAACTAGGAAAGGTTGCCATTGTTGAGATGCTCCCTTACCAAGGAATTCCAGTTTGTCATGCCCGTTTGCACATCAATTCTGAGAAAAATCTGAGGGCTGGACATGACAATACCAAACACAAAGGATGTGCCCTTGGCTAAGTGGATTACATAACAGGTGCAATTGTCTGTAATTTTCATACATCACTTTACACCATAGAGTTGTTGTACTGGACATGGACCTATTATATGTAGGCCTACCAGACATATTACGGATAATTTCAGTCACTTTGTCTGCCAGATACCCACAACAGCGAGGCAGAAAGTGGATATGAAACATCTTTCTCAAGCTTACTTTGTTCCTCTATTAAAATGTCACTTCATGGCTTCTAAATACTCTTTATGTTAATAAATTCCTTAAAAAAAACTCTTTCTTTCAAGAGAGCACTTGCTCCAATGATCAAGTTTTCAAAATAGATATTTCAATTCTAACCCCCCAAAAAACACATCAAAACTGGCGCTAACGCTTTCAAGAATACAAACCGTACATGTGTGTGATTGGTTTCTTTTCATTAATTAAGTGAATTCATGTTCCTCTAGTGTTTTTAAATCTAAATTGTTGAAATTAATATCAGCCCAAAATTCTTTCTGACTTGAGAAATTAAGCGTGTGCATTTTTGTACGGCATTTCAACAAGAAGTACTCCACATTAAAATTTGATAAGAGCAACTACTATAAAGACAAAGCCCTTTAATACTAGTTCTTGTGACATAACTTTATATCACCAATCTTGTGTTTCACTTGGTCATGACTTCAGTTGTCAGTATTGAGAGAAGTTTTAATGAGCCGTAACCTCCAAACACTCCAATGTTTTCATGACGTGGGCGTGGTTGAGTGGTTTACTACATGTATACTGTAAATCACAGAAACAAAACTGTAAAATACATTCCATTTCAGTTGTGCCTGCTGATGTTACATATAACGGGACTTAAATTTGGTGTTTCAGATCTTGTCCACAATATAACATTGTCTTATTAAACAATAAATGGCTTAAAATGTAACACCTGACACCATCACAAACAACATACAAACTCCATTGAATGACAGCATACCCATTATTGTAATTTTGATTTCACTCATTTCAACAGCACTTTTTAAATGGAGCATGGTTGCTCATCGTTTACAGTGAATTCTAAGGGTTGCAGAGCCCCTTTAAGTCATGATTACCCAAGGCTATCATACCAATGTGATCGCAACTGACCTATCCCAGTAATAACAGGCAAGTGGAATAACTGGTACACACCCAAATATAAGGTTACAATTCTGGATTACAGACCTGTGTCTAGATCCAAGAGGCTGGAGTTTTAATTAAAACAAAACCTAAGCTCTGCACAGTGGCAATTTTTCTTCCTAAAGACTAAAGTTTCAGTCTTTATGATATCAGCACTAGGTCAGGGCTGTGATTGCACTGGCATAAAAAAATCCTGAAAACGTTGTAAAAAATTATGAAAATCACATATATCTACTATACTTTTGTACTAGGAAAGTAGCGAAAACAAATCCTGAAATCAGGATTTTTACTGACAAATCACGCCCCTGCTAGGTGTCTGATGTTTAGATTTATTCAAGCCAGAAAAATAAGTACAATGTACACTGTTTATGCTTGTATGGCCATAAAATTACTCTTTACCAGCAAGATTTTCCAGTTAACTAACGATAATGAATCACATGCCAACAACCACAACACCATTCCAGTAAACAAAACACCTATTTGAAGTGATTTTGCTGCTTTGAACTATACCTAATGGTTCCAAAGATCCATGCAAATACCATTTACAAGTCCCCTATGAAGCACGGCTTATACTTGTACTTCAATATCATCCTGAGAATAAAAGGATTTAGCCTGAAAGAAAGTCTTTAATGGTTCTGGCAAACAATAAATCAAGTAGCTCACAGAGTCTGTTTTTGAAAAGACAGCTCAAAAGTCATAAGATTATGATGAAACCTGTACCTTAGTCACACCCACTGTCATATATACCTTGTACAATCAATTGAAGTAGAATGCACTTTGTCCATAGGTCACATAAGAAGAAAACACAGAGGACAGGATTGAAATTCAGCTACAAAGAACGTCTGCATACCTGAATTGATTTCCAAAATGTCTCAACATTTACAACGCAAGTGTTTATTTGATATGAATATTTTAGAATTACAAAAATACAAACGCAAATTTATGCAAATTTTCCATTGCTTAAATACTGTTTGAAAAACATCCACAACAACACCCATGACAACCAATGACAACACAAGCACAAAACCAACAAATACCTCCACTAGGTAACCCAACTCTTTCTTAATTTTGTTCCTTTTCAAGCTCCTTGCACAGATCCAGATCTAATTTCTCAGTTTCTTCTTGAGCGAAATTAAACAAAGGAATAAAACGTGATTCTGGAAATTACCAGTCAACCAGGAAATTGAGTACAGCTAGCATGGAGTATCTCATGACAGCAGCAATATTCTAGCTGTTAAAGGGGTGTCAGTATAACATTCCACTGAAATCATATGATTTAATATGCCTTCATCAAGGTTTAGAAATTGGAGTCAGTTTTACTGATGTACATCTAGGCCTTTCTTGATATTATCCACCAACACTGTGTAGAATACCTATATGGCATATTTTTTCGACAATATAATATTACAATACAAGTTACAAGGACCACTAACTTAGTACTCCTTCAGCTTCAAAATCTTGCCATTCGTGCAATACACTGCCAAAAAATGGATTTGGGTTTTGGATAGATTAATGGTAATAAAAGTTAAATCTGCAGAACAGACAATCTGACAATCAATGAATATATTAGAGATTAGTTATATCACGCACATGTATGTACACATAATTACAGTAACCATAACCTTACGATTCACACCCTTAATAACTACGACTGTACGACATGCCACACAATGATATCATTTTCTTTTAGCCATCAATAAAGATCCTGCTAGGATCAAAACGCATCAGGCCCTCCTAACTCCAATCAATTGATAAATTTCAGGTCATTATTTTGACTGATGAGCAGTTTGTAGTAGTTTAAGCCTAGGCCTATTACTTGTATTCTTTGCTGTCATGAGTAACACCTATATGTTCTGACAAAACATTCACACAGTTTAATGTAGTTTACCAGTACTACAGTAGTTTAGATACTAGACAAGTTTTTCAGCCATTGTCCAAGAACTAGTATAATGTACCTGTATGATGCCTTTAATCTGAGAGTCTGCTTTTGACTCAGCATGCTTTAGAACACCTAGTGACATTGACCTCAAGTTCGAATTCTCGGTTGTTTGTCTCAGTGTAGAACATGTGGCCGTCATGGTAATTCACTACCACCCTACAGGCCTACATTACTGTACCGATACCACTAGTACAGGCAATCTATGTACACGGATCAAGAACAAGCATACAGTTGATCAACAAACAAAAGCATTCCATCACACAATTTGGTCTTTACAACTCAATTCATTATCAAGAAATAATAAAATATTACCAAATAATAATCTTCAAATATCTATGTAGGAAAATTTTGCAACTGATTGGAAAACAATATAGAATTTTGACAAAATGTAAAAAAAAATAAGATACACGCACAATTTATATAACTTAAAATTCCCAAAGACCTAAAAAGTTACTAAAGAAAATGGACTTAATGTCACAAACTACCCAAGTAACCCAACCATTTTAAGCAAAATTAATATTTTCAAATGCTTCACGAAGTTACCTTCCAACTTTCACAATCAATTTCATATTTTTCTCCCACAGAAAATATATTTCACAGATTTGGGTTTTTTTTTTTTGGGGGGGGGGGGGAATTGACCTAAATTTTGTCCGGGGTTCAAGTTACTTCATGCCTGAAAATCAGTTTAAAAAGTTGACATAAAAAAAAACAGAAGTTCTACGAAAAGAAAGTTCGAGTGAACTGCACCAGTTCCCCTCAACCATTTGAGTACTTTGGGAGTTTCAGAAATATGGCATTCCTACCTCAGGAGGCAGATACATCGTGTACAGGTATACAAAGACCATTTTCTAAACTTTAATCATTTAAATGCACTGAACATTACTTAAGCACATCCTCACAAGATTGTGTGATTTTGGTTTGATTAACTGGTGACCAAGCAGTTAACTGGGGTAAAAAAGAGAATCATCATTAATCAAGTGACTATAAAGAAAAACATTCTCATTTATGCCTACTTAAATAATTCAAAATCATCAGTCATGACACATCCTTACCTCTGTAAAATCTGTGTAGTTATGATGAAGTTTGGATATAAAATCTTGACATAACCTACAAACATGTGTACGTTACAGAGTGGGGACCTAAATTCAGTGCTCAAAGAGAAGTAATTGAGAGGTTTCAAGAGTTGTAGCCCCGGTGTCTGACTTGTGCTTTGGTTTCAAGCAAAATAAAATTCCACAGGATCCAACAGCAAGCAAAATACCTCCCGAAGTTCAGAACTTGTTGTAAAATGCTCAGAAGTGGCAGTACATCCAAGAACTTGTCAAAAGAGGATATTCATTGTGGATGTAGTCAGAAGATAATAAATTGTTCAGAGGCTCACGATATTGGCTAGAACTCAGTGAATCTTTGCAAGCAATACTGCAGTGCAAATTTCCATAAGCACCGCTGTCTGCACATCAACATCAGTGCCAGGTCAGAGGCATCATGGTCTATGGCTCCCAAACAATCTCCCGCCTTTCAGTCCATTCAAAAGTTCAAGTTTCAGCACTTCGAGCTTTTTACAAACAGACCCATCATAATTCATTCACTTCGGGCTCGTTGAAATAAGGTTAGTATGACAAGCAACAATCCATTCACGATACTTAAAAGTTCCAGCCAATGTTCTCAAATTGAACAATTGTG
Source organism: Astropecten irregularis (assembly GCA_963971285.1). Lineage (NCBI taxonomy): Eukaryota > Metazoa > Echinodermata > Asteroidea > Paxillosida > Astropectinidae > Astropecten > Astropecten irregularis. The sequence goes on from OZ020253.1 coordinate 20,436,706, forward strand.
TAAGGAATCTTTATTTGCACCAGTCCACTGTGATTAATCATTGATTCCACCTACAATTATCTCTAATGGAATCCTCATTGATGCCTTAAGCCTTTGCAGTTCTGACTATTAGTCTGCCAGGCTTGCTTACAAGTAAATGAAGAGTGAGGGTCCCTAAAATATTTGAATTATTCTCTAGTAATAGTTTGGCTGGCGGGCAAGTTAGTGCGAAGGTGAACTTTGAATTAATTACAGGTATTCCTTGTAAAGTTGTATAAAAGGCAGTGCATGATGGCAGATATACATGTAGAAGGGCAAGATGACAAAAGAGTCAGTAGCTGGGAGCATTACAGGGTGACAATTTGTCAATATTGGTACAAAGATTTGAACAAATAATTAATCTTTTTAACGAGCATTTAACAATGGCCACATGACTACGAGATTATTAACCACATGTGACAAGGATGCTTCTTACTTTCTTTAATGCATCATTAGCTATCTAAAGTTTGAAACAATTTTGTACTACAGGTCCATCGAAAGCCTTTCATCACTCACTTGTATAGGTGGACAGTCTATTTCAGGTGCAGTTTTTGAATCTGGATGACCTGTTTGCAATGCTTTTAGCCAAATTAATAGACATCATCACAGTTATAATAACTTTGTCAAATCCAATCCAACAACTCGGCCTACACTGAGGTAGGCCTACATTGTATAATGGTTCATGCAACTTCACATGCACTTTTAACAGCCAAAAACTCTTCAGTAAGTGACAAAAATGTAAAAAAACAATTAATGCACGTCATTACAAATAATGTTTCGTACTCGAGAATTGTCAATACTGAATACTCCTTTGGAATTTAAAGTCAATTCAAGTACAACAACTGATAAATATTAATTTTAAAAGATACACAAACAATTGTTTGAAATGAAACTTTCAATTACAACTTTAAATAAAGAATGTTTTTGCTTGTTGACAACAGACTTTATGAAAATGCTTGCGCCATTTGCATACAAGTCATTGCAAGAGAGCAGTTATTCATTTTCATTACCGTAACTTAACAGTAGATTTGCACACAAAAATTTAGACCATCCTCTTTGCAGTCAAAGAATCTTAATTGAGTTTGACCAGCTCTGCCTAAAAAAAATTAATTGGAAAGAAATCTGTGGACAGCCAGGGCTTTGGCCAAAGTTTTGACCCTCGTGGTGCAATGTAGACACCTATAAAGTCCTATTGTACAGTACCAAGAAGTACTTCTACTGATTTAGAAGGCTTACTCCGGAGTAAGCCTTCTTAATCTAGAAGTAGAAGTAGTAACCAAGGAGCTAAGATTCGGTTTTCTTTAATAATAATTAATAAGCATGTACCTAATGAATTAATGAGACTCAAAAAGACAAAAGTTAATGACTCAAACTTTCAAAGTGAACAAGTGAAGTACTGTACTCTTGAGCCCAAATGCCATGAAGTATCATTATGGAGGTGGGAATTAAGTTCCAATACTACACTATCCGTCATTCCAATCCAGCAAGTCATATGGGCAAAGTAACACCACTCCTCCTCACCCCATTACACTTCAACCAAACACATTCTCAACTTGTTAGTGTTACCACCTTCCTCCGTGGTGTTACACATCAACCAACCAAGCACTAACGACTAACGTGCATTCCGACATTTTTGCCATACAAAGCTCAGTACTTACCCCCACGTTACAGGCTACCAAATTCTGTGTATGTGTTCCATTCCAGGGCAGAAATGAGTCTAAATTAGACAAAATATCTCACGGTTGTATAGTGGTATTCGTGCAGAATTCCATTACGTTTAGTATACCTCCATCTGCTCAGAGAGTCAGTCCTCTTTGCTTCAGTGACTTCTAGACTTTGAAACTCTTCCAAAATAAACTTAACAACCTGTACGCGGTGTACCTGTCACGAACTGAAACTAACTGGTGTACAATGTGTGCATGTAACGCGTAAAGTAATGGAGAGGGTGCGAAGTACCAGTTTGTAAAAGTTCTAGGGTTTCAGTGCGTGTAAACGGTAACCACACAACTGACTGGTGCAGGGTGGTTGAGGGGGGCGGGGACATTTGTAGGGGGAGGGGTGGGATAGGTGTTATTTTATCGGGACGGAAATCGTCTGAAATTAAGAATAACATCATAAAAGAATCCCAAAAGCTATAAATAATGATAATAATAATAATAAAGATTCCTTGTAAAATTCTAAATAAGAAAAGCAAAAAAGAAGCTTTAATCGGCTTTGGATTAAGATTTTTATCTGTATTTTGGCTTGATATTTTTGTTGTTTAAAAGATCTGGGTTAAATCTAAATAAATAGATAAATTGATTAAAGTTTGGGACAAAACAAAACACTGACACGAACTTCTCTGAGACGAAACGTTGGGCCCATTTTAAGTTATTAGCGTTCGTGGAGTGCGCAATTTTGATGCGCCAAACAGATTATCATTTAATTTAATTTTTTGTTCAATTCATATAAATTCATCTTGTCTATTATTGATCATACAAATTACATCAAAGATACAGGTACATTATGATTGAAAATACATAATTCATCGCGACCATAACTATTAATTAACACAAATTAATGAAAAGAAAATAATACAGGAATCGAATATTAAATGATCTCGGTGACTGAAAATGATAAGTAATGATTTATAATTATGATTTACAAATTCAATTTGTAAAGCGCATTGAGATTTTGCCTTGATCTAATCCGCTATATAAGGATGAATTATTATTATTATCAATACAATTACTAATATTGTAAAATTTAAAACAAATGGCTGAACTTTAAACTGAGTTTAGGAGACGAATGGACTGTGGGGATGAATGATTTGAGGAATTGTAGTAGTGTTCTAGCCTAAATGGATTTCCACCGACGCCCACTGCTTAATTTCATGTAGTGTTCATTCAATGGATGGGAGGAATCAGTTGACAATTCAGATGCTTTTTGGAGCACTTTTCCTTCACAAATTCTGTCCAGATCTATGACTTTCTGTATGCCTTTTCTCCCGCTTGCTTTGTCATCTTTTCTTTCTTTTCATGAAAATAAAAAAAATATTTGCTTAGTGTCCTTTTGCCAGTCGATATTTATGCACAGTGCAGACATACTGATGTTTCAATGACGGGTGCGTAAACAATGTCATTGTTCTATCGTCATGGGAGCACTTCAGTTCCTGGAGAAAATAATAATATTTAAAAAAAATAAAAGCTTATTAAATAACCATAAGGAGAAATGACTGGATAATTTTTTTGTTAAGTCAATGAAAAGTGAATGAAGACAAAATATTGTAACGAAATTGCGCTCGGACGGGCGCCCTCATGGTTAAGTTTAGTGTGCAATTATTTACTAGCGCTAGCTAGAGTGAAAGTGTTGTTTGTCCTGCGTCCGTAGTGTACGTGTGCGCGGGATTTGCGCGCGCGATGCGCGGCACACAAGATGTGATTGGTGCACTTGAATCCGGGCTAAGCTTTATAAGCCCAGTTTTTGGAGCGCACGACCTCTCTTTTTGGGCTGCGCTCCTGGCGGCCAGTGTGTGTTCGTTTGGACAAGCCGTCGTATCGCCTCTGGCACATATTCAGCCGATGGCTGGTGTGCCCTGGAGAGGCGATCGCATAGGAGCAGCACTTAAGGAGCAGCACGGGCGTTGACGCACAGAGGTGTCCGCCCACCAGGGAAGCGCATGGGAGCGGCTATAAGAGGCGTTGACGCACAGAGGCGTCCGCCCACATAGCGCGAGCGCTAGGAGCTGCGTAAGAGGCGTTGACGCAAGAGGCGACCGCCCACAGAGGAAGCGCACACAGGGAGCGGCTATCAGAGGCGTTGACGCACGGAGGCGACCGCCCACATAGCCCGAGCGCTGAACCAGCCATACTAGGAGGCGATTGCTCGCGTAGCTGGCGCTCGAGGGAACATCGCGGTTTTATAGAGGCGCTTAAGGAAGCGCCAATTAAGGCATTATAACGGAAGGCTATTGGAGCCGAGTAGTTTAATTGCAAGAGAGAGGCGATTATTGTTAATTGTCATCTGAGTTATGCATACAGAGTTCCACCCACCACGCTGTTCGGTGGCGGGTCATTAAACCAGCAGAATTACATTTCATTGACCCCCCTTTTACATTATTCCCGTGTCATTAATTGTACACCCCTCCCCGTTGTCTGTCCCGTTCGTCCAGTACCCTGGTCGTGGATCCTGTCCGGCGGTGTGTCGGGTATTTTTGTAGGCGGTATATTTCAGCCAAACGAACCCCCGTCTCCGGCCGCATCCTTGCGTGGGTTGCACCGGGGTTTCGGTCTCGTGCGGCGCGCCCTTCGTCTCACGTCGGGCGTGATTCCCGTCACAAATGGTGGCAGCGGTGGGATTACTTTTGCTTGATACTGCCGCTGGATAGATTCACGGTCGGGTCTGGAAAGGAATGGGACTTACGCTGGGAGTTCTTTTCGGGCTTTTAGTTGCGTCCCTGGCCATTTTGGGGATTATCTTATGTGTACAACTTAAACAATCGGGGAAAGTGCAAGCTCTCTGGCGGGCAGCATCAGAGACGAGGAGGAAACTCCAAAGGATAAATCAGTTAGCAAACAGGACACACGTAGCAGTGATTCTGCAAGGCTTCGAGTAGAGGCAACTATCACCAGAGGAGCAGACGGAACCATGGCAAATAACGACCTTGTGAGGGGAGCTGGAGGCGACATGGTAGCCTCCGCACACGAGGAGCTGGTGCATCTGCGCGATGAGGTGGATAGCCTAAGGATCGAGGTGCAACATAAGGATGACCTCCTGCAGGATCTGTATGAGGAGAACGAGTGCCAGGAGGCACGCATTCGCTACCTGCAAAAGCGGATGGCCGATTTGGAGGAGCTCTGGCAGTCGACTCCTTGGTCAGGAGACGCCCGGGTAATAAATCCCAGGCAGGCGGCGAGCACGACTCGCCGCCGTCGACAGGAGGCTACTCCCGGAAATCTGGCCACTCCGGTGAAGGATTGGACTTGGGAGGCTCAACACAGGGAAGAGGCGACCATGGCGGGGATGGGTTTCCCATTCGAAAACCCCATCAAACCCTGGGTATCATGGCCGAATGTCCCTGAGGAGACCAGGACTGACCTGGAGGCTGCCGGAGCGAAATCGCCGCCTCCTGCATGCGTGATGCCAAGGGAGTCACGGACCCAGTGCCTCAGCAGTTGGGAGAGGTAGACACCGATCCCGAGATACAGGCCATCCCGGGGACGGGCTATTACCCAACCGAGGAGTCAGACCAAAACGGCCGGGAGAGTGTGAAAACACATGGTGCAGCCTTAGAAGGAGGCTGCACCACATCACCCGGCCGGAAGAAGGTTGGACTGCCTGCAGGCACCACAGGGAAGACGGACGGACTGGCCGTGGGACAAATGGAACACACGATGCAGCCTTAGAAGGAGGCTGCATCGAATCGCACGGCCAGGAAAGATTTGAACGGAGCAGAGGTACCTCTACAAAAGAGGACAATACACGCGCTGGAGATACACGAAGGAACCAGCAGGAGCCGAGGAACATACACGCCCGGAAGGTGGTTGTCCAGCCGCTGGAGGATGCCCAAACCTGGGGAGAGGCCATCCAGTTCCTCCAACAGGAGAGAGCCGCCCGGACCCCAGAGGCAACCGCCCCAGCCGTCGGAATTGCATTGACCGAACCCCCTCCGATGCCTGCCGTTCACCCCCCTCAGACCTCGGCGAGCGTACCCCCTCCCCCGTTGTCCCCTGCCCTACCGATCGATGACCAACTCCGGGCCGATTTGGAGCTGTCCAGCTACGACGACGAACCTGTGGAGCCGCCCAAGGAAGAACCGTCCGGCCTCACGCAAGGTGATAACCAGGAGAGGCCAGCCGAGTTGTCCCTCTCCCCGGTTTCCCTTGCCCTGCTGGAGGGGGAGCCCCAACCAGCCACTTAGAGGGAACCGTCGCCGGAACCAGAGAAGAGTGAACCGGTGGTGACAGCGTCCATTCTGGCCCATGGAGCTTGCCCCCCTTCCTCCGCGACCGAGTTGTCCGGGTGATGGAACGCAAGAAGACCACTACTTACGAGCAGGGGACCATACTGTGTCATTGCCGAGGAAGAACGAGTTTACGATGTGGAGCTTCGGAACTGAACAGAACTTTATTATTCCTTGTTTCAACTGTTGCCGCGGAAGGCCTGCCGAACTTGTAATGAAAGTTGCTGATTTGTTCTTAAATGTTTAAGGACTCCAGAATTTTGGAAGTGTGATTATCTTGTCAAGGTGGTTTAAAAATGGGGGCGAGCTGGACAATGCCTTTAGCATATTCCATCTCTCGCCTAGGAGGACTTGCCGAATTGTTGATCAAAGTTGTAAAACAATTGTGGTGAATGTTCAACCTGTTAAGAGTTAAAGGAGTTTGTGAACATCAAGTTGCAATAGTTTAAGGGGCGTGTTAAGAAACGCCTCAGTTTTTGAAAAGAGGTTTTGGCCCTCGCTTATTCCTTTTGTTTATTTATTGATTTGTATGCTGATTCTTACCGGGACGGTCAAGCAAAGAAGGAGGCTGTGTAACGAAATTGCGCTCGGACGGGCGCCCTCATGGTTAAGTTTAGTGTGCAATTATTTACTAGCGCTAGCTAGAGTGAAAGTGTTGTTTGTCCTGCGTCCGTAGTGTACGTGTGCGCGGGATTTGCGCGCGCGATGCGCGGCACACAAGATGTGATTGGTGCACTTGAATCCGGGCTAAGCTTTATAAGCCCAGTTTTTGGAGCGCACGACCTCTCTTTTTGGGCTGCGCTCCTGGCGGCCAGTGTGTGTTCGTTTGGACAAGCCGTCGTATCGCCTCTGGCACATATTCAGCCGATGGCTGGTGTGCCCTGGAGAGGCGATCGCATAGGAGCAGCACTTAAGGAGCAGCACGGGCGTTGACGCACAGAGGTGTCCGCCCACCAGGGAAGCGCATGGGAGCGGCTATAAGAGGCGTTGACGCACAGAGGCGTCCGCCCACATAGCGCGAGCGCTAGGAGCTGCGTAAGAGGCGTTGACGCAAGAGGCGACCGCCCACAGAGGAAGCGCACACAGGGAGCGGCTATCAGAGGCGTTGACGCACGGAGGCGACCGCCCACATAGCCCGAGCGCTGAACCAGCCATACTAGGAGGCGATTGCTCGCGTAGCTGGCGCTCGAGGGAACATCGCGGTTTTATAGAGGCGCTTAAGGAAGCGCCAATTAAGGCATTATAACGGAAGGCTATTGGAGCCGAGTAGTTTAATTGCAAGAGAGAGGCGATTATTGTTAATTGTCATCTGAGTTATGCATACAGAGTTCCACCCACCACGCTGTTCGGTGGCGGGTCATTAAACCAGCAGAATTACATTTCATTGACCCCCCTTTTACATTATTCCCGTGTCATTAATTGTACACCCTTTCCCGTTGTCTGTCCCGTTCGTCCAGTACCCTGGTCGTGGATCCTGTCCGGCGGTGTGTCGGGTATTTTTGTAGGCGGTATATTTCAGCCAAACGAACCCCCGTCTCCGGCCGCATCCTTGCGTGGGTTGCACCGGGGTTTCGGTCTCGTGCGGCGCGCCCTTCGTCTCACGTCGGGCGTGATTCCCGTCACAATATATTGACTTCAAATCCCGCTCAAGTTAATTTTCAAGTTGATTACTGACGTTCAGTTGCCAGTCCTGTCGCATTCCCCCATCATGACTGAATACATGTCTGAATTTTTACATTCTCAACTACATCTGAATTCTAATTTCTTTCAGGACTTGCAGTTAATATTTTGTAATTATGACAACTTATTGATATCACAACCTGAAGACTAAAAAAGAAAAGCTTCTTAAAATGTACAAAATTCCTGCCGTCTGATGTCTTTTCTTTATAGGGTTAATTTAATTAGCAAACAAAATCATAGACAAATTGATCAAAACATGAGAATAATTCGACAGATTAAAGTTAAAATCACAATTTCCTTTACAGTCGCCAAACCTAAGATGCTAAGGGACTCTCAGGTAGGGGTAGGGGTAACGGTTGATTTTTGTACACCAAGGTAAAAAGAAGTTTAGTCAATTTTTCTTTGTTCACTTTTCAATGACTTAAAATAACTCAGTCAGTTTCCCTTGTGGTTATTTCACGAATATAAAAAGAAGTTTGTTATAAAAGTGCAGTTTACCGGACGGTTTACCCACAAAAACTGGACACAGCGCCCCCATTGTCAGCAACAAACCTTTTTTTGCACGGGCAAGAAACTGTCCCACAATGCATTTGTCCACTTCCGGCGTAGCGTGGATCGGGAGGGCGTTTGACCAAATTTATCGTGAATTTGATGCCACAAAGTCTGGACTGTCTCTGCCCCTCTCGATTCAGATTCCACTCCAGGAAGCATTTCATGGTGGCAACTGTAATCTGAAGATGTAAGTAAGTATGATTACAAAAAATTTAAATGAGGAAATGAAGTGACATTTTCTTGTTTATGGATCAGTGAGTAGGCCTAACATGATTAGGCCAACGTGTACTGTGTAATAACTGTTCATGCCTCTGCGAACACTATAGAGCCTCAGACTAACGTTAGAGGCTCCGGGCTCAGTGAGCATGGTGAGGGGTTTAGAATTAACATGATTAATTAACTGTTGTCCTATAAAAAGTACAAGTGTTCCGCTCCATGGACGTCTACTGCCCTGTCTAATTTAAATGTGGAAATTCTCCATGTCCATGGTCTAACTCTAAACAAAAACTACGGCCTAACCAACGAAAGATTGCATAATCATGGTCATACTGTGTCAGGGGCTGGGCGGATCCAGGATTTTGAAAATGGTGGGCGTGGAAATAAGAATATGCATGTCTAGCCTTGGTTGGCCAAACTGGCATAGCCGATGGATGCATTTCGGGTCCCGGCGATCAATTCAAAGCTAGCACTAGCAGGTTACATCACGTCTCTTCTCAGTTGATTCTCTCTCCCTCTCTATATTTTACATTTATTATTTTTTTTTGCTGAAAGAAGTTTTTTTTTTTTTTGGGGGGGGGGGGGGGGGGCGGCATACACCCCACGCCCCCACCCTGGATCTCCCCTAGTAGTTGAGGCATAATATTAATGAAGATAACAAGCCCTCAGCCCCACAAGTGAATTGGCAATGTAAACAACAGGGAAATACTTTTATAAATTGTATTCCTCTGTTTTTCCATTGCATTATTATCTTGCCGGCTTGTTAATGTTTGCAAAGAAAGATTACCAGATTAGATAAGCCTTAATTCAATCCCTCTTTCATTTTTGGTTTTGATGATCGTATTGTATACAGGACTACAGGTATCTCAAGTATAAATTTATCATTTCACAAATGTTGATTGTCTAAGTCAGCACGAGTTAGTGCTATCGTATGTCTAATGATTCTCTATTGTACATTTGTTTTTTTCCTGATTTGCAGGGTTAAGCTGTGGTCCTAAATCCATACCAAGGTTTCATCTCTGCCACATTTTAAATCCATCCCACTCCGACATCATGCCGTTATTTCAAAAGAAGAAAGGTGACAAGAAACCCAAAGGGGGTTTGACTGAGTATGAGCAACATCCTGAGGATGATATGGATGTTCAGAATGAGGCTACTGCTCCATCTTCAGTTCCTGCTAACCAACCACAGTCCACTCCAGCTAATGATAGTCAGGTGCCTCCAACGGCTCAACGGAGACTGGTGTTTTATACTCAAATGGCTCATGGAAGCTCCACAGCACGGATTGAAGGCTTCACTAATGTTAGGGAGCTGTACGAGCAAATTGCCAGAGCGTTTGATGTGTCAGCTACAGATGTACGTATTTATAACCAATTAATACAAATTTCTTTTGCAATTTGACTGAAATTTGTCATATTTTGGAAAATTAAAATGCACATGCATAAGAATTATGTGACATTGAAGTACATCTACCATTATTTTTCTTGTTGTCATACAGATTCTCTTCTGTACCCTCAACACCCACAAAGTGGACATGGAGAGACTACTGGGTGGCCAGATAGGCTTAGAGGACCTGATTGTGGCTCACATAAAGGGTCCTCCCAAGTCTATAGAATTGATGAAATCTGAAGCCTCATTAGGACTGACCATCACAGACAACGGTGCAGGTTATGCCTTCATCAAACGTATCAAAGAGGCAAGCGTTATGGATGGTATTGAGAATGTCCTGGTTGGTGATCATATTGAAGCTATTAATGGCAAGAGTATGGTTGGTGCTCGTCACTTTGAAGTCGCCAAGGAATTTAAGGAACTTCCTGTGGGAATCAAATTCAGCGTGAATCTGGTCGAGCCCCGGAAAGCTTTCAGTAAGTATATTAATTATGAATTACATGTATTAACAAAAACCTAAATATACATCCAGTCGGTGTAATTATAATCATGGAAATCGTCCTGTAGATATATACTGAATTTGCTTTCCAGAATCGGATGAATTTTTCCTTCATGATAGCCTTGAAAGGTTTGGAGGATCCGTACAATGTACTATCTCTTGTTAATAGCAAGATTGATAATCAAGATCATAGTGTGATAGGGAACCACAGACCTGTATTGAGTTGCACCTGCCAAGTCCTTAATGTGAGGTTGGCTTGGTGATGTACATGGCAGAGTGCAGTTTATGTTGACATAAATAATGTTTTGTCCATTTGGGGTACCGCACCGTATGTACTGTTCAGGGTGCCTTAATACACTTAGGAAGACACATTGTACCAGGGAAAGACTACCAATGCATTGTACATGTGCAATTGTATATTGCTTCATGTAGATTATAATCTGGACAAAGTTCACAAGGGTGATAAACTGATAATAGCTGAAGCATTCCATTATGTATCATTTACATACATGTACATGCATATATGCATACATCATTTACATAGTGTACATATGCAAACCATGGAGGTAGGTATTTCTACCTCCATGTGCAAACAAAGGGCCTCTATTGTAGGCCATAACTGTTGCATTGTAGTATAGCGAATGTCAAATTAATTAGCAAATTGTAACAGGTTATTCCATTCCTGTCCAAAGTTATTGTTTTCTATCTGTAAATTTCTTTTTAGAATTAAATTTCACTGTTCATACAGTGGAGAGTTCAATTATGATAGCACTCTGTACTCAAATGTTTCACATAATTATACACATTCACAGGATGTATAGATTTGTCAACCATTGTCAGAAATCTGGGAACTTTAGTAGCATCACCGATGAGCTAACTAGAACTCTTTTCTTCAAATTTCATAAATTGCACTTGGCTCATGTATGTGCCATAGGGTTCCCTTAATATCAGAGACCATTCTGTTTGACATCTTTATACATGCCTCATTGCCTCTTTATGAAAATCAGACTCATTTACTAGAGAATTGCTACATAGAGAACTTAATTTTATGATTTTTTTTTATTTATTTCATGAAAGATGTCATACTGTTCTTGTCTGGCAGCTTTCTATCAAGTCTCAAATTAATTTTCTTTGTGCAGCTAAAATTGCTCCCCGGTCAGCAACCCCAGTTATGTCTCAGCCAGTTGCCATGCCAACTGAAGATCAGATGAAGACAGGTAAAGAGACACTTCGATTACGCAGCGGTGGTGCAGCAGAAGTCGTCCAAGAGCAGGTTAGTAATGGCATAGTAGAACCAATGATTGGCAGTTGCAGAGTGAAAAATACCATACTTCATGGAAATTTGAAATTAATACCTATTCAGTAACTGCTTTGGTTTGTAGGATAAGGATGGGGGCGGTGGCGTATGTACATGTCAGAGGTTCAGTGATTAGATATTAACATACTAGTACATATTGTCAGTAATAATTGCCTTTAAATGATGCAAATTTTGAGAGAAAAAACAAACTTGTTTGGGATTTTTATTAAATTGGCACCTTCAGTTTACTTCTTGAATAATATGTCAATTACCGGTAATGTATAATTTTGTTTATGCTTACCATGTTTGTTTGTTTTTGTTTTATTTTCAGCCTAACACGTTTCAGACTGTGGCGATCACAAAATGTGACGACCTGTTGGAAAGTTACATTGGTATCAGAGATGAAACATTAGGTATGTGCAGTGTTCATAATGTATTTTCTTATTGTATGTAACTCTAGTAGTAGGCCATGTCTGGGCATGATATACAGGTATGCATAAAAGCAGTGTTGTTGTTTTTTATCTCAAAAACTACTTTTATCCTTACATTTAGAGTCCTGAGAAACCAATACTATTTACCTGCATTGCCTTTGTAAAAAGTAGGCCATAGAAATTTGTTTATAACTGCTATGTATTAACCAGCTCTTTTCAGAGCTACCCCATACTCACAAAAGAGTTTACATATGTCACATGGTGTTACCAAAAATCCTATTACTTTATGTACTTCCGCCATGCAACCTTAAATCCATGCTATGTATTAATCTGTTGGGTATTTTGATTTTACACAAAGTTTCACTGCCATGACTTCAAAGTTCATGGTGTAGAATTCTACAAATTCAGCTACATGTAAATGCACCTTTCACCCTGGAAGTTTGATGAAGAAAATCACACAGAGAATACATGTACATGCACTGCACAGTTCAAAGTCTTAAGCTTGTGTTTGGGCTTTAACAATGAGATCTTTTGAAGAGGTCATAGTCCACGCAGTACTGACAACACACCTCAAATCTGGCCATTTACTGCCTAAACTCATACTTTGCTTCATGTCAAAGGTTATGGTATATACGTGATATGGAGAAAATTACTGCAAGAATTTGTCCCACTTTTTGTCTCCTGACATTTAATTAAAACTTAAGTAATCAATTTGTGCTTAAAGCATATAGGCTGATACATATGTTTGCTTGTTTGTTATTTTTTTTTTTACTCCTATGCAATTTACATAGTGTTATTGATCTAAGCCAACTTGTGAGATACATATTTTTCTAATTTGTATTAGAAAAGTTTTCTGCTGTTGTTCATGTAGAGGAGAGGCACTGGGACAATTTTAAGGTTGAAAGCATTTTTTGCTGTTGACATGTTTGAGCAGTGTATTAAAATACGGCACAGGGTCATTTTCTCTAAACATCAAATATCTCCCAATATTTGGCTGCATTGTTTATATTGTTTGTGGTTGGTACCCGTCTGTATCTTCTCTTATATCTAGTTTTCCTGTAGATAAGGAGCTCCATAGAACCTATATGATACACTTCTAATTAATCATTTTGATTGTTTTATTGCAGCGGAAGCTCTGGTAAATCTGTTCAACAGTGACTTCAATGAGTTCATGAAAGCTGTAGAGGGGGAGTTAGGAGAACTAGACTTCCCTGAAGAATTCATCTTTGACCTGTGGGGCATGATGGGAGATGTTAAGAATGGTCGGATATGAATGCAGTGTCTTCATAAAAACTGTGGTTGGTATTAAACTAAGGCTTGATATTACATGTGCATGTATTATGTGAACATGTAGAGTGTATGTGTCAGTGTGTCATGTATAATTGTATATGTTAGTTTGTTGGGTGTGTACAATTATATGTTTATCTTTACTTAAAGGTAACATCATACTTTGGGTTTTGTCAAAGAAATGCAGATTCTTGGGCAAAAATATCAAGGAAGATACAGTAAAAGTCATCTGTTTGTTCCCAGTCCCATATGGGGCCGGCTTTTTGAGAAAACGGTGAAAAAATGTGAAAAATATTTTCGGTCTTTATTTTACTAATTTCTTGATAAATACAGCATTTCAGGCAGAACGGTATGTTTCTACCACCACCATTTTTATACCCTGTATGTTATTGGTCAATCTGTGAAGATTTCTGTATTGGTATGCTACCAAAGTATGATAGTACCTTTAATCTCATTAATAATCAATTTAAAGCCCTACTTCTTGTACTTATGGTTGTCTGTTGTTTGTTCTTTCCATCAGGTTTGACTGAGGAAACTGTGATTTGTTTGTGAATTCAGCGTTTTTTTCCCAGCTGATCTCCATAAATCAAGAGACTCCGCAACGTATTCCAGATGTTTGTATATTTCTGATCCATGCTCCATTCATTGTCTTTATTTCTCAGTCAGCACTTTGTACATTTGTTTTGTTTTAATTTTCTCTGCGCATTTGTGTTACAAATGATTGTATTCTTGTAGTCGTATATGATGTTACAGTACTTGGTCATTTTCAGGTGATTAATGTAATTGGACAGATTTTGTTGTGATGATATTCATAAACCAGATTTGTATTACACAGATTAATATTCATTCACCAACTCAGATTTCGGCATTGATATTATATATATATTTTTCTTGCAAACGATTTTAATTGGAATCCACCAACAACCACCAAACCTGGGTACGTGTTAAGAGTATACAGTACACCTATACTTATGCAGGTGCTGTTTTTTAATTCACCATTGGGACAAGTGGTGACCAATGATCTGGTAATAAGGGCTTAAGCAGTGGGAGCACCATAGGAGATTTTCCCACGAGAACTTCATCTCGTTAAAACCTCCGTAATAGTCAAGAACCATCAGATGTAAATTATAAAGGGAAAGATGGGAGGACCAATTCAAGCAGGTTGGCAGGTGGATTCATTGTAAATATAATGCACAATGAGAATCACTCAGTCAGAATATTGCAGTGTCTGATAGCAAGACAAGAACTACAAGTAACGGCCAGTATTAAAGCTCAGGCCAACTGCAGACTATGTGACTTTTCATAAAATATTCATCATTCCTGGTACTGTGCCGTCCTATTTTCTATAAAGCGTTCCAAGGGTTGTTTTAATGGGTGTGGGGTTCAAGCTTACACAGGTAAATTTAAATATTTACTTCATATTTGAATGAAAATTTAAACATTCGATTTAAAATGTAGTAACGGGGTGGTAATAGGATAGCAAGTGGCAGGCACAGCCTCAATGGTTTGTGTTTTTATACACAGTGCTCTCATTCTCAGTCTACATATATCTCATTGCCAACCAAAGATAGTATAGCACCGGCGCAAGACAGCCTACTCGGCCCCAAAAGTGAAGTATCATTCAGTCGCTATTTTAGTAAGCAACAGAGCTTTTTCTGATGTTATTTATGTCAAATGTTAACTGTTGTAAGACAGCTTTCACCCGAACAATTATTATCATCATTATTTAGGTCTATTATTATTTATTTGGCCAGAATCGCACACCAAATGAAAACAGTAAATTTTACTTACTGAAATGGCCGCCTGTGCGTACTTCCTCTGGTTGCGTGTGATTTTGAAAGAGTATGCTATCTTGCGCAGCTATAGGATCTTTGATGCTAACCACAGTGATTATTTGTATCAACATAACATAATGCAGTCTTTGTGCCTTAGGTTTATTGGAAAGATACGTTGTCTTCAAACATTCCTACATCATTGAAATCACTCTCATTAAGAGTATAATCCAAATTGATTGTACATGTACTGTAAGACATAGAGGATGTTTATTCAGTTCAATTCACCTCACTTATATTTTCATTCATATTCTTAGTTTTGTAGGTATTAATATGATAATGTGCAATTAAATTTTACTCTTAATTAATTCAAATGAATAGATGTACTATTTTGTGCTATATTTTTCCAGCACTAATTATTAATCGTTAAATCATGCAACTAGCAAGTGATTCCATTCATCAGTATATAATTTTGATTTGTAAAGTGTAGGACAGTAATGGATTGACTAATGGCAGTACTGTAGATTTTATGTAGGAATGGTTAAAAGTCTGATGTGTAAGAGGTGTAACAACCCTTATATGTATACATCTGATTATAATTATGCAAGCATTTTCTGTCTTCACAATTGATCAGTTATTCAATATATTTACATAATACACAGATTTTGCCAGTTATCCAGATATATTCATTTATACACATTAACAGATGTATCTTGTTTTCAACTGAAAAAATATGCATATATGTATTTGTATTTTGCATTGGCATTTGACTTCTTGATATCACCAAAGTGCATTGACCCTATGTGTGTAAAGCCTGGAATCTAGTGTATACTGTGAATGACATACATTCATATTCATCATGGACATAGAGATCTCAATGCAATCTACAATACTCTTCAATACCGGCAAATGAATTGGGACAGATGTGTCTTTCTTAAGGATTTAAGGATGGGGTTTTATGTATTCGTGACCTGCTCTCACAGAATTAGAATAAAGTTGGGTACTTTGAAAATAAAGATTTTGGTGTTCAAAATTAAAAAAAGACTGTTTAGAGGAGAAATGTCCTCTATTTCTTCACAGTTTGCAAAACAAAAAATGAGATAATAAAAATACATTTTTAGAAAAAGAGTATTGGGAAGTTGTGAATTTTATTTGTATAAGAATGATGAACAAGATTAGTGATTGATTAAACGTTTTGATTGAATGAAATGGAACACCTCTTTGGATTTACGTGGCCTTCACTGACATAAGCCTCATTCTGTAAGAGCAGGTCACATATTGGGAGTTGAGATATAAACTGAGCTTTCTATTAAATATTTCTATTTATGAATTATGGTCTTGTATTATAATCACCAACTGATTCTACGATTTCTTATGGCGAGTCTAATTATGCACCTGTACTAAGCTTATCTCATGGTTAGAGAAATGTATTTGTATAAATGAGAAATATATTCAGATCTGTAAAATTGGATATTTTAGTAATTTAATGAAAACATGTGCTACCAGTAATAAGAGTTTGGCTTTGAAGTTCAGGTGTGGTCATTATTAATAAGTATAACCTTCCATTTGATATTGGGTTCAGACCTGACTCTGTTTATTTGACCCAAGGTTGTGATACTTGATGCTATTCGATTAGCTTACGTAACCCTAGGTAAAGTCATATGATCACAGATGTAATGCTGATGTGCCTGTATGTATCTGTCCAATTTGTAAGTTAATAACCATTGCTTATTCATCTGGCTTGGAGATGTTTGTCCGCAAGGTGACTTGGGGTCACTTTATCTGGTCAAATAAAATTTATTTATACCTGGGCTCTATTCTTAAAATTCTAAGGTTGATCTTAACTTGCACATCAAACTTAACTGACGCTAAAGAAGAAACATAATATGATGCTGTTGACATCTCATCTTTTAACATTCTTCATCAAGCTTCATTAAAATTGAGCTCATGTAGTATTTTCAAGGCGGTATATTTTTCTTAAAACCTGAGAAACTAGCCCATTTGACTTAGATCACAGTGAATGCCATTTAAAAAACATTTGTCATTTTGATCCAGATATTATCCCTCAAATTTCTAATAAAATCAAGCAAAGAGTCTAATCATCATTTTCTACAAATATTTATTTACCACACATCAGAAAAAGTACAGAATTAATACATTACAAAATAAGTAAAATTTCAATAATATTACAGCTCAACACTCCTGACTCTCAAAGGAATGTCAAACAGCAGAATCAAATAATAGTTTGTTAAAAAGCTCTCCTTCAAATCACTTTTTGGCAAAGTACGCAACCAGAATCATTGACTTGTGTCAGTGCTGATTAATAATGACATTATTCTAAGAAAGATTTGAGGCTTTGCATGGTAACAATTGGTATGTGGATCAGTTTGCGGAAGCACCATTAAAGAAACTTTCGTACTGTAGCACTTCTAATTCCTTCGCATTTCTCGTAAGGTCTCAACATTTCGACTAGCCTGCTCTAGTCATCATCAGGAGACCGACTAGAGCAGGCTAGTCGAAACGTTGAGACCTTACGAGAAGTGCAAACGAAATACATAGTGTGAATGTGTGAAAGTATGAACGATTCTTACATGGTGTTTCTGCAAACCGATCCACATAATGACATTATTCTCTGCTCAAGATCGGTTGTACTTTTTGAAGTTTGCAAATTCCAAATCACTATGAAGTTCATACAGATTACCCTGTGTACGTTTATGTACACAGAGAGCAGCTATTGATGACATTACTGAAGATAACTCAGATGACTAACTCGGATTTCGGCTATGAAAGGATGACCAACCAACCAACAGCAAGAAGTCCTATACATGTCTTTTAAAAATCATTGTTAACGCATGAACAAACAATGACCTAAAGTTATTGGCCATTTTCATAGCAACAATACTTTTATGTGATGCATCATGTGTCATAGTGATTTGACTTGCTTGTGTCACATGCATCAAGCATGTTGGATAAAAAACAAAGCAATGGTCAATGCCCAGATGTCATGACCATGAACTGAGGCCTTTAGGGGGGGGGGGGGAGGGGGTTGGAAGGGGAAGAGAAATCATTCCTTTATAAACCAGTAAGTCTTGTCCTTGATCTTTGTCTGTTTGGGGTTGAGTTTCCTCATAATTTCAGCCAATCGCTTCACAATCACATCCGGCTTGAGTCCAATCTTCTTTGATTTGAGTTTGTACAAGAGATCTTTGGTTGTCATGGGTTTCCGCATCAGGTAACGTCTTACAATGTCTTCTGTCAAGCCCACAGCCTCCCTAGATTGCAAAAGAAAAAAAAAACAAGTTTTTTAGCTTGTTATCAAAAAGTGTCAACCCTTTTTCGGTTGAAACCATGTATGGGCATATGAATACATCCTCAAATCTCATGATACACTGCAGCACTGAACTTTTGTCATAAAATAACTTACTTTCCTGGTACTCTGCCTGCAGATGGATCTCCCTCAGTCCTTTGCCTCTTAGATGAAGACCCTTCCTCAGAACCTGGCCTTTTCAATGAAACTATAAAAGAAAAGGAGGAAATTTAGAGCTGCAGAGTTGATAAAAATGGTCATTGGTGTTGTAATATACCCCTAGTGATAGTACCTATGTGCCTAACTGGCCAGTAAGCTGGTGATACTGATCTGAGTCAGTGCCTAGTTGACCAATCATTGGTAAATCATTGGAAAATTGCCCTCTGGAAAAGTTTCCATTTAAAAGTAGCATATGGATATCATAATCTTTCAAATATATCTCAGCATTTATTAGAGGCAAATAGTTTACAGAGAAACTTATTGTAGTATGAAATTTTTAAGCATTAAGGTTTCATGCCTAGACAACACAATGATGTTTCTGATCCCCATTATTGCTAAGTGCTACATTGAAAGATTAAGTCCTGCAACAGGTGTAACAGGTGCAGAGATGACACTAACCTCTTTCCTGTTGTAATTTATCTGCAGCATCTGACAGTGTGTTTGTTGTTGTGTTAGTATTAGCACTCTGTGTAGGTGTCTGAGGCCGGCTTGCGTTCCTACTGGCATTCTTTGATGGTGTCTTCTGGCTCGGTGGGGTCCCTGGTCTCTTAGATGGTTTCTTCTGCTGCTCAATACACAACAATGATAAGAAGAAGGAGGTGGGCAAACATTCTAAGGAAAACCCTTTACATCTCAAGTTACAGAACATAGCTTGGTCTAAAGTAAAACTGGAACAAATGAGAACATCATCTTTAACAAATTCACTGTGCTGTGTGTAGGCGGTATAAGAAGAATTTTAAAAAGGTATCCATTAACAGATACTTACACAAGTTATACGGCATCACCTGTATCTGCTAAAGAAGCAATTATGACACTAGAGGAAGACCATGTATTAAGTGACAAAACTCCAGTATAAGTGGAATATCTTGCAATCAAACTTACCTGCATTAACAAAGCTGACTGGATCTTGGTGTCATCTATATCACTTTCATCCGAGTCTGATCCACTGGAACTACTTGAATTGCCTTTGAATAAACATCGAGCACTCACAGCATTAAAGTCAACGACAAATTAACTTTCCTTGACAAAAACATCTGGGCCACTCACAAGAATGTTTGGTAGAGTACATTTAATGCAAAGCATAAATTAGCAGAAAACCAGTTGTTAACCTCAAGCACTGAATGGGAATTTCATCGGTAACCATTGTCAGCAAGCCAAACCTAATTGCGCTAAACAAATTTATGAGTTGAGAAGCTTTATAAGACTGGACTCCATAACTTACGTTCAGCTTTGCTTTGCTCCTCCTTCCCCTCCCCTGTGTCTTTAGTCTCCGCCCCTTCCTTTTCCGCTTCTTCCTCTTCTTCTTCTTCTTCCTCATCGTCAATCTTCTGCAGCTCCTCATCCAGACCTTTGATGTCGATTTTCTTCTGCTCTTCCTCATCATCACTGATTGACCAATCAGAACAGGTTGAGATATCACACACACCAATCAGATTACAGCAAATTCGAAATTTCAATTTACTTTTACACTGCACTCACAATTATTATATATTTGTTGTATACAAGGTCAAGCAAAGTTTTTAAATACCAAGGCACCATACCTTGAGTCCTCTGATATATTGTCTAGTTCCCTAACTTTAAGGTCACACATGGTATCTGCTACATTACCAAGGCACCATACCTTGAGTCCTCTTATATATAGTCTAGTTCCCTACCTTTAAGGTCACACATGATATCTGTTTAATTTCGAGGGCACCATACCTTGAGTCCTCTGATATGTAGTCTAGTTCCCGGCCTTCAAAGTCACACATAGTATTTGTTTGATTTTGAAGGCACCATACCTTGAGTCCTCTGAAATGTAGTCTAGTTCCCGGCCTTCAAAGTCCCCTTCATCACTTTCCTCCTCGCCCTCATCATCTGACTCTTGTTTCCTTTTCTTTTTGTTTCTTTTCTTCCCGTCTTTTTTCTTGGACTTGGATTTAGCTGTGGTGGTAAATATAATTCAATAAACCATCTTAGGCTTTTTTGATGGATTTTTTTTTCAAGGGACAATCCAACACAGTTAAGGTAAAACATGACATGTATGAGAAGACGACTACTTCGACTTAAACTATTATAAAACTAATATTCTCCAGAAGCCAGGCTTTTATTGATTTTGAGCAGATCTAATGCAGTGAAATTCAGCGCTGATAAGACAATTTCAAGCCTGAAAGCCCAGGCCTGGCAAGGATTTTCAACGACTGGGTCCAACCAGTATTTCAGTTTCTCTCCCTAAAAGTTAATTGATATTGTTACAGTACAAGCATACTTACATGATTGTTCTTCTTCATCTTCGCTCATATACGCATCACTTTCATCTGATGTCATCAAATCTTGATAATCATCATCCTCCGTTATCCTCTGTCACAAATTAAAAGCGGATTGAACAAAAAATAACAGATTCAGAACATGTTGGTAATATTTTCTCTTTAGCGGTTCTGTACAGGTGGACCTTGGTTCTTATAGTTATGGAGCCTATAATCATTTAAAGTCTACTAGACTGATTTTTCATTGATTCTTCTCACCAAATGGTCTTTCTTCTTGCTCTTAGCAGTCTTAGCTTTCATCTCTTCCTCATCTTCTTTGCTTAGTTCCTCCCCAGCACTCTCTTTGAGACGCTTCTTGACCATCAGGGAGAAGAAGTTGAAAGTACGGTCTCTCCTGGGATATTCAAGCCAAAAGCAATTTTAAAATTCCACAGAATAAATGAGTCGGGTCATTGTGTCTTACAATGCCGCTAGCTTTTCAATACTCACCTGCCAAATTCTTCTTCAGCTTCCTCAGCATTTAGGGTCTTGTGTTTGGCAACAGCTGAGAAGCTGTACCAGGAATCAACAGGTGTTGCTTCAAAAGATCCATCAGCTTGCTGCTTGAAGACATAGTAGCAAGAATTCTCACTAATTAGACCTTCTTTCTTGCCCTTGAACCTAGGACCACACCCCCAAAAAGAAGAGTTCATGAATTATCATATTGAGAGTAGGTACAGCCAACAAAAATGTCAAAATGGAATAGTTTATGGCAACGTTTGAGTCTAGGCCAGGCCTCAGCTGCTCAGTTTTATAGATGACTGTGTGCTTAATTTCATAAAGTGGCTTAACATCAGGCACTTAGGCTTAACTCACCAACACTGAATGCTTGAAATTCATGGCAAAACAATGCAAATAAAGTGCGGAAATGCTAGTGAAATTAATCTATACTTCGCCTACTATTAAGTAGGTAACAGCTACAAAGTGGGACCTGTATGGGAACAATCTATGACCTTTATATCAACAGAAGGCAAGACAGATACATGAACCACCTTGTCCATCTTGACTGCCTGTAAATACACTCACTTCTTTCCAGGTGCTCCTATCTGCTTCAGGATCCAGGGCTGATCTTCCTCTTTATATTTCTTGGCATGGATGCCATACTTCTTCCTCCTTGCTTCTTCTTTCCTCTCTCGTCCAAACTCACTACCAGCTCCAGAGGTGGGCATGTCTGGATTCAACATCTTAAACTCCTTCATGTTGTTCTCACGTTCCATCTTGGCCTGTTGGAAACAAAACAACAACAAGTCATCATGTGTGTTGACAAACAAATGACCTACTGAAACTGTGGAACAATACTGAATCCAATGAACTTGAAAGAATCTAAAACAAATTGTTACCTGTTTCCATTTAGATAAGTCCACATTGTCTCCTCTGTTGAACTGCATAACACTGTACTTCCGGGATGGGTTACTAAGAAGGAAAAAGATGAGAAGAAAAGAATTGGTTCAAGCTCAATTCTGTCTAATTTTCTGTCTAAGATTCTATTCAATAAAGAACGTCTCAACACTAATACCTAATTATATTAAGAGACTTACATTTGCACTTTGACGGCATGTTCTTTTGGTTGTGCAGCTCCAACTCCTGAAACTGAGGGTCGAGATGAACTTTTCAAATTCTGAAAAAAAAATAAAATAAAATGATGATGAGTCGCATGATTTCTACAACTTGAGTTTAGGAAACAAAACGAAAGATGGACAGTTGAAAGTCAATCTATATTGCACTTGCCATGTTTGTAGGAACAATGAAAGCAATCTACAAGTAGCCATGTGTTGGTCTCCAAATACACACAAATCATAAAAATTGATTTTTGCTCAAATTTAGAATGATTTGAGTAATCCAAGGATTTTCTAGTGTCTTTATGTTCCAGTCATGGACAACAATAATATACATTTACTTCAAGAGAATTATTTGAGTCCGTTGTCACGTGTCGTGAGGTTTCTGTCTTTTGGGGACCCCATTCACTATCTAAACTTAACTTCACTGGGATGGTTGTAAAGAAGTTGGACATAATTCAGTAATCATGTTTGTTTGTCCTCCCATCACTCAGAAAGATGAACTAACTGCGATGATCGTATAAACCCTTGGTACGTTTCCTCCATGGTCATGATGACACAGACTTAATTGAGTACTTCTACTGTGAGCCTTCTACTAGTTCTACGTCAATGTACCTCGGACCTGTGTAGTGTGTTATGATCTTCACAGCTAACTTAGTCATCTTTCTGAGTGATAAGCCTAAGCCAGGGTAAGGACAAACAACATATCAAAATTATCATTTGCAAAGAATATGCCCTGCTGGAACCAAACCCACTCCACCTCAGTCTACATTGAATAAATAAATCAGGGCTGCATTAATCAGATTCCTAGCAATCCTTTCCCCCATCTCCAATGCCCACTTCCCCCGCCCCCTGTCTAGTTCCTGTAGTCTGGTTCTCCTAAACTTCAATTTGATTCCAATACCAATGTTGGTTCGTTCAGGAACACGACTGATATTGACAAAATTGAAGTTACCAACAAAGAAAAACACAACTTAAATCTTTTCAGGAAGTCATTCCATCATAAACATGAGGAAATGATAATGCATAAATCACCTTGATGGTGCACAATATGACGATAGTCATACTTACAGTTTTAAGAGACATTATTTGAGGCTATCGCATGAACTTCGTGTACTGCATGCACGTACGACGTCTGTAGCTGTGCTCAATGACCGATTCCTCAATGACTGACCTTATGTGACCCCTGTGTTTAGTCGAGACCATTTTGGGGGCGATGTTATTGTTTGAAAATTAGTTGTGTTCAGGCGTAAGAATTCCTTCATACCTAACAATTTTCAGCTACAAACTTTATATATTTGATATCTCCATTTAAGTTTTTTGTCGAATTATAAAAACAAAATAAAGAAAAATGAAGGAATTTCAAGAAAACACCCGATATTATTTCCAAGGCACCCCTATTTTTCACAATGGGTAGTTCCGTTTAAGACTGTGTATCTCGTTAGTTGAGCCGAAAGTTGGAAATGTGGAGTGAAAGTTTCACACTCGTCGAGCATTTTCCTCTGGTAGATTGTGATTATTTATAACTTTTAAGAGGTTTTTTTTTAAATTAGATACTACGAAATACAAGGAACACTTCCCACCATGACACACAGCGAGGACAGATCCCACTGGTTTAAAGAGGGGGCGATTGGTTTAGGAGGTGAGTGCATGATCTCAAATTATTGTCAAACTTCCTTCAGGGCTTCAGTTCAGCCTGAAGTTCAGGGCCAGGGAGGTAGCTAAGCCTAGCCTCGATGCAGAAAGATTGATTGTTACTTAGCAACTACTGCTTGTGTTGTAAGTATTATTAATCATCAAATAACCACAAAGGAAACTGACTGAATTACAAATCATTGAAAATTGAACAAAGAAAAATTAACTGGAGCGGGATTCGAACCAGCGACCTCCTGAATACGGCGATTGTGGGTTGACGGGATCCCAAAACACATTGATTTTTTTGGCTCTAAACTAACTTCTACTCCTCAAAAATGATACTTTTGACTTTCAGCAAATGTTCCTGGGTCCTTAAAAGCCTAGATTGAAGAAATTTGTTTAACATTTCAGGGTTAAAATTCAATTTTCTTACGCGCTTCTTGTAAACTTTAAAACAGGCCGTCTGATCGCGTGAGGCCATTTTGTCTGGTCTGGTTAGTCTAATGCCCAGACCCAACATATCAAGAGTCCTCAAAATGTCAGAGTGGAAACCAGACTATTCTCGTGTGCGGCCGTCCGTGCAGCGGTGAAATGTTACAATCTTGGTTACCGTTTTTACCCCATAATTTCCCTCAAAAATCAAAGCCCTGCCCTCTTTCCAAAAAATTAACCTTGGTAATATAGAGGAGAAGACCAACAAAGTATATGTAGGTAAGTTACTTTTCAAAAAGAAGTTTCCTTTCCTTTATAGTTTTAGGACCCGTAAAGCTACAATCCCCCTGAATACTGTACAACCTACCAGTACTAGCCTACATACATGTACTGTACTAGGCCTACTTAGGCACGTCGCTCTCAGTTGGTAGAGTGCCTATATGGTATTCAGGAGGTCGCCGGTTCGAATGCCGCTACAGTCAATTTTAAAAATACATTAATAAACTAGGTCACGTGCAATATCACACTCATGATGATGTATTCACTATTTGATTTGTTTTCAATAACTTGACGTCCGTTTTGTTGCAATTAATTAGTTGGAGTTCTGTATGGGGTGACCAGTGTGTGTGTTGGTCATCCATTTGACACTATCAAGACCAAGATGCAAGCACAGGTTGGCTTTGAGAAGGATGGTATCTTCAGGACACTCAGCAAGACCTTCAGATCACAGGGTCTCATTGGTTTGTACAGGTGAGTAATTACCAACTGGAGACTTAACATATAGCCTTAATCATGGTGCACCCATCTCGTGACCTTCCGTTATACCCGTTGGAAAAGATAACACTAATTTGAAAAAGAAAACAGGTACCAGACTACTTGGAATTCAAGCCTCGGGTTGATTGCACTGCTTTGAATGTAAGAAAACCAGGATTGATGCACAATGAATAAGGCGTATTGACTCAGTTTAAGCTGACAACAGACTTATCCATTTGTGCACGCACGAAGACTCTGTTCCCATTGGAAAATATGGAAGTTTAAATATGCTTAAATAGTACAGTTTGGGGATTTACCCTAAAACAGTGAGGCCATTCACTGATTCAGTGATAATGATACCACAAAAACTTTGACTACACGCTAGATTCAGTAACTGTAGCCCTATTATTCCTAGTTAACGATTTTGACATGATTGGTCGTGTCCTTAACAAGGAGTAATATGGCTACAGTTACTGGATCTACATTGTAATTGTATCTACAAACACAGAGTGTAGGCCATGTTAATCAATTCAGGATTCATTCTCTGTTAGAGATGACGGGAGTGATGGTAGATAATGATTACATTCTGCAGGTATAACAACATCCACATCCAGTCGGGATATTTCTTGACTGTGTATTCTTGATATTCCACAGAGGTTCAATTCCAGTATTATGGGGATCAGGTATCTACAGATCCACTCAGTTTGGTGTTTTTGAATCAGTGTAAGTATTCATCTATAAAATTTCCAGTTTTATGTTTGAAGGAAAAACTGCTTATTTTCAAGGTTGCAGTGCAGCACAAACTGTATGAAATGTATGAATCACTTGGCAAATGAAACTTGGAAAAGCCACATAATATGCACATTCAGTACAAAAAGGATAATTATAGAAAATGTGCCTATTAAAACAAGTAATGTCAACAAGCATTTACATATTTCAGTACACTATTCTTTTTTTGTTTTAGTATTTTGTAGCATTTTAATATTCTTTCCAGTTTATTGATTTGCTTTCATAATTATATTATTATTTTTCCTTGCAGATACACCTTTTTAGACAATCCATTTTGTAAACAAGAGATCCCATTTACTGGAGGATTACAAATGTAAGTAAACAAAATAAAGCCCTTATTGATTCAAATGATTCATCCAAACAAATTGTTTGTAAAAATATATTTACATTTATAAGAGATTCAAAATATATTGTGGAATTAAACCTGAGGCATCATAAAAGGCTAAAAGAAAATTGTGCAGTTGATGTAGTTGGCCTTTGTTTGTGAAATGCTGTCTTTAGCTATTAATGTAGAAGGGTATCAATTAGTTTGCTTGATGTTTCTGCTATATTGATATGTTTGTTCTTTGATATATATTTGTGCCCTTAATATTTGTGTTTATTAATATTGGCAGTGTGTTGGAATAGAGTTCAATTGTGCTGATTTTGTACTTGTATGAAATTATGATTGCAATGTATCTAAATGTTCACAGCTGTTAAATAGAAAAACTAAATAGCATTTTACAATGTATTTTGGTCTTGCAGAAGAGTAGTTCTTGCTGGAGCTTGTGGTTCATCAGCAAGGGCAATCATAGAATCACCTTTAGAACTTGCAAAGGTAACTTCCTTCTTCCTGTAACTTCCCAACCGTTTGTTGTTTAGATTTTAACTCAGAATTTCAGCTTTTTTGTTTTAAGATTTAGTTTTTGTGTGGCCACTCACATCCCTGTATTGATATCCAAAATACATTAATTTCTCCCTTTTTAATATGGAACTTTTGTTCTTAATTTAACTTTTTATTTCTTGACCATTTATTGACCATTTGGATGAATTCTCAATGCTTCTAAGATCAATCTAAGTGCCAATGTGTTTGTGTACCGATAACAGTGATTTGATAAATTCAAATTTGAATTTAACTTATTCATGCAATCTTCATGTTTTTGTTTAGTGAAGGAATTGGCATAACATAAAATTAATTGGCCTTCATATTTTGTTATCTCCATAGATTAGACGACAGACACAACAAACGTGGCAATTTAGAGGTCTATACAAGGTAATGTTAATGTTAAGGGATTAGTGACTTAATTTACATACGCGTATCTTGAGATTATTTTTAGCATGTTACATTGTGTTATGTTATGACTTGGATTTCTGATTGGCAGCCTACACAAAGTTGGCAAAGAATCTTAAGATTAATTAAATTCCCATTTGTTGTTTTATGGCTAATAAGAGGATGTTTTTGATACCTTTTGTCTTTTTACCAGGGTTTTGGCATTCATTGGTGTCGGACGATGGGTCTCATGTGTACATACTTCATCCTCATTGACACACAAAGGAGGCATTTTCCTCAGGTGTTTAACACCAGCGTCATCGGTCCCTTCCTCGTGTCTGGAACTGCTGCTACATATCCTTTACTTGAATAAATCAATTGGGATTTATCCAAGACAATAGGAGGATTTATGAGATTGATGATTTCAAGGAATGAATTCTATCTCTTACGTTGTGTACAACTCTCATCTAGAGGATATGGTTTTGGATTTGGACATAAAATTCCTTTCAAAGAGATAAAGGCTGAATGTAATAAGGTTTACATCGTGATGACCTTGGTGTTCAAAATGTTGCTGCACTCAAAGATAAGTGAGGGTCCCGTTTGATTTTCAGCACAAGCAATAAACTGCTGCAAACTGCATATCAACCAAAATGATCTGAAATATCAAATGCTTGGAGTTAGGAGGGCCTGACTCGTTTCAATCCTAGCAGGATCTTTCTCAAATCTGATTTTCAGCATATTTGATGTACTATAATCTGCTCAAGATCAGTATTATAAATTGGTATTGTATCTTGTTATTGGAAATGTTATTTTATTTACTGTTGTTGTTGCTGCTTTTAATGTTGTTACTGTTTATACTATTGTTGTCTCTGTTGCCCTACTGTTCCTTGACTTCTATGTACTTTAGCTTGGTGGATGGTGTGGCCTTTGGAATACATGAAGTCTCAAGTGCAAGGAAACTACGGAAAGTAAGACACACATTTTATCAAGACCCAATCTCATAGCTGTGCTCAAAGTAAGATAAGAACACAGCTTAGTATAGCAAGACGCTATGGCAGTCTAAATTTATTAAGTTTTTGGCTTGGGTGCCTTCACCATTTCTTAAACCACATTTATTAGTTATAAGATTATGAAAATCTCTGGATGAGAGATCTTGGCATGGCATGGTGATTGTAGTTGCAGAAATCTTGAGTCAGAAGAGCTAGCAGTGAAATGCCTGCCAATTAGGGCAGATAGCCCATGAGACAATGTGGCTTGTGACACATTCTCTCCTATCATTTATTCATTTGATGGAATGTTCTGCACACAAAGGCATTATCATGACATTGACATGTGCTTCTTTTTATGATTGTGTATGATAGGGACATGCCGGTATTGACTCGTATGAAGCTAGTCATCAAGGAGCGAGGGGGTTTCTTTGCTCTGTATCGTGGCATTGGACCAGGAACTATCCGCAGTTTCATCTCTAATGGTACCAGTATGATCGTCATGGCCAATGCCCAAAAGAAGGTATCTGAATGGGGATTGAGAGGGTGATGACTCAAAACACCTGCAGTGTCAACTAATTGGAAATGTCCTTGAACCTACAACTGCTTGACAGGTGTCTTTCTCTTACTGCACAGTAGGATATGTGTCTAATATTGTTAAGTAGGAGCCAGGACATGGCTTTGTTACCTACCATTGCATAGTAGGACAGATGTCTGTTTGTCATTGTGCAATAGATGGTAAGATAGACTTATACCTACCATTGCACAGTAGGACAGATGCCCGTCTCTCATTGTGCAATAGATGGTAAGATAGACTAACCTACCACCGTAATTAAATCAAGACACTAAAGACAGGTGTTTCTTTTGTACTGCACAGTAGAAAAGACTCTTTGCATTGGTTTCAGTGGTTTGATTTAGGTTGAAAACTTCGGCCATGAACATTTTAGTTTAGTTTTTTGTTCCATTTTTCCATAATCAGCTTCCACATACATGTATTTTTAAATATGAAAGTTAGGGCTACGGCATTTTCCCCTAAATTCTGTTCCACCTGGCCTCCCGCCTATCAGATAATGTCAAACAGTTCATGCCACCGATTATGTGTCATAATATAGGACAGGGCAACTAATATGCACAGTCAAGTCCATTTTTTCTTTAATATGCTACATGATTTGTAAGTAGAAAACATCATAAATTTTGTTTGGAATTGCTAATATTTGTAAAACCTTCATTGCCATTGTTTTATCTCTCTCAGTGCACAAGATTTATACATGGTTTGCTCCCAAATGAGGTAACAATTAAAAAATTTCATCATCATTTTTATCAAATTTGATGAGACTACTTTTTATCACAGTATTTCAAATATTTGTGAATATTTATATAAAAGTATTTGATGCATGTATGTGTGTATATTTTTAAAAAGAGTATTATTATACTTAAGATTTTTTAATCACTAAATGTTTACATCCCAAGTCTGAAATAATCTGAGAAATAAATCTACACTTCCGAATTGCACAGAATTCACTGAAAAACCTTCAAAGTTTCCTTTGAGCTTATGATGTTTTTACAAACTTGTTTTCATTTTTTTATGCAAAAAATCATGAGAAATTAATGTAAATTATTTTCAGTCATGGGTACATATTTTTTTACAGGGTAGGCACAAGTGTACAATCAAATGTGCAGAGCAATTTTTTTTTGGCATGACCTTTTTTGAAGTGGGGATAAGTATTCATAACTATTGTAATTCATTTGTCTATTCACAAGCTGCCCTTATTCCTAGTTGTATTTAAAGGCTACCTTATTATACCGAAACAATGTTCATGCTGAGTCTGCACATGAAAGAACAAGCAATAAACTGCTGCAAACTGCTCACCAACCAAAATATTGACCTGTAAAAAAAATATAAAATGCTAGGAGTAAGGAGGGCCTGATGTTTCGATCCTTCCTCAAAGACTAGCCTATACTGAAGAATCAAATTGATATTTATATCAATATATATCAATTTATAAACACTACAGTATTACAGACCTTGAGAAATATAGTGCTTCTTATTGAATGATTAAATACTATGAAAACAACTTTCTTTGTGTAATGTGTCAGTTTTCCTAGATTTTACATCTGTTGAGCTTATTATAATTATTCAGTGTTATTTTGTATGCACAGTTGCACTTGCTTACGGGCTAGGACTGATTTGCAGTCTAATGAATCTATAACATTTGTCGAATGAGGGCGCTGTTGTATTTCATTTTCAAAAAAGAATGGCGGACGAAGTAGAAGACGAAATTGACGTCGAAGGGTTCGATGATAGAGACGGGTAATTCAGCGTTTCACTTTGTTGTTAAGTATTCTTGTTAGTTGAAGACAGAACATTGAATTAAGCAGAATTTCCGGTTTGCATTGATATCCAGCTCAAATGGACATCAAGTGACGTTTTTATTAACAAGATGGGCATTATTTTGTGCAGCATCCTTTACGTGATAATCACCAAGCTCGCATGTCAAAAACCGACGACTGTCAAGTGTCATTATGTTGTATTTATTGAACTTGATAAGGCCTACGTACGTCAAGACTGTTAAATTATCTGTATTTTTTTCAAAGTTCCAGCAATCTTATAGCTAAGGATGCCGTCTCATCAATTGAGGAATACAAGAGTCAAGAAGGTGTTGCATCTCAGATTTGGAATGAGGTAAATATGAATGATGTCACTTGTCAGTTCAACTAAAAATGTTTGAAAATTGATTACAGGGGAATTTACTACAACGTATTTGTTGAATGCCAGATCATTCTAACATCAACTATGAAACTGGCCCCATGTGCAAGAACCTTTTTAAAGCAAACACCTTCAGTTTAAAGAGGGGTTTCAGACTTTGGTGTTTAGTTTATCATTATTATTACTTCAGTTCAGACAAGGAGATAACAAGGGTTTAAGTTGAACACAATTACTTTTATACTTGGCTAACTTGTGATTTTATTTTATGATTTGTAAGCTTCTTATTTTGTGAAAGGAATTTACAATCTCCTCTTTCTTATGTTTTCTTTATCTTCTCGTGTACATGTAGTTTGGGGTACCGGTTTGTGATTGGTCTCTGGGTGAGATGGATGCGGAGAGCCGTCTAACCATCGAGAGCATGCTTCATGAAGAACAGTATCCTTTACTTTAACTGGTCAGCTTATAAGTTATAGTCTCAAGGTCATTTTGATGTGATTTATCCTTGGTTCAACAAGATTAATGGATTTAGAAAGAAGTTTGGGTCGCATGGTGTTGAACATCAAGTTAATACCTATTCTTTGAGAACCAAACTAGGTGGATTATCGAGTTAAAATACACTTACAGGTCTACTAGTTTTACAGATAGATCTGCATTTCAATGGAATATTAACAATATGTAACACTTAAAAAATCCTTAATGATTATCTTCAGGAAATATTTGAGGTGCAAAAGCGAGCCTGTGTCAAAAAGGTAAACTAAACAGCATTTCTGCAATTTTGAAGAATTATGACAAGAACTGCATAGTAAATGTACAATTGTTTTGGATAGTAATGGGGAAACTAAGATGTTGTTCATTACTTGATTCAGGTCCAAGAAGAAGTCATCTTCATACTTAAGATGGACGCCCCAGGAGAGGCTTCAGTTTGAGAAAGGATATGTAAGTCATGAAGGAATATACTAGCTGTTAGCAATTGAATTATTCCAATAAGGTACACTGTAATATAATTCAATCCAAAATTGAAAGTGGAAGTACCATGTGGAGAAAAGGATGACAATATTGATCAGGCCTTACAAACGAACAAGCTGTTATTAAACTTTGTTTACAAAGATGAGGGTTGTTTTTGAGAACATTTATAAAGATATACAATTTAAGTACTTGGACTTGTCTTGTTGCCAGTTGTTCATAAATTCTATGCAACCCCAGTTGCTTTTTTTATACTAATCTCATAATATTTATTTTTTTGATAACCCTTATTTTAAAATGATCATTACCACAAAAAAATCATGCAAATAATTTCTTTGCTACATTTATGACTTTTATGTCCTTCCAGTTAACACACATAGATGAATTCCATGTTGAATATGTGTTCTTGTATTTCTATAAATGCACCTGCAGATGAATTATGGAAACAGGTGGACTCAGATAGCCAAGATGATTCCTACTAGGAGTCCATTACAGGTCAAGAACTATGCTAGATACTACTTCCCATCAAGAGTAAGTTCACCTCTCTCTGGGATTTGGTTTGGGGTTTTAGAGTCTGGGATTTGAGTGTAGGTTTACAATGACTGTTGACAAACTTTGATACAAAATTGTGCTTGCTGGTGATGAGCTGATCTGCCATTCCAGCATTCAAAGGTAGCATCTGGTGAGACTGCCTTGTATCATAAGCTAATTTCTTTTCTGTCATCGATTTTAATATTTATCTCAAGTTTGATTTTCTGGTATCACTTTTTATCACTGGTATCACTGCCTCTGAAGTGTTGCGGGAACCCGCTTTGTCGAAGTAAACATCCAGATCCTTATTTACAGAGAATCTTCAGTGCCATTCGTCTTCTTTTAGGAGTT
Organism: Astropecten irregularis; assembly: GCA_963971285.1. Classification (NCBI taxonomy): domain Eukaryota; kingdom Metazoa; phylum Echinodermata; class Asteroidea; order Paxillosida; family Astropectinidae; genus Astropecten; species Astropecten irregularis. Next base: position 20,469,551 of record OZ020253.1, read on the forward strand.
TTTCCCATTAAGGTGTGAAATCCCTTGCATTAATTGAACATAACCTTTGTTTTTCATTGGACAGGGAAAGTCAGTGTCTAGTATAACTACTGACATCAAAGACCCAGACCTGGTAGATCAAGATATCATCCATTCCCATGTACCAGAGTCTCTGAGTACAGGATCACCAACCATCACAACAAGGATTCGTCTTCCTAATGCACATCAGGTTTCCTATCCATCCAAGCGGCGACATTTCCAGAAGTTTGGATTCGCTAACCTAAGCTCATCACGGCTACTGAAATCACGCTCTGGCAAAGAAGCCTTGTCCTCCTTGAAATTGTCCAAGAAAAGAACCAAATCAAAGGTGGACAAAGGTACTCCAGAGCATGGACGTAGGCTGAAGAAGCGGAGAGAGGCTCAGGCACAGAGGGTTAAGTCCATGACTGATGATGCAGCAGGTGTGATGAAGCATTGTGATGCTGACCAGAAGGAGAAGATGGAAGATGTAGAAGGAGGAGACATTACACCTGTACCATTTAAGCAAGGAGGTGGCATTGTCAGGATAAGACCAGAGAGTTCTGAGGATGAAGATGTAGATGTTGAAGATGATGAAGCTCCGGATAGCTCATTGATGGGTAAGATATTTCAATTTTTATCATTTGTCATTCTGCTGTTTCTGTCTTTTATTTATACCCAGCTACAAGTAGAACACAAAGCCAGTTGCCATGTTTAATTTGAAATCTTGACATAAGGAAAGGTATAGTCTCCTTGGATTTCATAATTTAACTGAATTCTGTTGTCACATTGTCATTTTGAAAGCCTTGATACATGTCAGGCCCAGTTCCCCTAAATGCTATAGAGTGTAACATCAATGATGGGAAAGTTTTTAATCTTTGGTTGTCCTGTTTTTTAAAGCAGATAATAACTCAGATAATATGATATTTTTCTCAGAGTTATTGATGCAATGACAGATTGCATTTTTATGTCAATTGTTAGTTTGTATTCGATATCCAAATTGAAAAATTGATATCCTTTTGTAGAAAGTTTAAAAGCTAAATTTATGTTTCTAATTCTTCTTGAACTTTGCAATCTCTTCTTTAATCAGGTTTGGCTGCCACCTGTGACCGCATCTACAGTAGCCTTATCATGCCATCCAACACCACAACCCAAAGTGCCTCTTCCACCACACCAACCACTACCACTTCAACACCTGCACTCACTGACATCAAACACCCTCTTGTACAACCAAAGACCAGTGTCCACCCTCTGGAGGGTCTGAAGGTCAAGGATTATAAGGTCACTCAGGAGGGGCTTGTGATTCCAGGCCTGGCATGGAATGCTGACCACACCTACAGCATGTCTGCTAAGACACTTCATAAACTTGGTATCCTGACAAGAGTCAACAGTGAACCACTGGAACCAACGGAATCCACTTCTCTCTCAAAGTCCATCAAGGAATTAACTGAAACCATGGACATCGATTCCAGCATCAAAATAGAAATGGTCATTACTGATGAATCGGAACATATTGCTGTAGGCAACTCGGGAAAGAGGAGCACTGTTTCTGCAGCTGCTCATCCCGATAAGGAAGAAAATGTGGAAGATATAAAAAGTGAACCTTATGAAGATGATGTGTCTCTCCTTGAAGGTGGCATGTCTAGGTTTGACATCAAGCAAGAACTTGATGCTTCAGATTTGAGTGATACAGATACCAGAGATCAAGTAATGGACATTACATCAGACATGCAAGACATTGTAGTTCCCCAAACTCCACTGGGGCAGAACCTGGACATCTATTCCCCCAATACACTTGCTGGAGAAGAAGTGACCGGACCATTTCATAATGGAGAGTTTGAAAGTTGTCTGACCTCTGAGGAGGACCAGACTATCTCAGGAAGCCTGCTTGAGTTGAGGTCATCTACATCACCCTCCTCCGGTCCTGATGTCTCACTAGAGATGCAGTGTGAAACAGTTGAATCCAACCATGAAAAGGAACATCTAGAAGAGGAAGAGGGACAAGAGGAATCAGACGCACCACAAGGTGAAGACACACTACAAGGAAGAATAGACGTGGCTACAAGGGAACTTACACTGAAGCTGGATGAGATCAATGATTGGGAGAAACAAGCCATCCCTGAATTCTTTCAAGGTGGACCCACCAAGACCCAGGACCGTTATCTCAAGATTAGGAATTACATCTATGAACACTGGTCAGTTAATACCTGTCAGAAATCTATCACCATTTTGGTCATTTTGGTAATGCTTGATATGCTGACTAATAGTTGTTTTTTTCCATTGTATGATATGGCTCATTCATACATTACTTCCCCTCTCTTTGTTCAGGTTACAAACTAAGCCCAATTATCTGAATAAGGCCTCTGTGCGGCAAGGGCTCCGGAGCTGTGGGGATGTCAACTCCATTGGCCGTATTCATCAAATACTGGAGACTTTTGGTGCTATCAACTTTGGAATCGGTAAGCAGTTTGCCTTCTTACCATGAAATACAGGCATGGCATTGTTGTATAGATGCTTTGGTAGATTTGGTCTTGTGTTTTGAACATTAATCAAAGTGTTATTTTGTTGGTTTCTTATGTGATGTGTTGAGAGTAATGTGTAATATGCATGAGCAAGGTTAGAATACCATTAGTTAACCAGTTAACAGGATTTTACCATGTGTGTGCTCACTGCTCGGACACCTTGTGCAAGTATTCTTGTTGATTCTCTAGTTACCATTGGTTGGCATATAAATGTCAGAAATTGATAACCAGTCCATATCCTGTGTGTGACTTCTAAATAGTCAACCACACTAACCCAAACCTGTTGCCTAGTTTGAATAGTAAAATTATTCCTACCATTGTATATAATGCCAAGGACACGACTGCACTTTACTTAATAAGTACTGTTCCCATCTTGATGTGCCATGTTGTTATCTTTTATTTGAATGTAGACAACCCATACAAGACAACCATAGACACCCGTGCTAATACAATGAAGCGACGTGTTACTTTAAAGCCTGACAAGCTGACAGCGTGTCGGGAGTCCAGGGTAAGACATCTCTCTGTCTTCTTAAAGTTTAACTTTTGATGAGAACCATGTGTCTGCATAGATTGATGTACTGGTACTGGACAGATAGTTGTAATCATACCCTGTGCACTCCAGCTACTGCTGTTTCCAGACAGACACAGCAGGCCTAATTTTTTTTATACATCAGCTTCTCTGTGAGCAGAGTATTGCTGATGCATACTATTGCTGTTCTGTTCTTATGGTAGGCATATATCATAGATTTACGTGGAATTTTAGCTTCTGCACATTCACAGTCATGCTCACATGTTCACTTTAAACTATCTGAGCTGTACGCTTTATTCTAAATCTTAAGTATGTCATTCTGTTAATGATTGTGCCTATTGTTTACAATTAATTCCACTATATGAAGTTCTTGGGTGTGATACAAACATTCTTACTCTGTTTGTTTGTTTGTTTGTTTGTATGTTTCAGAGGAGAGTTTGTAAGATGAAGAATGTTGAGTCCAAATCAGACGCATTGCAGAAACCAGAGGAGGTCCCATCTCCTAGGAAGAGTAGTAGGTGAGTCATGATAAGATACAAACCTCTGCATCTCCACTTTGTAGGAGTTAGTACTGTTGTACGTATTTACCTACCTTTTAGAACTGTTGTACGTATTTACCTACCTCCCAGTTCCTCTCAGACCCTTTCTTCTCCTCACCTCTGTTGTTGTCCATCTTTGATCTTAATATACCCACCCCACCCTCCCTATACCCCTCTTTTGTCCTGATCCTCTCCTCCATTTATGTGTATCTTTACTTGCATGTTCTTCTTGTCCTCTTGTCATTCAGGCTTTTAGAAAAATCCTTCCAGGATCAAAATGTGTCAGGCCCTCCTAACTCCAAGCATTTTATATATTTGTCTTGTTCCAGGACAGGGCATAGGAAGCCTAAGCCTGTTACCTACGATCCTTTCAAGCTAATTGAATGCTGCCGGTTCACTGAAGATAAAAATGTAAGCTCTTTCTGTATAAATCATTCCTCTTTTTCCTTCGACACCTCACTCCTTTCTCTTTAAAAGGATTAAAAGAGTTTATACTTGCATATTGTCTGCATTTAGATAATGGTACATTTATCTTTCCCTGTCTTTGTAGGCTCCATTTCATGTAAAGATACAGTCTGACTCCATGATCATCATGGATGTGGTAAGATATAGCATGTCATCTACTTCCTGAATATGATCATTACATTAATTAAGCTTTATCACTACATGTATATAAAGTTCTCTTGTCTTTACTAAAATGTCCTGCATACATTTATAAGAGAAAACTCACACAGTTCTTCATCTTATCATTGACAGCACTCTCACATGTCATCGACTGAGGTGATTGGTTTACTTGGAGGCAAGTTCTTGAAGGAAGATCGTATCCTTGATGTTCTACAAGCTGTTCCATGTAATAGCATCAGTACTGGCATGCAGTGTGAGATGGATCCAGGTAAACTGATGGCTATTGTGCCACTGATTGTTATTCACTTTGTAAGTTGGTTCAAGATAAATGTTTTGGTAATTCTTCTTTTGATCTATAGCTGAGTAGAGATCCATAAACATAAAGTGGACTTTATCGCTTTTTATTTCAATCAACATTAGGTTGAGCAAAAGATTGTGCTTCACACACTGTCCAAGTACAAGGCTTTGTATTGTCTATTGTTCCCTGTACTTTGATATGCTCCCATAGACTTGGCACACGTTTGTCCATCCAAAGACAAATTTGAACCAGAGGCCCTTTTCCGAACCTCGGCTCCGGCTCCAGCTCCAGCTCCATTTTGTGAATCCATTATAATTAATAACGGGTATCACAATAGAGGCTTTGGGCAACGGTTTGGAAGTAGATACTCTATTTTTAACAAGAAAACAGAGATTCAGTTTCAATGAAAAGCCACAACCTATATTTTCAGCATATAGATGACAGCATCGGAGCTGGAGCCTTAACCGGAGCCGAGGTTTGGAAAAGGGCCAAAGTCTGTTTGAGAACAAGAACGGTTCCCTTTTACTTCTTTTATCATCCTGTAGTCCTGTCCTTGATCTGACATACATGTTTGTACTCCTAGTATCTCCATGTAACTGCTTGGAGTGATAGAATCATTTATGTCTTGGAATCTTTATTGACAGTGTCTCAGACAGAGGCTTATGAGGCAATCATAGCCAAAGGATATCAAGTAGTTGGATGGTATCACAGCCATCCAGCCTTTGCTGCTAATCCATCAGTTAGAGATATAGAAACACAGTCAGAATTCCAGGTAAGAGATCCTTGATGTACCTTAATCATTGACTACCCTCAATCTTTCCAGATTCACACTCAGGTCTGTGCTAGATGGATTTGAGATTGCTTGACATATTCTGTACCGAAATATTTTTAGTTTTTCAGAGGTTGTTGGCTTTTTTGGTTGATTCAGGATGGTTTCATGTTGATGGTTTTCTAGTTAACATGCCTGAGAGATTGGGTTGGTTTGTGGAATCCAAATAAAAGTACATGACATTTGTATACTATATGACAGAGCATGGGCTCATGATCTCATAGTAGATGCCTTAGTCAATAGTGTACCAGCCACACAACCCAGAATATCCTGAGCAATAGATACAAGGGCTTGCTCATAACGTATGTCCTGGTGAATCCCAGGATCAAGACAGAAAGACGCAAAACTTCTCTCCTACACAGTGTATAGCCACATGGGTATATGCCCTATTACTAGCATGTTAAGAAACTTCTGACTTGGTAATTTCCTTGGTCTTTGGTCTTAGTCTTGGTTTAGATTTTTTTTCTCATCTTCCTCCATCTTACAGGCATGCAACTTTTCCTCGGATCAGCTGATTTTTTCTTTTTTCACTTCACCATTATGCCATTGAAAAGGGAAAAACATTGTACAAAGTGTAGTAAAGTTTGGAATGTTCTTGTTCTTGTTAACTCCACAAGTTGCATGCCTGATCTTATCACCCACCATTTTGCAAGTTCCTTTCTGAAACCAGTGACTGATTGCATTCCTTAGGGTTGGTTCAGCCAGGGTGGAGCTCCCTTCATCGGTGTAATAGTCAGTCCATGTCACAACTACCAGATTTCCCAGTCTAAAGTTTGCTGTCTAACAATCAGCAAGGAGTGGGCTACGGAACTCAAATGTTGTAAGTAATCATCGTAATCATTGTTGTGTAGATCTTACTGATCATCTTATCATTTCATACTAACCAGTTGGAAATCGATAATGGAAAAAGGTGATCAAAGTCACACGATGTTGTGTTGCTGGTAGTGACGTTTCGGCTGCTGGTACTGTTAGCCTTCATCAGGCAACTGAAGAACTGGATGCTGCAGTGTCCATTATGTCCTGTAGTCGGGGTTCGCGTTCACAATGCTGGGATCAGCAGACTGTGGACGGGTCACTCCAATGGACGTCGTACACCTTACCCTGCGGTTAGCTAGGGGCATGTCCTCGGTGTGGCTACGGCAGTCTGCGTCCGCGTTCACAATGCCGTGATCAGCAGTCTGTGGACGGGTCAGTTGGAAATCATCTTTCAGTCATTTTATATAAAGCTGGAATATTTTCTTATGTTTCCAGGGAAGCCATACCAATTTGACTTCACAGTTTCTCACAGTCACTGTGATAACCTTCAGACTATGAATACCGTATCAAACGTCGTCACCAAGTTTGCTGGATATCAATAGTAAGTACCGGTGTCTTTCTCTGAATAACAAAGCAATGGCTGCTACTTGATCTGCTGTTTTCATTCAACTGTTCTTGGCAATAGTTGAAACTGGTGATTGCAATATGTATAAGTGAAACTTTTCAGAAGTCCAAACAGATTTATTCATTTTTTCTTGTCATGAAATGTTAAATGATATAAATTCTTAGAACTGTTGTTACCAGAGCAACAATCCATCTTCAAGATTAGTGTTTTATGATTTGATTTGATTATTCATTTTTCCAGTTTTGAATTAAGTGGAAAATGCAAGTTTCCTGCTTTAGAATGTCAATTTATTAATTATCAGTATGCAGCTTTATGAAATTAACCTCAGGACCTCTTTATGATTTGTTCTTGTAGCCGTTCTGAAATGCTGTATTTGTGGTCCAGACATTATGACATCTCCTTCCTTGAAAAGGTAAAACCTAGCTCCCATTAGGGGCAGTCTATAACTTCTACCAATATGGAATACTTTAATAACTTGCATAGTTGGGGATAATGCTTCTGAAGTAACAGGACCATTGCATTATTTGAGAAGCAATATTACAACATTTTGCCTAAAGAGCTCTTGTAAATCCAGCACTTTTTATAATTCTAAACCATGTCAATGTGGGACTTGCCCAATCACCTTTTGGTATGAGTCAATTTCAATTTACTGATCAATGATATCACATAATTATTTTATTTGACCCATACAATTTCTGTGGATTGAGGTGAAGGGGATGGAGGAGTGACGTGAATTGTGTGGGTGATGTAGGCTGGTGATATGAAAAAAAAACCACATCTGTTGGTTCAGGAAGGAAATGGTTCATGGACTTCATACATTGTCCAGGTGCATTTTGTCTGCTGACCAATGCAAAAATGACCAATACAAAAATAACCAATGGCTTTTGCAAAATGCTTGTTGGGTATGAATATTGACCAATGGAAATTGGAGAATATGTAAAATGGGAACTGTGTATGTGTACGAAGTAGTTCCTAACAGAATGTTTTTGATATTGGATTTTTTGTAGTGAACTTAGTTTCAACAGCCCCTCCCTTCCCTCTATCCACTTCTCTCGAAACAATAGCCTACGTAATGCTGCTATTGTTTTATTTATTCAGATGCTCAGATCCATCAAGACGTATATTTGCCCCGATCAACAGGAGGGTTTATTGAAGCAGATTGAAGCCTTTATCACCGCTGAGTTCACAAACAAACGGGAACAAGAGGAAGACCACTGATGTAAGGTCTGACGGCTAATAACTGTCCCAATCTCTGTCAGAATCCTAGGCAAAGTCCACCACATGCTCGTGAGTGTAATGTGAGCAGTCCTTGGGCCTATTTCACTAACACTTTGTGATCATCGCTAAAGCCCGATTTCACTAACGCTGAGAATCCATCGCTGTTTAGCGATGGATTTGGGTTTTAGTGATGATCGCAAAGCGTTACTGAAATCAGCCCCAGAATCCAGCAATTTATGCTACCTTGGCCATTTTGAAAGATCCAACAACCCGGCATTGCAGCACTGTTCAGTCATTTCAAATACTGCAGAAGTTGTTTTGTAGAGTCTAAAAAAACTGCAGAATTTGATTATGGAGTTTGATGGATTGAGGACAACCCGAATGATGAGAAAGTTTGGTCAGGTTTCAATTTGGTCATTGATATTGTCTCAGAACACTGAGCTAAACCTCTGGCTTTTTATACAGAACTATTTCTCTTCATCTTGAGTTAATTCACATAGTTTTGTTGTAGAACATCTTTTATCTCCCTCATATCCTATTTGTGATGTTGATGTTGTTTTTTATCTATCATCATCATGGTGTAAACACCTTGAAGAAGACTCATTATGTCTCATTGAAGTAAATACATGTCTGTTTAACAACAATAAATGCATTGTTGTGGAAGGTTTCTTAAATTCCTAGTTTGAAGAAGGTGGATATTCTAGGTACAGTGTACAATGTAAATGACGGGATCCACATTATAGCGATTTTAAGCCACCATAAATGATTTGGCATTTGGCATTTGGCATATACAAAATCTGGGAGCCAAGGATGATGTACGGTACAGTCGAATGGTCAGTGGTATGTTGTTCATCATAGCTACGTTCCACTGTACATGTTTGGACAACAGTAGGAAAGGACTCGCTTGACTTATGTCTGTTTCATCATTTACAAGTACATGTATACATAGTGCTATGTTGATTCCATGAATTGGCAAAAGATTCCTGTCTCTGGGCCTTTTTGTGACGTTATATTTCCATGAATTTGGTCATCCGTTTGATGTCGCAAACTTGCTCCTACTAGTATCAATGTCAAAGTCCAACATGGGCCATTGTTCCAATTACATTTCATCACAAACTCCGAGAAGAAATTTCCAGGAAGTACAGATGGGAATTTTGCAATTCATGAACTTTGACCAATAGAGGGAGCTGTTGCACCTCATCAGCCAGACTGCCTAATACATAGAGGTTACGAAACGGAGGCTCAGGCTCTGTCATCCATATGCTGAAAATATAGGTTGTGGTTTTTCACTGAAGCTGAAGCTCTGTTATCCTTTTCAAACCAGAGAATCTACTTCCGAATCGCAGCCAAAAGCCTCTATTTTGATACCCGCCATTTTAGAATGGATTCACGAAATGGAGCCAGAGCCTGAGCCTACGTTTTGTAAACCCCCATAGAAAGAGAAACAGCATGAGGTGATCCCATAGTTGGATACAAACCTTTCATCAAGGCCTTTGTGGCTGTGTACAAAATGTAACTGCAGAGCGGCTGGACAGGAGAATGTAACCGCAGAGCAACTGGACAGGAGACCACATGCACGAGTGGCACAGAGGCACTCGCATGGTCTCCCTTCAAGTCGCTCTGCCGTTACATTTTGTACATCGCTACGAAGGCCTTGACGAATTAAAGGCTAGATACAAAATGGTGCACACCACTATTGTAAGATTGCATGGTACACATAATGATCAGCCATGTTGTATCCACATTGCAATTATTGCTCGTCTCTATAAAAAGACCCTGAACCAACTAAACAAATAAATCTCATGCCACCTAACATGCCTTATTCAGACTATCCAGTCCCAAGGTCAATGTACAAAGGAACAAATCCACCGCTTCAGTGCATTCAAAGGTCCCCTCCCCCGGCATTTAGTCTTTCTTTTGTTGTAGGAAAAGAAAGATTATTTTCCTTAGCTTGCTGTTTGTCCCATATTTTATCAATATTTCTCAACAAATTTACATACAATGCTTCACATGACCCACTAGTATTACAGCAATTTTATTTCTTCCTCTTTTTAAAGAAATGTAATGAGAATTGTCAGTGGAATTTATCTGTTATTGTCTGTAATTGTCTGTTTTTTATTTGCTTGCTGCAAAAAAACATACAAAGTAATTTTGGCATATCTATAATTCAAATTGCTATTATTAAATTTATATTTTTGGGGTTACCAATAACAAGTGTAGAGTTGTGACTTGTACAAAATACGGGTTTTGGTGTATATTTCAATTTTTACATTGGTCAATCATTTGTATATTTGCTGATTGGCAATTTTGTATATTTTGTAATTAACTCAAATCTTTTTAACAAAAGGAAAAGACAGATTGCACAACTTATCGATCGTTCATGGGCTGATGGCATCTACACCTGCCAAAAAAAACCCACCGCAAATCAGAGAGCGTCATTTTACGGTTCACATTCATATGTCGTGTAAATATGGAAAGTAGAACATTGATAATTTTCGTTTGGGAGATAGAAATATGCAAATTAGGCTTGCCCTTAGAATATTTCTGTCGGGGGATGGCAGATATATAAAATGTAATAAAAAATGTATCTGCAAAATGTAATTCGCCTTCCTGACGGCTGACAATTTAACATGAACATGCAAGTTCTTACTGTTTGCGACTCTTTTCTGGATTTTCAGGGTCTTTTCATGATAATGCTAGACTGAGCATCAGACAAAAGAGACAATGTCTGGTCTGGCTATCTTCCCGCCCTTTCTTCGTAGGATATTTGCCAATGACTATTCATAAGCTCGAAAGGCTTTATGTAATCTGATTGTTTTGGGTTACAGATAACTGTGTCATGCTGGACAGTCTGCTCTTTAATCTAGCCGATTAGCCCGGCCCAGTAGGTTATCATGATCATGGGGATGGAACAGGGTGGGTGGGGGGGGGGGGGGGACAGGATTATCAGATCAATTCGCTGGTCACCATTACTAAACATGCATAAATCAGTCTGTCCTTTAATTTTCAACCTTAACATGAAATTTGGCAAATGGTACATCATTGAACCATGATCACAAACCCAAAAGCTGAACTCATTTTGAATGGTTCTTACCCACTCAATTTCTTGTTCGATATTCCCATGTTCCACTTTGAGCAATTGTAAAGAGATCACATATTTGATAATGTTCAGATGAAAAAGCTAACATTATTTCGACCCATTCATTTCTAGGCAACACCCTAGTTTGCACTATCAGTGCTTCAAAGAGGATAAAACGGCCCATACAGTACTGCTTGTCTAGACGCCCATGGACACATAAAGATAACTTTTAAAATACAAACACACCAGAGATGCAAGAAACCACTTGGGAGGTGTTCTAATTTTGTAAATTTTGAATTTGTTGGGCTCGAAATCCAACCTTTGAGAAATTGCAGAAACATGTTTGCCTGTACATCCCCTGTACATTCTGTTAGGTAGTGACACTTCTGATCAGAAAATTCATGTAGTTGTGTGTAGGCGCATAAAGTCCAAGGCAATTTGTTCAAGGCCACAATGTATTAGTATGTGGCAATTCCTAGTGCTGTGATGCAATATGTCAGTAGTGCACGATCTGATGGCCAACTCAAAGTCGCCTTGAAAACTATCATAAGTAAGATTGGTGAAATATTATTTTCCATGCCTGAACACTACCATACTGTCATCAATGTTTTTACTTTTAGAATGACCCTTTGTGGGATGAAAATCCTTGGATAAATAAATTTGTGCTTAGACCCCAGAATTTTTGAAAACTTGAACTTTATGTTGGGCCATTCTGTGAAACACGACTGCTAATTGCAGTCTGTTGACACACCCAATAATAGATGGCTTCTCAAACCATAAACTGATAAGACATTTTGTGTATAAGACTTTATATCTGACAAGCTATAGGGCACACTTGAGCATCCATGATCTTTCATGGAATTGCTTTGTATTATTATCCTTGTGTGCAGAGACAACATTCATTATCGATTGCCCATCTATCTAAACTTTGGACCATTAAACCATCATATACTGGCCATAATGTATTCACATTCTGAGAATCTAGATTCTGAAAAGTAGTAGTATAACATCCAGGAATGAGATTGATCAAAGATAAAAATGTCTGAAAAAAAGCTGACAGGGAGCATAAAAAGTATGAAATCTGAAAATCTCCTACACTTTTGTACACAGCCTGTGAGGAAAAAAATTCTGAAATTAAAAAAAAAAATTAATCTGAGAAATCTCATCACCGAACACCAGAATGTATCTCATTAAAATAAATAACACCTGTTGGACAAAACCAGGTAAAACCAGTTTTACCATCAAAATGAAACATTGCAATAATTGATTGTACATGTAGATGTGGATGGGATGCCCAGGGCTTGGTATTCGATCTTATCACCTTTGTACACTGGACACTGAGTTGGGGTGACCTGAGATATCACTATACCAGTATACTACTGAACTTCCTGGATGAAAGCTTTTCTGCTCGCACAATACATGTAGCAATTTCCTCTGTTGAAAGCTAGACATTTTTATGGGATAAGTCAACAAATCTTAGCTGTGTAACATAACTTCTCATGTAGTGACAATGTCACATTGTAATCTTTTCACTGTACCCCTCTCCATGACAACCACTCAATACCCATATGGTTACTATGGTAATACCGACCAGCTCCATGTTCAACCCAACTGTAATTTAATTATTGATAATCGTAACTTTCCCCAAATAGATGTGCAAGCAGACATGGACTCCAATGTTATGAGTTACATGTATTGATTAGAATAGAAGACTAGGTGAATATGAAACAACTAGAAAATTCTGCACCAGATAAGCCTGGCTGGGAACCAGTCTAAAGCAACATATGAAATACACAGTATTTGACTGGTAGCCTGTGTATCACCCCATAATTGTTCACAATTGTACCCCACACCGGGACTTGGATAGCAATCAAGGAACTGATTACACCTGTTTGCTTTGTAATGACAAAGAACTGGCTGGATCTTTGCGACATTAGTCGTTATTATCATGCAATATTTGACCACCAGTTGCACTGTTCCTGTGGCATGATCAGATCAAGTGGATTGTTCATTTTTTTCTTGATAAACAAGATTTAAATCATCATTTAAATCATTAGTCTTAACCCACCTGCATATCACAATTTACCACACAGGGTTTTTCCTGTGGTAAGTGCACATGGTATCCTGAATACCACAATACACCAGTGTGGATTTCGTGGTTTGCGTGGTTTATGATTCAGTCCCCCTGTGGAGACTTGTAATGTGTGGTAATTAAGCAGAGCTTTTGTCTTGTGTGGTAGGTGCATATGGTTTTTAATAATCTGCAAGAATTTGCAAAGGATTCCTTATAATTTGTTTTTTAAAAATCCAATTCTTCTTCAGATTGAAAAATTCCCTTTAGCAGGCTGGTGCTAGCAACCTTTGATGGATGGTAATATATCTCAGTCTTTTAATGTCACTCTCAGTCTTGATATTTACCATACATGATTGGAATGTGACATTGCTTCACTGCTGCCAAAACCTTGACCTTAACAGTTCAATTTGTAGCCAGCCCTTTGTTGGCAAGTCAATTTGGACAGTACTATGTAGAATTCAACAGGCAAACACTCATTGTTCCTATAACAAAAGTGGAATGTCACATAAAGGAAGGACAAATATTTGAATTTCACAGGAAAATAGGCCTATATGATTTAAATGATGTTTGTCATCCACAAAGGTTCTCATAACATACTTCCACAAGAACTCTTGACAGTATATTGATTATTGCACTATTTGTGTTCTGAAGGCTGCATAGTTTACTTCATAGTGCTTCACTTAGTCATTTATTACAGATTCTTGTTATATTGCAAACTGCTGGTTTTATTGAGTTTATTCCAATTAATATGCAAATCTGGATATCATTTTCTCTTTCTGCTTTCAGTTCAGTGGCCTTGACACTTTGTCATGTTGGTGACAGAGTTTATGGCTTTGACACTTTGTCATGTTAGCTGATCTGAACCACACTGCACATTTACTGAGTTTCGGTTGCTGATCTTGAGTTAGTTGCAGCGCTGTTACAATTTCCACCCAGCGTTTTTTCCTTGCTATACCGAAAAATGATTGATAAATTTAAAAGTTTAAACAACACAAGAATTGTACATGCCATAACAATTTATTGTTCCCAGGATGCTAATTCATGCATCAATGTGACATATTGGATGACCCAAACCTTTCTGAACTTGTGCAATATTATTGAAACTGAAAGAGCTCTGTGATAAATGTGTACGTGTATGTAGAGCTGAATGATACCTGTTATGAGGAAATTGTTTCACTGCTGGCCTGGATTATTCAAAATCCCAGGTCAGCATTTATTGACCTTTCTTCAGTATGGGAAACTTTACCTGATACATGATACATGTGTGAGCATCATATCCAGGTACTGTACAGTTATAATCATGAATCAATCACATACAACCATAATATAATCATGCTTGAATACAACATAGTGTGACATGATTTACATGATCATCAACAGCTCACAATCAATCTATAATCACACACAACATGACATGATGATGTATTTGTGTATAGAATCAGAGCTCATATCATATGCATATAAACATAGGCCAACCCTGTGTCAAAGATTTAAGTGTCTCCATTTTTATCTACATCATCTGGTGATCCATGGATGGATGTGTCTGATGAGCAACTGTAAGGTGTTTCAGATTTACCAGCAGGTGACAGGTGTATGGCGCAGTTTAATTACTAGTGATACGCTTTGTTTTGGGTTGAACTTTTTAAGAGAATGGAAAGATGGGATAAGCAACATACCATCAGGACATTTAAAGCTAGACCAGGCCTTGGTTTGCTCTATGGTTCAAATAGTCTGATTAGATCGTGGATGTGTGCTGCATACTCAGTGCTTGTTGGGTGCACTTTTTAAAAAAATCATGCATTGGCTCAGGTGGGATTCGAACCCACGACCTCCTGCTATGGATGGCATAAGCCGGAGGTTGTGGGTTCGAATCCCACCTAAGCCAGCGCATGATTTTTTCATGTGTGCTCAACAAGCACTTAGTATGCAGTGCTCATCCACTTTGTTAAAGGGCAAGCCCAATTTGCATAATATCTATCTCCCGACCAAATCATTAATTTTCCTGATTTGATTGCATGACCACAGATTCAATTCACAGTACAATTTTCCAAACTGATAACAGCATCATGAAAATAATCAAAATCACAGACGAATGCAATTATAAGCCAAACAACTTTTGAAGAAAATGTTTAGTTAAACCAAATGCCTGGGTTAACCGCTTAACCACAATACGTATTTGCCTTCTGATATCATGCCTCCTTATCACTAGCATTATTAGCCCTGGGAGCAGATTACCAATCTTGTATCTGATTGATACAATATTAAGCAAATACAAGAAGATTGACAATTAGCAATTACATTGAAAGGTCTTACTCCCGCTTGTAATAAGTATTTATTCAATGAATCAGATACTAATTGCAGCACACATAATCATGCTGCGCTTGCAGAATTTCAACCCAGTGGAGCTGGAGGGGGCCATGAAACCATACACGTTCTTATCGCCCTAAACCTCTCACCCGTATCTTGATTATGAGATTTTAACTTTGAGTGAACCAATTACCACACATAAATATATCACTAATTCCCCACACTAGTCTGGAACATACCCCTTCAGGCCTCCAACTCATAAAAGAAAGAGCAATGTGACCACCAATTGCCCCCTTCATGTGAGAAACCCTGCCAGTTGACAGCCCAAATTCTGACTTAAAGAGATCATATTCCTCACCCAAGGCCTCTCAAATTTCATACTTAAACATTTCCAAAATGTGAAAAACTAAAACAAAGATGATTACAGCATCACTTTGTTGAAAGGAAAACAGCCATGCGTGTGTTTATCATAAAAGCCTGCCAATATTTCATTCAACAACCGGCACAATTGGCATGAAATTTAAGAAATACAATACCAAAGAATTAATTATTATTACAGGGTTGTTTGTGAAGATCATAGCTTTGGAGCTTGGGTAAAAAGTTCAATCTTTTCCCCAAATCACATTTCACTGGTCTATTAATTAATGAGTCTTGTAGCACAGGTGCACAACATTGTTTTACAAGGGCGCACTGCCCCTTTTATATAAGCTCACATATTGGGCTAAATATTTGCAGATTCATAATATGATGCAAAACCTTGAAAATGCACGCTTTAATTACCATGTAAAGAAAATGGTGCGCACACACTTGTCTCTATTTCCACACAGAATCAAAGGCATTTTAATGTATGAAATTAATTAAATTCAACACTAAAGACTTAAAAGCAATCAGCACCAAATGACAACACTGACTTTTCCTTTACATTGTATTTATTTCATACATTTTCATAATGGTCACATTCATTTGTCAATCAACTTGCTAACAAAGCTTTGGTCTGAACAAGTGAACATGATCCCTTCTCTGTGTACACCTTCACATACAAGTAGCAGATGAAACAGGCTGTCTAAATAGATGCCCCAGATACCATTCCACTACAACCTTGATTTCAAGGCACTCTGAATAAAAAAATGCTGAATACAGACTATTATATCTTATCTGGGAAATGATAAGGCACTTTAAATACTGCTCAAACCATGGCCATCCAGTATGATTGGAAGCTTTCAACTGAGCAAAGACAATCTCTGCTTCATGTTTTTCCAATGTTCACTTTTCTCATTTCATAAATGCACATGATATTTGAAAACGAAGAAAACAATGGGTTCAATTATCGCAAAGTATCATACTTTGGTAAGAAACCAAAACAGAAATGTTCACAGATTTACATATAACTTACAGGATATGAAGATGGTGGTGGTAGAAACATACCGTTAAAATTGTTCCGCCTGAAATGGTGTATTTATCCAGAAATTAGTAAAACCACAACCACAAATCTTTTAGATCTTTTGAAAGATCAAAAATAAAAGAGAAAAGACTTAGGAAATACTGTTGCAGTTTTTCACTGTTTTCTCAAAAAGTGGACAACGTATGGGACTGAAATTTTCACAGATGACTGTTACTGTATCTGTCTTGGTATTTATGCCCATGAATCTGTATTTCTTTGATAAAAACCAAAGTATGATACTACCTTTAAACTAGATTATTTTACCCACTCATGATTTCCAACATTTTCCAAACTTGTTTGGTAGCCATTTAAGAAAGATTTTTTCTCATGAATTTTGCACTCATCCCCAAAATAGTACTTGGATTCAAAGTATTAAATACAAAGTAATAGGCCTGGATTTCTTTTATTCTTGACAAAAAAGCCAGTGGTATGTCTTTCAGTCCCAACTCTCAACTTTGAGTTTGGTATAAATCACAAAGTTCTTCAGATTGTGTCATTGTCTTTGCAGAGCAGTAGATACATCTTTAAGTGTCAAACAGCTTTTATTTTCTCACTGATCTGGCAGATCTTCAAGATTTGATTATCAAAACTTCTCTAGAAGTTATATATTATTTATATTTCTCTTATACATCAATTAAAGTTCAACTCTTCCATCTATGTAAACATGTAGTGAAAGATGGGCAGCTGCATCTCTCCAACACGTCCACAGCCAAGGTGGTTCTAAGCAAGAATCTATACAATGCTCATGCTGACCCTAGATTGGTCACAATCCAAAAATGTTTCTAGCAATGAAATGCTCAGAACCTGCAGCACCACCACCATCATCAGTGAGTACTGCATGAAACAACACCTCAAATAAATATATGCCACATAAAACAAAATCTCAGTGCATATAGATGAACTCCAGGTGCTACAGATGATTTCCTCGATTCGAAAGAGAAGCTAAATGCATAGCTTAACCAGAGCTGCAAAAGTCCAGTTTAGACACTTCAGAGAGTCAACCCCATGATGACGAAGACAAGGAATCAGCAACGTGACTGGGATTCCCTCCTCCTTTGCATCCTGAGCCATCAAGTTGGCATTCTCTTACCTGCTAATACTGCAACATGATTGCTAACACTATCAGTCCATTATGCTGTGGCTTATCAAGTATCGTAACACAAGGGAAAGAACTTATCCAAGTTGAATGATGCTTGTCCACTGTTTGTGTGTGATCCACTTCTCCTCTTCATTGTTGGTCCTGGATCCTCTTGAAGGAGGTTTCTGAGGGATTAGTAAATAAAGACACAAAAAGTCAATCAATTAAATCAATTAGCATTTACAGATTATAGGATTGCATTCATCCTCTGATTGCTACAGTACAAGCAGAACCCACAGATGAGGTACAACTTTATACCATTCATTCCATGCTTTGAAAGATGGTTTTGCTTGAGCTCACATCTTCAAACAAGTTTATTTTTGTAGTTTCTAATTGCTTCCTTTATTCTTCATATGATTTTCTTTCAAAACTCAAATTGGATTGACATTTGGTTGGTAGTTCAGTAAGAATTCCTTCTTGCCCAGGGTGAGGGAAGGGGGGTTTCAATGTCCCTTAATGCACCTGTGCAGGACCTGCTATCATCAACAATCTAAACCTTATTTTCATAAAATCAATACTGCATGAAATAGTCCTGTTATTCCACCATGCCCCAATGCATGAAGCAGCTGTTAACATGGTTTAAGTAAAATCCTCCTCATGGTGAGATAATCCATTTCTTAGTAGAGGATTTGTCAACCAGGTTTTGTGTTCATCACAGGGACACAAACACATCAATGCAGCAAAGGCTAGGTTAATGCAAAGCATATATTCCCATGAGGACACAGGGGGTGCAAAAGTTTATCATTTAGAATTCAAAGCAAATTGGACGACACTCTATCTTTAAAGTCTAGCAGCAATTGTTCTATAACATTAAAGTCCTTTCTGATCAAGAATTCATGGAAGGAATACCCACATCAAATTAGTCGAAATATCCCAGTCACATCAGCACAGAAAGAGCACTGTGATGCTATATTAATTATATACTGGTACTGAAAATTAACAGTAGCCTAGTTTAGGTTCTTCTTCATCTGCTGGATACTACACATAGGCCATAGCTATGTACAGTTATAACTTGCTAATATCTAAAGATCAAACTCAAAGCACTAATTAATAAGCTGATAAGTTAATACTTAATTTTAATTGCAAAAACTTAGTAGGATCCATGGAATTGTACAGAGCTATTAACAGATCTTTTGCACAACTTCAGCATAGTTGAATGTATCATATCATTTCACATGATCATGGAGGAAGGAAACCTTCCTCCATGACATGATGGACCTTGTTTTATATTAGGCCCCTACTGTACGCACAATTCAACAGTCAAACAAAAGATCATGCAGTTATGTACAAGTAAACCTAAAGTAATAATAGTAGGCCCTATTATTGAAGTTTATTTACATGGTTCCTTTATGGAAGCTTTTTGTTCAAAGGCCTTGCTCATTTAAGTGTGTATAATTGCATACAATGCATAATTCACTGCATACACCTATCGGATTCCAATGAAAGTTCTTACAAAATACCAAACCTAAAGCAAAGGCCAATAGCACAGCTGTGTTTATGGTTCAGGCCATCAGCTGCAATAAACCAATCACCATATAGGGGGCCTACCACCAACTTGTTTTTTTCTTTCAACTTTCATCTTGCTGGGAAAAGACATGTACCTCACTCAATGTGGACAATTAGCATACAATACTTCTCTGCCTTTTGAGAAAACTTGTTTTGGGAAAGTCCATCAATGAGCTTTCCTCCCTCTGGTAAAGAGGTTAACGCACAGCTGATGCTTGGCTTTGTATGTAAAGTGAAAGCAGTAGTTGGCCTGGCAAGTATTCAAGGGCACTCAGGCTTGTTTTCAACTGAACAGATTGTACTGAAATTAATACTTGTTTCCATATTACGTGTTTGCACACAAAGGACTTTACATTACTGCACTTTTCTTTTTCACTATGCCATAATGCAGTGTGATAAATCAACTTCATGCACATAGGCTGAACCTTTCTGACAATAATGTGTTTATTTTGAACAATTTTTCAATCTTCTCATCTGCATGTCTAAAGGCAATCCATCATTAAAATGAAATAAGCATTATATTTACCCCTTGCAAATGCACGTACATGTATGTATGTAGGCCCTACAGTGATCACCATTAAAGGTATATTTATACTATGGTAGGAAACAGAAATGTTCACAGATTAATGTATAACTTCAAAGATGCACCTGATACAAACATACCATGAACATTTTACTGCTTGAAGTGTTGTATTTATCCAGAAATGAGTAAAACAAAAGACCGAAAACAGTTTTGATCTCCAAGATCAAAACCTCACAACTACAATTTCGCATAACAATTTTTCACTGTTTTCTAGTAATTTCTACTGTTTCCAATGATCAATTGAGCTGAATTTAAAATGTCAGAGGTTTGTTTTTATTCCATGACAAATCAATGAACAGTGCAGCCCATCTATCAACTTTACAAAAGTATGATATATTCACCTTCGCAATGCAAACTATGAGCTACAATTTCTGGATACAAAAATACATTAAGTTATGGGGATAGATAACTAGACGTGTTTGTTTTCAGTAGGCTTAACACTTTTAACACTGTTTGCTATTGTTTACCAGGTAATCATAGAGCAAGTCTAGGGTTCAATCATGTCAAGGACTTTCAATGCTCCTGTTGTTTGGTATTTTTCTGGCACATGGACAAACACTTCCAAGACCTCATCAGTATTCTAACTTTCATGACCTCTTGACAGAGAAAGGTCAAATCTGACCAATCACAGTACGGGAGAGAGTAAGTTTCTTAAAATAGCATCTGTTACTGCCTTCCTCAGTGCTATTGATACCTGGATGTGGTTCAAAGGTTGACAGTGTTATAGTGTTTAGATTACACAATCGCCTCCTGGGGGTTAAGATTTTATATTGTAGCCTGAATATATACCCAAGGCCATTCTTTGTTCTTCCAATGGTAAAAGGTTGCATTGGAATACCATACAATAAACAGAAGCCAGCAAGCTTCCTTGAACTACGCATAGGCCTACTGTACATCTGGTTATGCATGAATGCAATAATACTTGTATGTGTGTGATGTACAGTACAGTGACGTATACAATGGGTTTATAACTCTTCTGATGCAAGAAAGATATATTGGTGTGTTTACATCAGCGTATCCAATACTCTTCAATATTCTGTTTGCAATTAACTGACCGGAACACCTCACCATAGAGCTATGGCCTCACATGCTCAGTATGTACGCATTGTCAGGGATGAGAGATTAACCAATGACTAGATAAAAATGTCTGAAAACAGCTGACAGGGAGCATAAAAAGTATGAAATCTGAAAATATCCTATACTTTTGTACACAGCCTGTGAGGAAAAAATCTGAAATCTAAAACAAAAACAATCTGAAATCAGATTTTAATCTGAGAAATCTCATCCCTGCATTGTATGCCCCCTGTGCTGTGCTTAGTTATAGCATCATTAGTATTAGGAATCTCGTCCTATCCCTTGTGAATTTGTTGATCTTTCTGCAACTGCAACCTTAGGTCAAAACTCAAAATATCACTGAGGGATTCTGTCTAAATTTACAGCAAAGTGTTTTAGAAAATGGAGATTGGGATACTGCTTTCCGTCCATTGCGGACACTGTCACTTTCTGTGAGTTAGAATTAGAAGGTTTTAAAATGAAAATAAAATTAATCTCACGGTTTCATTTTTGGAGATCCAGGAATAACGTTTTGGGGAGTAACTTCAGTTAGCCTATATGACTTTATTCATTGTTCAGTTTTGATCTGAAGGCTCTAATTAGTAAAACCAATATCAGTGTGAAATATTTGTTTATTAATTGACAATTCTTTTCCAGAAAACTGAACCCGAAAATCAAATCGCACCTGATTCTACCAACTGTAACTCATGCACAGACACACATATACAACAGAAATAATGATATTTGAAAACAACAATTTTGAATTTGAGTTATCATGAAATGTTTGCAGGTTAGATTGTGATGCAATTTCAGAAACTAGACAAGTGGAATTGGAGAATTCTCAGTATGAGACTCGCTATGATCTTATATACAACCAAAACTCAGACTATGTAATTACCATCGCAATTAAAGCACCATCAAGTCATCAATATTTTGGAATTTTGTACAACAGAGTCTCAAGATAACATGTCTATTGAAACAAAACCATTCGTTAATTAAAGAGCATTATGAACTTCTGAAGAAAGCAAAAGGTGGATGGTTCTGTTAAAATGGTTTTGAGATTGCTGTTTAAATTGAACAAAATGTGTTAGGCCCTCCTATGTGTTGAAGGATTCTTTCTGAAGAGCTCTGTCATGACTAAACCATATTTCTTCATGATCACTCTGATGTGCCTCTTCTCAAATAAACAAACAGTTACAGTCAGCAAACTTTATGTTTACTAAACCCTGCCCAGACACACAGGAACCAGCTATTCAACTTTAGCACTTCCTTATTGCAATATGGCCTTGTTTGGATTCATATTGTTCTTGATGTAGAACTGCAGGTCTCTTTGTTTTCTTCCTTTGTTCCCACATGCTTGCCTTCAGCAATGCCCTTTAGCTGATTCCACATAAGGGCGCCGCTTTTTATAACTGTGGTTCTCATTTCTTTTTCACCTTGAGGGAGGGATGGTCAGTCAAAAAAAAAAAAGTTTTGAAAAAAAAATCTGGCTGAATACACAAAAACCTAAAGAAAATGATGAGAAATGTTTTTTGTATTCACTGTAATCTCGTTTGAAAATTTTTGTATTATTTCTGTGATAAAAAGTATAAAAATTGTAGGCCTATTGGCAAAATTTGTCTCCAGAAATTCTGGGAATTCTTTTAAAATCTTTTTTAAAATTACATCATTCTGAACAGGGTCGGCGGCAAAAAAAAGTTTGTTTCCTTCGGTCGAAGCCTAAGATTGTCCCCCATCTTGGATTGGCTCTCCAGCAATTAGAAATAAGCATGAGTGTGGCAGAGAACAACACAAGATGGCGGACAATCCAAAAAAGTCTGAAACGATCATATCTGGATTTCCATCGGAAAATATTGATTTCCATCAAACGGAATGATCCGTCGCGAGTACAAATAAATTAAAACCTAGTAATGCTGCACGTAGCCGTAGGCCCCCTTTAGTCATTAAAATTATTCTTGGGACATCGGTATGCAAGTGGTCCAAGCAGGCTTCAGTAAATTTAGTCAACAATCTTGTCGAGCATTTGTAATGTAATGGACAGGTTAGATAGTCAGTCATGTCAGTAGTCAGTGACAGTGTGCTTTGCCTTTTTGCTTTTACTTGTTAAATAGATCAGCTAGGATGCGACGTCATTCCAACTCGCCGACCTTGGAGCCGATGAAAACAAAGCATTAAGTTGTATGGTTTTTAAGACAAAAAGCTGCGAGAATTGTTTAATCTTAGTATACCGTACATCAAAGAAGGATATTGCCTGGGGAAAAACTATGACTTGACAATGAAAGTCGTACAGAACACGATTTTTGCTTAGATTGACAAAAATATTCGGAAAACAATTCTCGACGACGGGCGGTTTGTGTGTGATTTGTCCGTAGCTTGCGCCATCTACACGTTAGTTTTCATCGGTTGTCAAGTTATGAGAATGAAAGTAGGCCCTATCCGGATGTCTGCGCTAATCTATAGTAGTCTAACCATGGAGGAAGGAATAACACAGTTACAACTTCCCACAAGGATTATTTTCAGAATCAGAGGCTTAGCTATAATTCCCCTCAAAAATCAAAGCCATGGTGAGTTAGTTTACTCTACCCATGTCTGAAAATAATCCTTGTGGACTTAAGGAGAAAAACACACTAATAAACTATATTAATAATGCACTAAAATTATAGTGATAAATATTCACGGAATAGGTTAAACACGTACCGGTGTTTAAAGTGAGTGAAACTTTAGCATGGACGAATGTGTGGTGAAAGTGAATTCAAAATAATCACCATTTCGGCACGTCCGACAGTATCAGGTGATAAACAAGTGCTACTAATCGACTCAAATTAAAAAACAAACATGCAAACAAACAAATACAATTTACCTGTTCCGAGGAATAGACGAAAACTTGGAGTAAAAATCCACACTTCAGTACAACAAGTTACAACATAATAAACTACGCGTACGTGGCCAGCCGGCAGCACCTGCACCGCGCCTACCCACTTAATCCATGAGCCAATCAAAATGCCCTGTCGCTCTTCCTAGGTCAAAGGTTGATGTGGTTCGATAAGTTTCGTCCAATGATAGACCACTATACGAAATTAATGAGAAAGTTGTCCTCATATCTCAGGAAACTTGCTACCGCTTTTACTGTTCTTTTTAATCGTGATTATCGTGGAGGTCAAGTTGAAGACTGATTTTTTTGAACATGAATTTACAAAATTTGCATAATATGTAATTCTGTAGGTGACTTCGGCCTGGTTGAGTGCGGTGTAGCCTAGCCAGGCCAGGACCTTGGCTTGGGGAGGGGGGAGGGGGGGGGGGGGGCCTCCAGTCGTGGGGAGGGGTCCAACGGGGATGTCTGTTTTTCTTTTCCTTTTTAAAAATAAATATTGTAAACTTATCATGGTTTTTTAAGAGTTTTCTAATGGTCTTTTTTTAACAATTTTGCATTTTATTTGTTTGTGTGTAGTTTGTGTAATTTGACATGGCATGCAGTGTCCGAAGGAGTTGAACTTCCATGCACAGCAACTTTTTATGTTTTACCTATACCGTAATAATTGCCATGTTTAACCATTGTTAAATGTAATCATCAAATAACCACAAGGGAAACTGACTGGATCAATCTTAAGTCATTAAAAAGTGAAGAAAGAAAAACTGTCTGGAGCGGGAATATCGTAGGTCTACCGGCCCATTAGCTAAAAGCAGCCCTATGTTGGCGGTTTCCAACATTATCAATCTTTGTTCGTTTGGCACTGTCAGAAGTCATGAAACCACTCATACACGTGCAACTATTAGCAATGCTACAACCCGAGAGACGGTGCGTGGGGGATTACTCAAAGAGGATGCAGCTTTTTTAATCAACTCTGTTTTTATCTTCGAAACGTTATAGTGCAGCAGTAAGGGGGGTCGGAGATATATTGGGGACTCTGTTGTTGTTGTTTTAATTGTTGTTATTGATGATATTGTTGTTGTTGTTGTTGTTGAGTTAAGAATACGAAAAGGCCAAATTGGCTCAGAGCAGCATGCATAATCTACCTGGAAGCCTCTAACATTGCATCTTAAGGGCGTCACCTTTTCCCCCTTCTTCTTCCCGCATGAGCCTCCTTGCATGCTCTAATTCCTCCATACGCACCTGATGATCAGCTATCGGACAATATTGGGATGCCCATAAGCTAGGAGTTTGAATCGGTGACAAGACTGATGTTTGTTAAGTCTCATCTCAAAGCATCTCTTCCTTACTCATCAATGATTAGATGGACCCTGCTCCGCCATCAAGAGCCCCACAGACTGAACATCGGTTCACCGCGATCAAATCGTCATATTGTGAATAATACCCAGTCAAGTTACACAAAGTAATGCTGCAGTATGGAGGTATACCTCGGTACACCTCAATGATGCTAAACTACACCTGTACATGTATACCAATTAAACTTAGAAACCCTTGACCATAATATCACCTTATGGGACCGGGGCCGTCCATAATTAAAGTGCATTCACACGAGGGTGGGGCGGATACCGCCTGTACATACACAAACAAACAATTTCACTAATCAAATTGCGCGCAAAGAGAGAAAAAAAGATAGGAAAAACACCGGGATTGTTTTTCCTTCTTTTTCTTATTCATCAAAATGATAAATAGTAAAAAAAACAAAACCCAAAACACCTGTCATTGGTCATTTATTTGGAAGCGACGTCCCAAAACAGTACCGGCCCTGATGCGTTGCTCAGCAGGCATATACATCGTACACACAAATTAGGAGCCAAGGATGATGCTCGGTATACATGCACAGACATGTTCGGTATTATCATGGAAGAATAGTGTGGCGTTCCACTGTACTATGACATTTTAATGACGCTAAAGCAATGTACCCTGAGAAGTGAAAAACATAATGTACGGGGGAGGCAAATGGGACATGCGTACGCCGGGGGGGGGGGGGGGATTCTCAGTGAAAAAAATCATGCCTATCCTGACTCCTGAGCCCACGGCAGTCATCTAACTTTAACATGTTTTAATGTATAGTTTTTTTTCACATTTTGGGATTTACATAATATCTTTTCACATCACCACTTTGCATTTCCCCTCATCACCCCAACACGTACACTCTTCATGGATTCCACTGCAGATATTATTGTACAGTCGTCGTATCACCCTAAAGAATATTGACAGCTGTCATTTGGCTCAGTTTCGTGCCAGGGATTCCTTGTTATTTCAGGAAGTGCATCTTTTCGTAACTACATGTATATATGTGTACTGTGTGCAGTCAGTCCTATAGGCTATAATGACCCGTACCATGTACACTGTACATTGTGTTGGCAAAGTTTGACAAGAAAGAAAGAACAGGGAGGAAAGCCAATAACCGTAACAGCCAAATCAAATCTAGAGACCATCAGGGGAGTGCGGGGGATAACCTAGCCTTTGCTAAGCTCTGAGAACCTCGAGCGTATTTTTAATATGCACTGGTGGCTAAGCCCAAGCTACCTTGTCAATGCCGCTAGTATATAAAGCGCCTCAGTTTCGCAATTAGTTTATAAAGTTCCAAAGTTCCAAGCTGATAGTTCCTGGACCAGAGCACCGGCTACGTTTTAACTGGCCGTGATCGTCATGGAGCTGTTTAAAACGTGGTTATTTCTGGCCTTTGTCGCAGGATCTTATGCTGGTAAGTCCCAACCTTTTCTCCATCATTTTACCAAATACATTTACAATTTATAATTGAAGAACTTTTATGTCACCATGATGTCACTGTGCGCAAGTTCTCTTTGAAAACTCAAGCGCAGCAAGTTTTTTTGTTTCAGGAACTTCTTGGAACGATAAAAGTTAATTAGATTAAATCAGCGTGATAATCATTGTGCTTTTTAGTAGTTCGAATCATGTTTAAATAAAATTAATTGAAACCAATCGTCAAATCTGGGGATCTTTTAATTGTTTGCCTCAGTCATTGGCGGCTGTATACAGTATAGATTGCGGTTGATAATGATTGGCTTCGTAAAACCACAAAGTGAACCGCAGATTCTCAGCCACACGCAGCTAGGTCAGTCATCGTGGGACACGCGACAGAAGAACTATAGAAGTCAAGTAGAAACTTTAACACTATTTCAAAAAGGAAGGCTTTATTATATATGATGTATTCAAACCATGAAAAGAGAGAAAGAAAGAAAGAAAGAAGTCCCCTCCGTTTGACTATACTAACGCACAAGAACTTTACCGGTGTTACTCTCATTCAGGAGAGTTATCATCTTCTATAACTAAAATGTATAAGAAACGCGTCAGGCCCTCCTAAAAAGGCCAAGCGTTTTATACATTTCAGGTTATTATTTTGGACGATGAGTAGTTTAATGTTGCGGTTTATATTACTTTACCTTTTAGTAATAAATTAGCACTGCATGCAGTAAGCGAATTATTCCGTGCGAATCTGAGACGTCCAAGTATCAGTTCATTCAGTTGTTATTGTCCGCTTGCACCGATGTGTTTTTAACGTTGAAATATGTTTTAATTTAAGTTAATTCAGGTTAAAACTATGAAGAAGAAATTTGGAGAAAATAAGAAGGCTTAGTTGACGTTTTTCGTGTAAAACAATCGCAGCAGTAGACCCACATATATAGGTGTTAGCATAGACCTGGAGAATAATCAAATTTTCCTCCAGGTCTATGGTGTTAGCCAGCACAATATAAACCGACCCTTACAAAATGACATTGGAAAATGATCAAATAAAAGAAAAGAAAGAAAAAGGCGGCTTCATTGTTCTCCAGAAACCATGAATAATCTTTTGATCTAACCTTTAATCCAAACTCAAATGAACTGAACTGATAAAGATAGGTCGCCCGGCGGTGGTGCAGGTGTACGTGTTGTATAGGCCTACATGGACGAGTCTTGTTTACATTGAACAGCTGATTGTTCCAGCTGGTATAACTACTGCGCATGATCAGTGAGTTTACTGACAAGTGACCTTCGCGCGCATTCGAGGAATATAGACGTACAATCAGTCTGTAACTTGATTAGGTTCTTGCCGTATCTTTTGAAGAAGTGAGTAAAATCCATACTGCCTAAAGCTGCATATTCTATTTTGACTGGTATCAAGTCTGGACGGAAAATCATCCCTAGTTTGAGATACGTACGGCGTGTGCTACATCCTGTTGTTACTAAACTCAGTCATGGAGGACTCTTTTCCTACCTCCATGCTAAACTCCAGTGTAACGTTAGTCCGAGATTAATTTCAAAGTGAGTTAATGTTGTTGTCGTCTTGATGTTGGTTTTCTTCTCACATGAGTCTGAGAATGGATTGGGGAGCTCATAAATCCATAATATCATAATGCTTGGTCTTGGACATTCAGAATGTCCATCTTCATTGACATTGTTGCACACGTAGTTGCATGATGAGTGTCCCTCTCCCAGCTAGCCGCACGTGGACTGCTCGTCTACTGATGTAAGGTCACATTATTCACACTCGCATCTGAACTCACTCAAGTTGGGAGCCTATAAACTAAAACTCGTTAGTACTAACTCCCAAAAGTTTTGTTAATGAATGTTGATTTTCACTTTGCCATGATGTTTACTTTATATAGGCCTATCCTCGATGTACCGGTTTTCAAGGGTGTAAGTGTAAGCATTCATATCCAATCAAGACAAAAAGTCACATACATAGTATCATGACATAGGCCTACAGAAGTAAACTGTTGACATGTAGTTTTGGCTTGCGGTGGAGCATGTACCGTACACAAAACAAATCAACTGATTGTGTGATATAGGCCTGCGAGTCGCTACCAATGACGTATAGGAGGTCAATCCATGAAAACTTGATACCTCAACAACAGGTTCACTGACTGAAACATGTATTCTGCAATTAGGCCTACTCCTTTTTTGAGTTGGATACCAGTCAGTAGCATGAGTTGTAATCATTGTCATTATTATTTATTATGTAGGCCCTCTTCTTATCTTATTTCTTGAAATATGGTGTGATGAACGTAACTCTGCACAATGGGGACTGGGACCTCCATGTCAGACCAAGGGTTACGATCATTGCAACTAAGTTTTTCTTTGGAATACTTAATGATGTGGAGAGAGACGTCAAATATTAATGATTGTATTTTTAAAAATTTGTTCAGAAAGTGATTACCGGTAGTTGTTTTTCAGTAACAAAGGTTCCAACAGTCTCACAGTTTAATCTATAATCACCCACTCGTACCATGTCCATGCTCGTACTAAATTAAATTGTATAATCTGCATTTCGTTTCCCACAATGATCCTAAAAAATAATTAATAGTCCAAGTCATACCATGGATACTTCAATTCTGGATTGAGAAGCACCAATATGATTCTGTTGACAAGAGCTTGCAACCAATGAAGTGCACTCTGATTCTTCATTCCTTACACTTTGTATATCCCCTGCACATGTTTCACCTTTAAAGAAGATCCACCCATTTTTTAGAATTGTCCATTCAGCACAAACAATAATTATACAAGATATTTATCTTATTTGTTTAGTGATAAAAACACTTCAGTAGATGAATAGGTTGAACCACACAGGTAGATTAATGATCGTTGTTAATCTTCATCTGAAAATAAACAAAAGTCGGTAAATGATACAAAGAAATGATGGGTAAATGGTCAAACAAGAGATGAAGATAAGTCAGGGATGTACAACGAATTAGGACCATTCTTACTGGCCTTAGGGTTATGTCATTGTGCATTAAAAATAGAAAATCATTTCTGCGTTGTCACTGTAACTCTGGCTGATGGTAGAAGTTACTAGGATTATGTGAGATAGAAAATTCAACTTGGGTTGCTATAATTACATGTTGATTCAAATGACTGAGGCTTTATAACTTGTGTTACTTGTGTATACAGGTATTTTTTGCTTAGAAGTTATTATGTGAATGGACGCGTTTGGTGATATAAGTGACAAATTCATTCACACTTTTCCCCATACCCAAGTATTGGAATATAGATACTGTATAAATGAACAACCTTATGTGATAACGAAATCATACATGTCATAAGAATACAGAAAGGTTCAAAAACAGACTACATGCTGCAAAGCCTGCAAGCGCATTCTTTAAATTTGGAAGGAAGAAAAATCATGCAATAAGTACAAATGCGATCCAAGGCTTGTTATGATGGACAAGCTACAAAACATGTACCAGTGGGTTTTTGTTTTGTGCAATGATTTTTTGAAAAATGTTATGGATATCACAGGATTTTTAACTTGACACTTACTTGAATGCTCAAACTATCTTTGCTACACGGAGCTAGGAAGCAGTGTTGGAGGTCTCGAGGCCAAGGCCGGCCTCGAGACCTCCAACACTGCTAGGAAGCTAGGAAGATCATTGGTTAGGAGAATGATGTAACTGGTGGAGTTCAAACCTGGGGAGGAAATTTCAGAGAAAGCCAGGTTTAAGTGGCAGATAATTCAGCCCAAGGGTACAAAGCCTTGCTGAAGATGATAGTCTTACACTCCATGTGTAGAACGTGGAAGACTCCTTACTCTAATATTATGATTAGTCCAGCCAGGAATGCCCAGGATAACAGAGATCTATTGTCCACGGCCATGGCAGCTAGTATTCACATAGAGTAAAATCTCTATGGTCTGAAATTATGAATGACAGGAAAGAAAGCACCATCAGTTTCAAATGTTGTAATGAATAATGAATTTCTATTTTCTTCATAGCGCCCTTCTCTACGGTGGGTAGACAGTGCTCCAGGCAGACATGTACCAGTGGTAAGTTCAACTTCAATGAGTTTGCTTTTTTTATTGACATATATGAAAGATTCCTTAAATTGAGGATACTCGAATTTTCTTTGATGATCATAAAATCACTTCATTCAGTTGGAAGGATATAAATGATAAAAACTTCAAAACTTGAACTTTTTGCTTTACACCAATTTTCTTGGTAAACAAGAGGTGCTTGTATTTGATAGAAAAGTTGACTGGACCAACCTTATTATCTTGTGATATGTATCATTTGGTGTAATTGTATCATTTATGTGTTTGATATTATGACAATGGATATTAATTGTGACAGTCTTTTCAATTTCATAACATTTCAGAACAAGGCAGATATGAAGTAGGAAAGAAGTACACGTATCACTACAATGCCAAGTCTGAATCGTGGATTAATGGTACATCAGAGCAGAAGAGTTCTCTCCAGTTTGACTGCCAGGCTGAAATCAACGTCCTCAGCCCCTGTGAACTTGCCCTCTCGGTAAGCTGGTCTGAAATTATTCCCATCTTAAGGCCCTCTTGGTAAGCTGGTCTGAAATTTTTCCCATCTTAAGGCCTTCTTGGTATTAAAGCTGGTCTGAAATTGTTCCCATCTTGAGGCCCTCTCAGTAAGTTGGTCTGAAATTGTTCCCATATTAAGGCCCTACAATAAGCTGGTCTGAAATTGGCACAACAAGAATTAAAGTGGAAGCTCCAGCAGCCCAGTTTTTGTTGACTTTCACATGAACGACATCACAATTTTATCCCATATGTGGAAATATGTACTTTTGAAGTCAATGTGTATTTTGATAGGATTGTTTTACGTGATATAAGTCAATTGGCATGATTTGAACTTATCTTACAGCTCAAAGATGTGTCAGTGTACGAGACCAGTGCCAATGGAGAACGTGTCACTGCAACAAATGAAGTTGCCCTACGCAATGAGTTGCAGGAACATATCTTGCGCTTTGCTTTCGTCGATGGTATCGTGACTGATGTCTGCCCGGTAACAGAGGAAGAGACATGGGCTCTCAACTTCAAGCGTGGTTTCTTGTCAGCCATCCAGGCACCTGTCACAGAGGTCCTTGACGATACACCTGTTACAACAACAGAGGTGTGTATTAATCAGTCATTGATAGAAGCCGTTATATGATTGCAACATACTGATATGACATGCTTGGGTCTGATTTCTAACTAACTCAAGACTTCTTATATCTATACAGTAAGGAAGAGATCTAGGGCCTGTTTGTTAAATGCAAAGGATCACGAATCTTGCGGATCTGGATCCCATTTTAATGTACCCTGCATAGGACGTGGATCCGCAAATCTGGGATCCCGTGCGTTAAACAAACAGGCCCCTAGTTTGATGATGTTGTGTTTGACTATGACTGTATTGTCAGTACTCAGTGTTATTGTAATACATACTAACATAAGATGCATTTGATGCAATTGATTGGTGATTAAATGTAGTGGAAGTGATATTCTCATGATTCTAGCAAAATTAAGTAAAAGCCAATAAATAATATTACTTATCCTTAGAGACAAATAATGCAATTGCCAAATATCAGAATAAACAATTGTTATTTGCTTGTTTTCCTTCTTGTTTGTAGACTGATGTTACTGGTAAATGTTCCGTGGTGTTGAAAGCATCGGAGTACCCAGGATCCATCAAGAAGTACAAGGATTTTAACAAGTGTGAACAACACGTCAAGATTGAGGGTGGTATCAGAGCTACAATGCTGAAACCACAAGCAGTAAGTATCCATTGCAGTAAATAAGACAGTGATGCACTTCAATGTGACCTAACAATATGCTTTCTAATGGTTTTAAGAAGCTATTTTCAAAGAATAACAGTCGCTAGGAATTATTTGATTGTTTAGTACAAGACTTCGTACTGCAGTACATGGCCTTTTTATAAAGTTTTCCTATAAACTATAAAGTGTTAAAAGATTCACTGATTAATTTTACCTACTAAGAATATTTGACACTTATGTAGGGTTTAATGCTTGGTCCTGCTTATTAAATAACTTACATTATTTATTGACAGCCTACGTTCAACATTCTGGAGTGTCTTCAGGAGTGTGAGGTCTCATTCCGATCCAACATTGTCTCTGAGACTGTGTGCAACGAACGTCATCTTTCCAAGGCATTCTCCAAGCAGAGATCTGGTGCAGTGACCTTAACAACAGTCATCGTTGATGAACTGGTTGTATCTACATCAACTTCAGCTCCTGGTAAATTGTGAACCTCCCCCCCCAATAATAAACATCACTACCGGTATATCTTTCAAAATACCTTGTGAATTAATGTTTTTCTGTGTTCATTAGCATTAATGTATTGCATATTTGAAAGCCAAACCACACTTTGATAGGGCATGCCCCGTGCCTCCGTTTTTTAAAACATGTCAAATTTATATGAACAATTTCATTTGTAGATCCATTCCTTGAAAGACGAACAACCATCCTTTTTGACCATGAGGAAAGCAAGACATCAACTGAAGAGGAAGTCCTGATGAAGGCAAAGGAGATTCTTGGTTCTATTAGCCGCAAGTTGAGCCAGCGTGTCGGAGTAGCGATGCCCAATCTTTTCTCTGACCTAGTGACAGAAATGCGCAAGATTGAGACAACCACTACAATGACTAGTCTCAGACAGTTTGCTGAAGGGGAAAGCCAATCTCTCTTGTAAGTATAGACACAACAATAAAATCTGTGCATCAAATCAAACCTCTGAGACGTATGCACCATTAAACTTCCTGATCTCAAATCCAACATTGTGCAATATCCATATGACTCATTTGGAGCGGCCTAGTTGCACCATCAAGTCTTGTAAAACGTAACATTGCCTTCACTGTTATGTCTTATGTTCTTGAAATGAATAACAAACTTGTGTTGATTATTTTGGTTAACAGTAAGTTGTTCAAGGATGCCCTGCCCATGTGCGAGACAGTACCCAGTGTGGAAACCATGGTTACACTCATCAATGAGGTTGAAGCTTCAACAGATGAGGAAGTCAAGAAGGCATTTAAAGCAACCCGTGCAATGTGGTTGACCTTCCCATCGGTCATCAGTCATCCTAAGAAGGAAATGATCTCAGCATTGATGGTGAGTTGGTGTATTAATGTAATGCTCATCAACCTTATACTTATGAAGATGTATTATGGTATTGATTGTGAGTGAGAATGGTTCAATGAGAGAGAAGATGGAGTCAGCAGATTGAGGTCATAGTAACCCTAGGCAGTATAACCTCATCATTATGCTTGCATGAGGGGAGGCCAACTAATCTACCAACTTAGATTGTGAGTATTTGAACCGTTGCACTCGACAGAGAAAACTGCAGGTGGAAGCATTTTGATAACCTGTAAAACATGCATGGTTAGACAGGGCCAGAGGCTAATTTGATTGAGATTTACATCTTCACAAGTGAATCCTTTATTTGTTTGTATTCCCTCAGCCCCTGATCAAGACTCTGTCAGTGGAGGATACCGTCTTCTTCCTTCCAACATCCTCCCTCATCAACAGATATTGCACCTCAGAAAACCCATCATGTCTGGACGAGGCAGAGGTCCGCCAAGCCATGGAGTATTTCCAGCAGTTGCTTGGCTTTGACTGTACACCTAACGCACAAGTTCCAACATTGAAGGCAAGTATTTCATAGTAGGGATATTTTGACAGGTTCAAATCCCACCTCAAGCCGCTTATGGTTTGCCTCAGGCATTCAGGAAAGCACTTGATTACATGGTGCTTCTGAAAAAGCATTAAGAATAGCAAACGTCAACTGAAAATACCTTGGCTTATAATGATGTGTGTCTTGTGTTATGATTGTGACTATGTACATTACTGTGTCAAACAGATGCTGATGGCTCTGAAAGCTTTGACCAACATCCGACTCCTGTCAACAGACAGTAAGATCAGCACCATCAACAAGTGCTTTGATCATCATGATCCTTCTAAGGGAATGGAGATCAGAGTAGCTGCTCTTGAGCTTGTACGTCGCTTGCCCTGCAAACCTGTCTATGTGAGTATGACCTCTGACCATGTTCAAATTGAAGAATAAGTTTTTTAATGACACTTTGAATCACCTTACAAAACCCCTGCCAGATACAAGAGTTAATACAGCTAGCAGTTAACAGCTGTCAGAATATTCGTAATGGAGTTGTTGGAAAATAAGATATAGTTCATGACCTTCCCATTAGTTCAGATTTCTGAGTTAACCCATGGTAGTAACCCATGGTAAGACGTACAGGGATCTGTCTAGCACCCAGTCCTGTCTACATTCCTTTGATCAATGACGTTTGTATTCATCTGATTTGAATCCACAGCAAACATATGCCAAGGCAATGTACAAGAACAATCATTTTGACAGTGAGCTGCGTATTGCTGCCTACCGTGCCCTCATGACCTGTCCTAGCGATGACATCATGGCAACTATCCAACAAGTAATGACTGATGAGCAGAGTGACCAAGGTGGGTGGAGGGGGAGGGGCTTAGAGCCTTAGTAGAATTGGATGATTGAAATTGATTTAAACATAGAAGGTGATTAAAAAGCTCTTATTTAAAGTGAAACGATAGTCGTTTGGGTGATTGACATTTTTTTGTCATTAGGGAGCACAAAGTTGCCAAGGAATAATAACTGCTTTGTACACTATCCTTAACAATCTGTTTTATTTTGATGCTTTGTAAATGAGGTGCAACATTGGTTGTAGCCCATGTTTTGTGCTAAAACTTGGAGAAAATCTTGATCATGAGGTATTCTTTTGGAAATGTTTTTGTAGTTGCATCCTATGTGTGGACTCACCTTGCTAACTTGAATAAGACCAGTGATCCCCAGAAGCAGCACCTCAAGAAATGGGTACAAAACAGTGGCCTCATTGAGCCTATTGACAAGACTGATCTCCGCAAGTTCTCCCGCAACATGGAGCTTTCCTGGTATAATGGTGAGTAAGATAAACTTGTGTCAATTTATGAATTTGATTTAATAAGCAAATCAACCCTAATTGAAGTCTTGAAAGGTGAACAACGAAAAATTTACTGGAGTGGGATTCGAACCGGCGACCTCCTAAATACCGTACAGGCACTCTACCAACTGAGCCATCCAGCCCTATGTTGGTGGTGACCCTAATAGTCAATTATCTT
The DNA here is from genome assembly GCA_963971285.1 of Astropecten irregularis. Classification (NCBI taxonomy): domain Eukaryota; kingdom Metazoa; phylum Echinodermata; class Asteroidea; order Paxillosida; family Astropectinidae; genus Astropecten; species Astropecten irregularis. The sequence continues at coordinate 20,505,475 of OZ020253.1, forward strand.
TGTTCATTTGGCAGTCAGTCTAACTTTTAAAGAGTAATATATCAATTGCTATACAGACTCAAATTCTACTCATGATGACCTTACTAACACAATGGTCTCAGTTGTAAGATATCTGCTCAAACAAACAACATCCAAGGGCCCTATTAAATGCTTGAACCAACTGGAAACTTATTGTCTTTTTCAGAAACTGTTCAAAATAGATGTATTTTATACTCAGTAGAGCTTTAAGTCCGATGAAACTATTACCGGTATTTGACACACAACAATGATCCAGTGCACATCTATATGACACTAAGCATTAAATAATACTTGATGATTCTTTGTCTCCTAATAGATGACATGGCCAGTGGTTTGACCATCGATAGCGACATGATCTTCTCCTCTAAGTCCTTCTTTCCTCGTGAACTCAAATTGAACAGCACCATTGAAGCCTTTGGATACGCCATCAATCTCTTTGAGGTGAGTCAATCCCCAGGTTGACCTGAACCAGGGTGAGATCAAGAGACTCCAAATAACATAAAAAGAGCAAGACAGGAAATTTTAACTGTAGACCCAGATAAAAAAGGGCTTCATGTCATTGCTGTGAATAACTGACAGTAGCTGTCAAGTGCTGTGTATTAACATTGCTGTTCAATGGCTTTCATTCTGTTATCTAGGTGGGTGGCCGTCTTGAAGGAATGCACCAGATTCTGGAATCTTACCTCGGCCCTCGTGGTTATCTGAAGGAGAACTCTGTCCAGGCACTGGTTGAAAAGTACCAGCAGGAGCAGCAGCAAGCATTCCTGGACAATCTTCCTGATGCAGGTGAGGTCACCCTTCCTGAGGGTCTGCCAGAAGGCGTCACCTTGGAGATGTACACCCAGCTGTTGCGCATGCTGCAGTTTCAACAGAAGATGTTTGGTGGACAGATACCCCTTCCAATCCCCGGGGAGCCTATGCCCAAGGGTATGCCCAAGGGTATGACTCAAGAGATGTATGATGAACTCTTGGTTGTCTTCATGAGGGATGGAGTGCCAGGTCTGAGGAAGAAGAGACATCTCATCAAAGAGTCCAGCATCAATGACATTGAATCAGAGGTAAAGATCAATGATTACAATCGGGACCGACCAAGCTTTGTGTTCACAATTTTGTTTGCTTTTTTTGCATCACAGATAGAACAATGATTTATTGAAGATTGTTTCTAAAATGGTCAGCATGTATTTGACATAAATATCTCAACTTGGTTAATAGAATTGTCCTCCTAGTATCAAATCTAATTCCCTTGATAGTTAGTGATTTTAATGATTGTTACATCCTAGTAATAGTACTCTGACTCCTCCCACCAACTATTTGTTTATTTCTTTCTATCTTGAAGTTCCATGCCAATGTGGAGAACAAGCCTCATGCATCAGTGTACTTCAAGATGTTTGGTAATGAGCTAGCCTACCTGGACATTGCCAAAATCAGATCACGATTAATGGAGATGCAATCCAGCATGAATCCAATGAAGGTAAAAGCTAAGACAAGTTCATCCTTTTTCAATTTTCATTTGTCAATTTTAAGATAGTCGTTGAAAATTCTGTTTCTACTCAAATATTTGCGTATGAATCATTTTGGTTGTTTTAATATTTTGATGAAAACAAGAAATTTCAACAGTTATCATAAAAACCATCTGTGTTTTTTTTTTTTTGTAGAATTTAAATTTTATTCTAAGATTTGAAATGGTTAACTTGAGCCAGCAGCATTTCCCAGTGAAGTTTTGTTAAGTGTCACTCAATAGACAATGATTCTTGAGATTAGAAGAATCTACTTCAAATAGGAAATATTTTCATTGATAAGGAAAGGATTTGTCCGTGTAGCACTTCATTAAACCATTTGAAAATTTGAAATGGTTATTGTTTTTTCTTCTTGTCTCCCAGGTGTTGATGAACTTGGCCAAAGACCAGACACATGAGCTGGCCACGAATGCCATCTTAATGGATGAATCTTGGACACTACCAACGCTCAGTGGTCTTCCCTTGAAGATTGCTGTCAATGGAACCATCTCCATGAAAGTACGGACTGAGGGAAAGATTGATATGCGAGGTATCCTCATGGCACCACGAAGCTTTGAGATCAATGGTGTTATTGAACCCAGGTAATTAAATACAAGATTTGTGAAGTTAAATGGTTTGAAATTTGTGCAAATCCAAATCGAAATATCATTGCTCTTTGAATAAGCTGAAGTAAAACTTGACAAGCATTAAGTGAGGATAATTTGTTTGATATTTCAGCGCTGCTTTGGAGGTCAGTACATGCATGGAAGTGATGGCTCGTCAGACTCGCTCTGGACTTAACCAAGTCAGCCGTCTTCATTCATCTATATCTCTAGGAGGAAAGATCCAAGTGACTGATGGAAAGGCCTTCATTGCTCAGATTAATATCCCTGATGAGAAACAAGAGATCATTGATGTCAGGTGAGTTTACTATAAAACCCACTGGACATATTGACTAACAGGTGCAGTACATATGGAACAAAATCAATTATAACAGGTGCACCTATGATATAAGTTCTGTAAAGATGTAGACATGAGTGGTATAAAAAAGCACAAAATAAGTGCTGTTAACTTTTTTGTAAAGATTTGGTCCTAAATATGTGTATCTTTAATGTTGCATTTAAAGCTTAGTTGTTTCCAGACTAGACATCATGTAAATGATACATTATGTATGCATTTAACATTACATCTGTAATGTTACCAGATAATGTCTTGTAGTCAAGTAGCTCAGTATTACCTGCTGTTCCCTTCGGCAGTTTCACCGTACTTTAAAGAAGCTTGAATTGAAAAAAATGTAAAATCCATTTATCTTTCTTTTTTCCCGACCTATATAGTTCCAACATCTACTTGCGTGTGCAGGATGCATCTCCAGAACTTGAAGGAATCCCAGAACGTCTTGAGAAATCCTACTGCTCAGGAACTCGTACCACCAAGTACTTGGGTGGTCAGTTCTGCACTGAAATCTCTTTCCCTAAATCATTCTCAAAGGTAATGATAAACGCAACATTTGCAATGTCTAACTAAAAAAACCTTTCTGAATTTGAAAATGCCTCTTTTGAAATCAAACACATTGAAAACTTGAAATGATAGATGTCTGAAAAGGAAAACAATTGTTTGATTTGATTTTCACTTGTTTTTAACTTGCCAGGATGAGTACCCATTATTCCCTCTGACTGGTCCATCTAAGATGCTTGTGACTCTGGAGAAGACAGATCCCTCTCTAACTACCTGGACGCTAGAAGGATCATATGGTCTGGAAAAGGTATTGAGGCAGTAACCTGTTTCCTACAAATAAAGTCAATATATTGTGCAAGTGGAATAATCCCTTCTCCCCTCAAAGTTATTTATAATGCAATAAATGAAAAATGAAAACCTAGTTGCCATTTATGGTTTATAATTGGCACTAGGACCGAAATATTCTTACAAATGGAGGCCTCTGTCATCAAAGTATCTCAGATAGTGCAGAAGATAGAGCTCAAATCCATAGAGTTTTGATTCAGTCATAATTTGTCTTATACTTATTCCGAAATCGTAATAGATTCACCCTTTGATCTTAGACTGTATACTACCAATCCTTAAGCTGATGACATTGCCATTAATGTTTTTAATTATTTAAGATATTAAATGTATTTTCCATTAATTTTTCCCAGGAAACAGTGGAAGGTGAACAGGTAAAGACAGATATGTTCCATTTGATGTTTGGAACACCAGATACCAGTGTGCCTCGTACATTCCAGTTAGATGTCTCCTATAACAGGAATAAGAAAGAGATGAACTTGAATGTCATTACACCAATCAAGACCATTGACATTCACAGTAAGTCACCATTCTGTTTCATATCTGAGGCCACATTAGTCACATTATATACCCATCCAACAGCTCCATATACTGTCCGCCATTACAGCAGTGTCCCCGCCTGCCTATTGCCCGGCAACAAAAGAATTTACACTCCGCCGCATTCTATAATTGGAGGGAGTATATCCCATGATTAGGGGACGTACACCCTGCAATATAGAGTGCGGCAGACGTAAATTCTTTTGTTCCCGGACTAAATACTGGTGTTTCCTACCTCCATGGTAGGATGGAAAACAAATTCAGAGATACATTGTTAATGTATACAGAGAAATACATTTTTAAATGAACCAAAGTAGAAATACACTGAACTAGTATCTTGAAGGAGGTGAACTAGACTTCTTCTGATCATTTTTTTTAATGTTTCCCCACCCTTTTGCAGGTCAAGTTGTCAATAATGAGTTCCTGCGTAAACTGGAAATGTCTGCTACCTTGGACAAAACAGATGTTTACACCTTAGACACTGAGGTTGAGTCTCGACCATCAGTTGTTGATGGTGATCCAGTCATCACCTTCTACCCTCGCATGGACATTACTTCACCTAAAGGACTGGTGGTCAAGTATCGTAGCTCCATTGGTGTCCGTGATGGTCAGCAGACAAGGGTCAATATGTGGATGACCCTAGATAGCCCACGCACCTCTCTTGTTACTGTATCAGGTAAAGTTTCTTCTGTTATAACCTTCACACTCAGAAAATGTGAAATATTGATAAATGATGATATGGAGTATTCCATTGTGAAGAATTTGTTAGTGCTTTGCACTTCATTCTCACACAGCAAATGTGAGTTGTAAATTTATTTTCATTGGAAAGTTAACTGAAAGAAAAATTTACCAGAGCGGGTTTCGAACCGGCGACCTCCTGAATACCGTATAGGCGCTCTACCAACTGAGCCATCCAGCCCTACGTTGGTGGTGACCCCAATAGTCAATTATCTTTGTTCGTTTGGCAGTCAGAAGCCATGAAACCACGCACCCACTACCTGTTCACTTATCAATGACTTTTTAATTCACTCAGTTTCCCTTGTGGTTATTTGATGGTGAATGTATTTTCTATGTTCCTCAATAGGAGATGTTATCAAGACTGAAAGTGCTAGGAAGCTACGTTACAGCAGTGACTTACAGATCAGTGGCCGTTATGTCAATGTCAATGTGTCTACTGCTTGGCAGAAACAAAAGAGAGACAATGTCATTACAGTGGATGCTACTGTCCTTAGACGTGTCAGCGGTGAGATCATTAAGGATGTCGTCATTAGTGCCAAGTATACCAACAGAACAACTGAGGTAATTCATCCTATTTAGATACATATTAGGTGATGTCTTTGTAGTGTGTAACACTTTCTGTTAGCTGTCTGTCTGATGAACAAAAGATTTGTTTCGTGATTCTACATGTTGATATATACACTGTAAGCTCATTTACCAAAATATGATCCTGAAAAAAGCATTCACTTACTGTGGGTTTTAGCTGTCAAAATGGGAGTGTTCAGAAAGCAAACTCACAGCTTATTTGAAATAACAAAAGGGTTTTTTCTTTAAATTGTCTGGCCACTCAGTTAATGAATGGGAATGAATGGAGTACATGATATTGTAATTGAATTTTACCCTGAAATTTTGCAAAATCTTTAACGGTATATAATTTTGACATGGACTTAAACTTCATTAAGTCCACAGTTCCTTCGTAACAGTCACAATTATGTTAATTTGTTTGTTTTTCAATGAATTATTGCTTTGCTGAATGTCAGGATATATGACTCTTTAATTGCATTCCTTTCATGAACTACCACTTCATCAATAACACTTATTAACATTTTCTGACCTCACAGGGCCAAAGTGAATGGGACTTAAAGACTGAATGGGCATTTAAACGGTATCCTCTTCTGAGTTTCATGTTTGAGACAGACTACACTGGTACATCAGGCTCCTCTGAATCAACCAGCAAACTCTGCTACAGATACAATGGACAAGAATGTGGACAAAACACAAAGGTAATAGCAGAGTTTGTAGTAACAATAAAAGATAATCCATTTGCGTGAAAGAAGATTTGCACTAAAACTGAGAAATAAATCTATTTATTTGTTTTTATGTGTAGATTTGAATATGATAAAAATGCATGATGAAATTAACGTTGTTTTTCTGTTTTCCAATGTTCAGGTCATCATGGGACATCAACTACAGTGGGCATCCTCTGAGACTTCCACCAATGAGAACTTTAACTTCAAGATCCGCAACCCAGCCAACAACATCAACCTTGAGTTCCAACAGCATGTCATTGTCAACAGCACTCACCCGCTAGCTTTCTCCTTTACAGTTGTCAACAACACCTCAGAGATGGAAGTCATCAATGCTGCTGTCCGCACACGCATCTTGAGTGAAGATCCCATCAAGGGAGACTTTGAAGCCTCTCTTCGATCAGAGACATGGAGATATGCAGCTCTTCAAGACTGGGAGTTTACAGCTAATAAGAAGGCAGTGTTGAACACTGGTATTCATTGGAATGATCAGAGGGCTTCACTTGGGCTTAATTTCACCCCATCTGAAGATGAGACAGGTATGACGCGCTATGATTTCAGCTCATTGCTCTCCTATCCACTTGGAACTTTCTCAACAAGTTGGTATGCCTGGAAGAAAGACAACGATATGTCTCATGGAGCGTCAGCTTTTCTCATTGATCAGCAGCTGTTTGCTTACAAGGTGGACTTCATCAATAAAACCATAGACCGTCCTGATGTTAACCTCCTTGCATCTTTTAACATCTCTCGTCCTATGAGTCCTATCTCTGTGATGCTGCATGCTAGTAAGAAAGATGAAGCTATAGACACAGGCTTCAATGTCACTCTGGGAGAAGTCAAGGCCTTCACATCTGGCTTCAACTCCATGGTAGAGCTTGGGGAAGATTATGACCTAAAGCGTAATGCTAACCTGTTCGTTGATGTTGAAATTCCACAGAAAGATTTCAGTCTGTCATACAAGCGGACCTCCATCATGAGCTCCAAGATGTCTGATGATGAGGAGACCGTCATTCTAGGGGACAAGACCATTTATTACAGGAAAGCTTTCTCATCCTTTAAAATCGATCCTGAAACTGGCTGGGTGGACTACATCTATGACTACACGAATAACATGTCAGCTCCACTCCCCGAGTATGATTATCGTATCATTGTCAATGTTTCCAATGGTAATCACAATCATAAGCTTGTCATTTACAGAAGCAAGGCTGAAGTGTTTTTCCTGAAAGGCACTTACAATCGTGAGATACTTGAAGCTGATATGGGAGAGCAAACAGATCGCCATGCAATCAAGATCTTCCTGAACACCCCTCTGGTCATTCTGAAAGACATCAGTTGGAATGCTACCCTGGACATCGAACCAAGAAGCTTCAATTTTGACACTCGTCTGTTGTACTTCCCCAATCAAGAACATCCATTTGTCATGACCATCAACTACCAGAACAAGAGCAGTGACTTGGTCACCCATAACCAGTTAAACACCACCTTTGAGACTGTCAAGCGTCGTATCAGCATTCTCAACATGGCGAAGTTTGATCTTGGCTCGGGCATCATCATTGGATCTTCCTCAGTAGAGGTTGGAGTCCTTGGTTCTGAACCAGAGAAATTTGACATGACAGTGGAGTACACCAACAAGACTGAAGGTGAATCAAAGATCAAGCAGCTTGCTGTGACCTTCAACTCCCCTGATAACACCATCAAGACTGAGGGCATCCTGTCCTGCATCCAGGAGACTCAATACACCACCTCCTTCAACATCCTTGTCTCTGAGAGGTCCATCTTTGAAGTGAATGTAGATGCCAGAAATGACTCTGACATTTCCCAGAAGTCTTTTGATATTGACTCCAACATCCGCATCTTCGAAGAACAATTCCGTGTTCACATGGTACATAACCAAGATGCCAACACTTTCCATCCCAATATCAAAGTACATCTTGCAAATGATATAGATCCTACAGCTGAAGCTGATGTTCTGTACACAAAGACCGGGCTGCTGAATGATGTGCACACTGTAATTGTCACCCTGAAGCCTAAGGACATTGAACCCATCAAGATCCAAACTACATTCACCAACGGCTCCACCTCTCAAAATGTCAGCGTTGTCATATCCACTTCCCCAGACAAGCATCTTGACATGAAATTTGATGTTGCCACTGTATACTCCAACAATGAGCTGAAAACCCGTGATGTTCGATTCCAAGTAGACAACACGTACCTCCCCAACAGAAAGTTTGAAGTGACAGCTCAATATGGCATCTCAGACAGTCAACTCAACTTGAACTCTGTCCTGAAAATCTCAGATGTGCAATTAGTAAGTTACATTCATTTAACGTTCCTCTATTGCATAATCCATTACTGGGCATAACAAGTGTAATGATACAAGACACTTAAAGGATGTCATTTGTCACTGAGAGTGACAAAACTTGTAGATCATCTCACATTAATTAAGAACTGCTTTGTTGTATACTTGTAATGCTGTGTCATCATTAGAAGTGGTATACTACAGCATCACATTGCAAAGTTTGTGGTTTTTACTATTGCAATATCACAGTCAAGTACTGTGGTATCATACATGATCACATGATTTGTTTAATGACTAATGAATTATTTGATTTGTTAAATTTCCAGATGAACATCGTGTATGTGCTTGACCATACAACCTCTGAGCAGCAGATGAGACGAGACTCTGACCTTAGAGTTACATTCCCTCAGATGTCGGCCGACTATCCCGCTCTTTCCAAACTAGCATTGCGTCTGATCACTGATGTCCAGCATAGCGTTGAGGAGATGCGTAAGGCTGAAATGCGCTGGGGTCAATTGACCGATGATGAAGCTGTAATCCTTGAGTTGACCAGTAGGAATAATTGGTGGCAAGCTAAAGTCAACCATCCAATGGATCTTCAACCTCTACCGAAGGAAATCACCATCGTGTTGAGAAACGACACTGTACCAACTGCTATCAAATCCTTTGATGTAAGTTTTTCATGATCCAAAAATTATGTGTTTTTTTAGATGGCAAATCTTAATTCTAGTGCAGTCATTGCACAGTTTCAAAGTAGTACAACGGATTGGCCATGTTGTTTGTTATTGTGGTTTCCATATGTTATGAGAATATAGAATTGTGCCTTCATTGCTGCAAGACAATCATAGAGACATTAAAATGACTACATCCTGAACCCAACTAAGGCTAGCTGACTGGTTTGCATTGCTGACATTTCGAATAAATACACCAAACCTTTGCTACCAAATTAAACTCTTTGATATTTGTTGTTAATTTGTTGTATTAGTCTTAATTCAGAATTGTTTTCTGATCTTCCTTTACGTTGGACTTTTTGATTTGTAAAGATGTCAGTTGATGGCGAGGGTGCAAATCTCATGGCACTGACCGGCTCTTACAGTCCAACTCTGGAAGATGAACGTGTGCGAGAGGTCAAGTTAACCTTCACCAGACCAAATCAGCCAGTGAGTATTCATAAATACATGAATACATGAATATATTATGATATGAATACATGACTATATTATGTCATGAATATATGACAACATTAATAAACCCATTACACAAACACATACAAACATTTATGTAATTCACAGCCTTTTGTGTACAGTGCTTGATATATTGTAAACGTGTAAACCATCTGACATGCCGTTATGTGGAGTTGCAGTCTGTGCATGAATCCATGTATTACCATCCAGTCTCCTCTCATCTATGTTCTCATTTCAGGATATTCAAGTCAAGCTTCAGGGTCAACTGATGAATGAAAATGTAGTCTTTGGCTCTGAACTGTGGATAATGTACAGTGAAGATGAGGACAGACATGCTCATGCTATGATTAAGGTTCTGAATAACACCAATGTGGACCTTACAGGATATGATGTTAACTTCATCATTCTACATCCAGTCAGTAATCTGGACATGCAAACTGCTGTGTGAGTTATGAACATTTATTGGATAACTGCTGTCTTTTCTCTGCCTCATCAATCTTCTTTCAAATGAAGTCTTACTTTACCAACCTGCCACCCTGAACCTACCATTTAGGCATCCACTATCTTAAAGAGAAAACCCTTTCTCTTGTTTCTAAACTTTTCTTATTGCCTTTTTTTGTTGAAAGCGGTAAATTGTGGATAAGCTTGACTCTACTTTCTCTTTGGTTATAAGTCAACAAAATGCTGTTTTATTAAAACAGGTGTATTTTAATTTATTAATTAATTCTTTCAATCCTAATTCTTATCTTTCAACTTGCACCTGATTACAGGACTTTTATAAATGACAAGAAAGTAATATCAGCTGGACTTGAGGGTATCGTCAGTGGTGAGACCACTAAGCCATTCAACTTTGAATTCAGTTGGAATAAGGAGCAGATGAAGTACACCATTCTTGTAAGTAATTACTTTTCTGATGCATTCTACCCCTGTATCTGTAAAAATGGCATATCTGGTTTATTTTTATGATGCAAAAGATCATATAAGTAACTCAATATGATGCTGATGGTCAAATTTGGCTTAAATTAAAAGAAGATAACATTTTGATCTTTTGCAATACCAAGGAAACACTGTTGGCATTAATAGATAAAAAAAACCACCACATGACTATCTTCAAGCTAATGCAAATTAAAGTTAGTTGTGGATTTTTATTTAAGATGAAAATCAAGAAGATTCAACCTATTTGAAAGCTGCTTCCTCTTGATTGAGTTTATATTGAAAATCATAGATGCTTTTCCCCTGTAGAAGTCTAATGATATTCTTTTTGCTCTTGTTTGTTGTTCAGTCCAATACCCCAGTGCGTAAGATGCTCTTCACCGGACAGTTTGAAGATCGGTCTTATTCTAACTTCAAAATATATCGTGTGTCCATGACCAACACTTATAATGATGACCGCGTCATTCGATCCATGTTTGAATTCAACAGCCAGCTAGAACAGATCTCTTACATTGTCCACCATAATCCAGGTCAGTTATGATTCTAGTTTCTTAGTCTGTGTGATTGTTGAAAGTCCTAGGGGATGGACGTTGGTTCTCTTAGTGACCAGTGGCTCTTACATTGACCGTCAGATCTACAACTGACCCGTGGGTGTCTATTTGGTTTATACTCGCCCCAAGGTCTCTGACAAAACCTATTTTTTCAAGAATCACTGGTTCATTTTGGGATTGTAGTTTTTGCAGAATTCACCTTTTTCTGTGGCATACAAACCTTGGAAATCAAATTTAAGTAATAAAGATCTTAAAAGTTAACCTATTTTTGCACTTCCATATTGACTGTTGTGATGAATTACTTGACATCCATATGCAGACATGCCAGATGACTATGTACAATTCCGTGCTGGATTCCTGAATGACACAGCTCTAGTGTCTCTGTTGGAATCTGTGATTGAGGGAGAGTACTCTGTTGATGCTAGACTTCTCCTGGCTCTAGAAACACCCAAGATTCTCCTGACTCATCTGAAGTGGAACCCTTACTGGATTGAATATTCCTCTGTAAGTAAACTGGATTCCTGCAAAATGTTTCTTTATTTGGCTAAGTAGAAATCATCAGACTGAGTTGCCTGCTACAAAGAATCAGTTGAAGATTTTCTTAGATTCTAAAACCAAGTGGAAGTTTTCCCTACCTGAATATTCAACAGATTTGAGCTACTGTATCTTCCATTTCCTTTCTGGAACATAACCAATTTCCAATAAAATTATCTTCATGGTGCACAACAAAGTATTGTGTCTCCATCATGCAAGAACTTAAATTTCATGCACAGATGAATTCTGTCATGAAATATACTGCATTAAGGTAAAAATCAGACTGTTAATGTAAGAAGAAACTGTGTTGTTGATCACAGAATAAGATGGATCAGATGAGGGAGAGGATGGCTGAACAAAGTGAGAACCTCCGTGGACAAATGACTGGTAGTCATACGAGTCTAAGGGAAAGAATCCAGATGTCTTGGGATGACTTCTTACTCAACAATGCCTACATCAAGACCACCATGGATGACATGTACAACAGGTTCTCAACCAAATACCAAAGCAAAAAGTTGCAGATGCAGCAGATGCAGGAAACTATGAAGGTAATTATTATGAAGAATGTAACATAACCTTCATCTAGCTTACTGAATATATAGTGTGGTGTACATTGCCTTTGTGTAAATTACCATACTGATAGAGAACATTCAAAATGGTTTGTAAACCATGAGGGGAAATGTGCCTATAGCTAGTATCTTTATAATTAGCATGTTCAGCTGTTTATCAGGTAAGTCAATCTAAAAAAAAACCCATTGCCAAACACTTATAAGCTCTTTCAGTCTAAATACCTCTTTGTAGATTTATTGATCTGAAAGCAACACCATTATAGCAACTTTTTTAAAGATGTTTTCGTTCAACTGGATCAAGTTGAAATGAAAAGATGTGAAATTTTTCTCTGCTTTGAGATCTTTCTGTTTGGATAACAAGCTTCCGTTGAAAATGTAAAAATGGTTGACTATTCTTTTCAGACACGATCCACTGACTACTGGAATGAGTTGGAAGAGGAGTTGGGTCCACATCATCAGAATATCCTGAATAGACTGGAAAAGATCAAGACCAAATATCAGGCTTGGGCTGCACAGTTAGATGTACCAGCTCAGGAATACATTGAGGTAAGAACTGCTAGAAGTAACAAGATAGTTAAAGTAAAGCCTCGTAATTACTGTGAGTAAAGGGCCTGTTTGTTTAACGCACAGGATCATGGATCCTACTGATCCAGATCCCATTGTAGTGTATCCTGCATGGGACGTGGATTTGCAGATCTGGGATCCCGTGCGTGAAACAAACAGGCCCTTAGAGAGCTTCCCGTAGATTTCATACTCTTTTTTTATTTGCACTGTAAAAACACAATTTATCTTTGTTTCAATGTATGTTGCATCATGTAATCTTACCTAGCTACTCACTAATATCAAAATATGTATGACTTATCTTCTTAGACCATGACACAGCGTGTGAAGGACTTCTACAAGCAACAAATCCAGCCACTCTTTGAAGAACTTGAAGAGCTCCTTGAGAACCTGAAACTTCAACATCAGATCCAGTGGGATATTGTCTCCCTTCAAATCAGTCCTATGGGAGATTATTTCCAGATGCCAGTGATGGAACCCAAGAATACTCTGTATTCAGTTGGGGTATGTTTAGTTTCACTATTTTATGAGCATATCTTCCTCTTGCCACTCCTTCAGTGTTATTTACTTCACACAGCTTTTTTGGGGTCAATTTTTAAAAATTAAAACATTAACATACTGTCAAAGATTATTTTAAATACAAGTAATAAACTGCTGCAAACTGCTCATCAGCCAAATGACCTTAAATAAATAAAATGCCTGGAGTTAGAGGGCCTGACAGGTCTCGATCCTAGTAGGATCTTAATCAAAGGCTAAATGACAAGAGGACAAGAACATGCACAGGCACTGATGAAACACTTGGTATCTAGAGGCCACCTGGCATCATGCCCTCCAACTCCAAGCAAAGATGATTTTGTTAGGAAAAATTACAAGTCTGGATATTTGAAATTAGCCATGGTTAGGTGTTGATATTATTATAATGATGAGAGATGCATGTGGTGATGAAAGAAAATCAGAATGCTTATTATTGACGGTCTTAAAGAGCAAGACAGCCTAATGTTGTGAAATGTACTTCTTTCTTTTTGATAGGGAGCTGAGAATGTCGAGGAATCTGTCAAGGAATCCACTGAAGCAATCCTGGAAACTTCAATCAATGTACCAGGAGAAAAGAAGATCAGCTTTTCTTCAGAGGACACCGCCGCCATCTTCAAAACTCACCAGTTCCAAATGATGAAGATTTGGCAAGAAATTGCAAAGATCTGGAATGAAACAAAAGGTACTCATGGGGCATTCCTTCATACTTAGCAGGGAATTAGTTATTGGACTTCAACTTCTACATATTTTTGTATTGAAGCTTAAATTGTGAGAGGTGTCATAAGATTGATATGCTTTGTGCTTGGTATTTCAGTAGCATGGGCCAATTCTTTCATCAGCGGTCGGTTACTCGGTTTTGTTGAAAATGTGGCAACTAATTACATGGATTGTCATGAAATGATACACTGATTTAATATATCCAAATATTTGTATTGTTCCTGTAATTATTAGCTTGGTTTTGTCATTTCAGCCGAATTGGAAGCCATATTTGCTGAGATTGATGCAGAATTCAAACAGTCCAACTTCTATATGGACATGACAGAAAGAGTAGAGGAACTGAAACTGCGTTTCCCCATGGAGCAGTGGCGCCAGGAAGTCGAGGCTAAGATTGAAGACATTAAGGAGTCTCCTGAGATGCTGGAATTGAATTCTCTAGTTGAACTCATCAAGGAGGAGGTAGGTATTCAAATAGGTCATGTATGGAATTAATCCTCAGAACAACCTAAAGAGGAAGGCTTGCATAAAAAGTCCAATGACGTCACATCAGATAATGAAGAAATAACAATTCTGGCTTTTGATTTAGGGATGAGTAAAGAAAAGTTGGAAACGAAATGTGAGACAGAGATGGTACTTTATCATCTATTCAGTCTTATTTCTTTCAATAAATTAATTTTGGTATCTTTTTAAACTCCTAGCTTCTTGTGGCTAGAAATGTCACCAAAGCTGGCCTGATGAAAATCCGTGATCGCCTTGCCACAGCTCTGGAAGGTTACAGCATCAATATCTTGGAATATCTCAAGAGGCCCACCTATGAAGTTGTCACCTATGATTTGGAGAATGGAGAGATCATTGTGCGCCTTCACCTACCGACAGAGATTAACAGCCTTAAGCGTATGCCAGAAACCTTCTATCAGGTGGAAATGGTACGCAACCTGCAGAAGCTGATGGCTGAGGTTAGGGAACGTTCCAAGAATACACTGGGTGAGATTACAATGGCCGATGGCACTGTGAGAAGCATGTATGATTTGATCTTAACCGAGCCCATGCTGCTGTATCGTGAAGGCAACTTCAGTGAATGGTTCCAGGGGGAAAGAATCAAGACAATGAGGACATTCTGGGAGTATTATCATCTCAGCAGGTTGTACTTGAATCCTGTCAACTGGATCCCACCTCATCAAGGTAAACCTCTCAAAAAATAGGTTGAGATGTTAAGAAAAGGCAGAATCTTAAACGAGATTCCTCAAAAATTGTTAACAAGTTGAGTGTGCATCATATCACTGTAATGAGATTCTAGGCAGTTTATGAGTTTATATGGCTTCAGGCTGGTACCCCTGAGCCCATCATTTGAGCTCAAGATGCAAGTCTTTAACAGGCTGGATTTAAATTCTGCCTGTGTGAATCAAATATTATGTTTTTCGTCAAAACATAATTTTCAGCCCGCTTAAACCTGAATATTTCAATGACTGAAAGATTCTTTACAATTTATGCCATATGTTGACCATAACCCTCAAAAAGCTAGGATGTTTCTTACAGCTAAGGGAGTGGGGCATATTCACTGTCAGAGAATGTGTACCTTATACTTTTACAAATTCATAAATGGTGGCCTTGTGAAAGGAAAACAGTCAAAACAAATTGCACAGATGAAATGATCAACAAGGGGCAGAATTTGTCACTCCTTCCCTCTTTGCATTTGTGACTCAAATTTCATGATGTAATACTTGTCAGTTCTAATTATTTGCATATTCATGACCTCTTGCAGGAAATGCCGTGATTGTGGGTGCTAACCACTACAAGACCTTTGACCACACTTTCTATGACTTCAGTGGAGGTTGCAGCTACCTCTTGGCTCATGACTTCATTGATGACAACTTCACAGTGATTGTTGAGTACAACCGTGAGAATAATGTGGAGAGACAGAAGACCATCGTCTTGTATCTCAACTCAAGCACCAGCTTTGAGATCAGGAGTGATTCACGGGTAATTATTCCCAGTTTACGTACCAGGTTGCTGGAACAATGTCAGGTTACCTTGAAAGATTTTAATAAGAATGTGGTTTTTATTTGGTTGTTTATTGTGTTTATTTTGTACAACCAGGTGTACCATGGCAAGCAGTTGTTGGAGCTACCTCTTCAGTATGGTAACACTACCATCATGCATCACATGAACAGTGTCCGTATACACAATACCAATGGAGTCACCATCACATGTGATATTGCTCATGACATCTGTAATGTCAACGTCAGTGGCTGGTACTTTGGCAAGACAGCTGGGCTCTTTGGCACTTACAACTATGAGAGCAAGGATGACTTCACCACTTCCGACAATGACATGGCCCGCCATGTTGATGACTTCACTCGTAGTTGGAAGGTCGGTAAACGTTGCTCTGGATCATCAACAGATGCACTCCCAGAATGCAACAGTGACCCAGAGGTGGAGGCCAATCTCATCTGCTCAGACAACTTCTTGAAGCCAATCTCCAGCTTGACTGAATGCCTCGGAGTTGTAAGTAATTCCGTCTTTGCTTTGTGTCAATTTGAAATATTTGATATAAATTCACTTTTCGTACTTCACACTGAGTGTGAGTAATGAAATTATCATAATTGTCATATCTTTTTTCTAGGTTGATCCAGCACCGTACTATGCAATGTGTACCAGTAAGATGTGTGAGTTGACTGTTGAGAAACGTCAGAAGGAAGCTTGCAAATCAATCAAGGCTTACGTTGATGAATGCAACAGGATGAATGTTAACATTGGCATGCCAGACTTTTGTGGTAAGAATTTGGATGCTTTACCTCCAGTTATTTACTTGAAACCAGGTTTGATTCTTGATTAAGTGGAATAGGAGTATCAGTCCTGTGTGAAATCAAATGCTTTGATAACATTCCTAAAAGGTACCAATTCCTTCTTGCTTGAGGCCGTCTGACCATCCAGACAGAATCTCTCTCATTGTACTTTGGTCTGTTATTTCCTCATCAGTTGTCTGTAATTCCCACAATGGCACATTCACCAATGGTCAGTCCATCTCACTGCGAAATGAAGATGTCGTCCCCAAATCTGCTGATGTCATTGTCATCGTGGAAGAGAAACTCTGCAATGCAAACATGAGAGAGTCCATCAGCGACATCATTGATATGTATGACACTGACCTGAAAAATACTCAAGGTAAATGTTTGATCATCAAAGTATTTGGAAGTGTAGAGGCCAGTAACAAGGTCATAACTGGGGCTGTATTTCATAGCTGCTCAATAGTAAACGATGCTTGGCTTACTTCAACAGAAAAATCATGCAATGTTTTGAGATGAGCATACACTTTCTATGATAAATCAATCCACTCTGTCATATGTAGACGCTGGAATCATAATATGTAGAGAGACATTGACTGTAGCCCCGTTAGTCATTTGCTGGTGACTATTTTGCCAATTTGACATCCCTTTATTTTTATACTGTGTTGGGTGAAGTTTTTGTGAAAAGGAAGACACTCAAAGTATCATTCATTATCGGAAAGCTCACTTTAATGGTGATGTAATGTTGGCTTAAACTTGAGGCATATGCTTCAGTAATTAGGAATATGTTGAGCTGATTCTCTTGTCTCTTCAGTTTGTTAATGTGTAAACCTTTCTCACTGTACAGGGTTCAGTGATATGCGTTATGGTCTCCTTGGCTTCGGTGGAGAAGGTGTCCATGATCTTCCTCACGTCCACACCATTGATGGCAAGGTCTTCAACACAAAGCGAGCATTCAGTCTACAGGGATTGCCTGAGTTGAAGTTTGCTGAGAATGGAAGCAATGACACATTTGCGGCAATTCTTGCTGCTGCAAAGTACCCCTTCCGTGCTGGTGTTGCCAAGAACATTATCCTGTTGTCCTGCTCAGACTGTCAGCGTTTGTATCACTTGGTGAGGATGAGATTTTTTATTCTTTGTCTCTCTGAAAAGAAACTCTCTCTCAACGATCAAGTTTCAGTTCACTTTTTTGTTCTCGTATTACAAGATGCTCAGTGAGTTATCAATGTATTTGATTTGATTTCATTCGCAGGAGAAAACTTACAGTGATGTCGCAAGTATCTTGCTGAGACAGGGTATCCAGTTTAATATTTTGATGAACAGTCAACTAGAACTGGTTCCAACACGAGCCAAGAACACCTCCCCTAAGAACCTTGTCATTTATGGTAAGTTTTGGCTGTATAGCTGGAATGTATTTGGTCTGGCAAAGATATATGTATGTTATAATTCCAAGCCTGTCAAACCAAAGGCAGTTAAAGGTATAATACATTAATGGTAATGGTCACAGAACAGCATTCACACTTTGTCTGATCAAACATGTACATGAAATAATAAACCTGTGAAAACCTGTAATAAGCCAAAGCAAGATAAGATTAACCTGTTTTCATGGTGCAGAAGCAACTAAGATGATTGTTTATGTTTTTGGTTCTTTCAAGAATTGTTGAATTTTCGTCATTTTCTCACCATCAGGTATTGACAACAGAACAGTCTTCACTAACAAGGCCCTGAGCTCTGGTAGACTGATTGGTGATAAGACTCTGCGTAAGCTGGTTAATGAACCCATGAACCAGTGTGCTCTCCTTGCCTTCGAGTCTGATGGTTCCCTCTTTGATACTTCTAAGATACAACAGAAGAAGTTTATGGATGTACTGACTCAGAGGATGATCCAACGTACAGTCATTGAGAAGTGTCAGGTGTGCACCTGTAAGGCTGATAGTGACTGGGTAGGACAGGCTGTATGTGAACCTTGTCACATTGCTCAAGAATATCCCTGGATGTTTGTAAGTATTTATACAATCCTCACATAATATGCCTTCCATTATGGTAATAAATATTGACTGCAACCCTTGTAAATCTCCATGTGGTACTTGTTCTGTTTTATATCATTCTTGGTAATTGATAATTGTTGGTGTGTTGGATTATGAAACATCCTCCCAATTTACTGCTAGTGATTTTTAAATGATCTTTGGGATATACAATGTAGTGGTATGTGAGTGGTTTCATGGCTTCTGACTGTCAAATGAACAAAGATAATTGACTATTAGAGACACTACCAACATAGGGCTGGATGGCCCAGTTAGTAGAGCACCGGTACGGTATTCTGGGGGTTGCTGGTTAAAATCCTGCTCCAGTCAAATTTGACTTAGTTCACTTTTCAATGACTTAAAAAAGGACAAATTTGTGATATTTAAAGTAAATGTGGCCCATGGGGTAGATCTTTGTTATAAATGATTTATGCCTCAACAAACACATAATAATGGAAATTGCATATTGTAAAGGATGTTTATTCTTTTCCAACAGGGAATTGAACGGACTATGTCTGAGGCATATTACTACAGTCAACATGGTATGCAGAGCTTTGTGGATTACTTGAATACTCCAGCTAAAGATTCACCAGTTAATAAAACCCCTAAGCAACAACCATAGGGAATCATGCTGTCATACTTGCATAGAATCATACAATCTTTCATTGTTATCAAAATGAATATCAGAGGCATCGATGAGTCAGTCCAGGAGTAAGATAGATAATTGAATTGATGTTCTTTTCCTTTTATTTTTAGATTGGTTTACTTTGTTCAAATTTGTAAGTAATATGAGACTCTGTGTGAGATCCAGTATTGATTACATTTTTCTTAATTCTGTTTGATGAGTTTCTAAGAAAGCAAGTCTTTTTCAAGTGTTTGTTCTTTTTGTAATCTTTTCCATAAACTAGATTGTTAGTGCACGTGAGTAGAACTGGTTTATTTGCTGATGAAGGGTACGTTGATAAGACCAGAGTTGGTGCATTATTCTTGTGACTAAAATAGATCTTAATGTTCTCTCTTTTTGCATGCCCAACTCAGCATTAATAATAACTAGTTACAGAGTGAACCAATTTGTTTTTAGATTTGTATCTGCTTTGTATAAAGTAATAACATTTAATTACACAATACAGGAGCTGCTTTTTATAATCTTGGTAATTTACTAATTTTTTTCTGACAAATTTCTCTGATTGTGCAAGTGTAGTTGTTTTAATTGTTTTTCCACATTAAAAGGGAGCAGGTTCAACTTTGTTGTGGATAGGTGCGTAAAGAACCTCGGCTGAAATCAACAATGTTGAACTAAAGAAATGTGGGGGATGTCAGGTGGTTTTTCACAGCATGAAGACTATGGTAAATCCATCCTCCAGTAATATTGCAATAAATAGAAGTTGGCAGCAGAAAATGAATTGTTGGCAATGGGCTCTTAAGATGTTGATGATACACAATAAAGATGATACTGGGCTTAATGTCTGAAAAAAGTATGAATAAAGGAATGACTGCATTCAGCATGCGACAAATACTTCAAGAGTTCAAGGAATGGGCACATTGCTTTTAGTTTTGGACGCATGGAATTTGAAAGAGGAAAAATCATGTATTACGGAATGCTGCAATTACAATGCAAATTATTTTGAATAATATCTTTTGAATGGGTTTAATTTTTCCCCTGTTTACTCTATGGAAACAAAGAATAAACAAAATTTGAGTAGAAAAGAAATTGTGATATAAATGTAAGAATGATGCTTATGATGGAACTGATTTTTGAGACATAAGTCAATGATTACCAAGACTAAGCATAGTGAAAAACCAAAGGGGTGGCATTTTGTTGTTTTTCATTAATTTGTTGGTTTTAAATGTCTTTTTCTCCTTTGACAAAAGATTAAAATTTTATCATTTCTGATCAATCTTGATATTCAGTGATTAAGCACAAATATTGTATTGTTGGTTGTGGGTTTATATTTTTAATGTGTTTTTGAAGAGATACTGTTATATGATTAAAAAAGATCGTAATGAGCAATTTGTTGGTTCATCAAAATTTTGTCTTTATTTCTGCAATTCATTATGCTGAGAATATTATGTTACAATTATATTTATCTGGCAGGTGAAGTAGTTCCATGATAGAGTAAGGAGGAGAACCTGTTTTTTATGGTTTCGTGTGAACCAAGCTTCCTGTGCACAACTATGTAGGGTTGAATCAGCATTTAGCAGATCCAAATCATAAATCATCAGTAGATGGAGCTACAGCACCTTATAGAGCAGGTCATTGAATGGATAAATATCTGGAACTAGTATGACACTGGGGATCACAGAATAGTCATTTACTGGAAAGACAAACTATAATTAATACCCTGTGTAATCTACTACAGAGAGGGAATGTTCCTTGTATAAGTGAAGATACACAACTGATTTGTCCAAACAGAATGAAATATATGCCCTTATATGCATAACAATGGAGTCAGATAAAAGGGTAATATGTGTGAATTTCATATAATGATTACCCCTAAGCAGGATATGGTGGTGTGCTATGTTCAGCAATTGCAGTATACACATAGTTGGTACTTGGGTCTAGTCTAAGGTTTCATCAAGTCAACTTCCATAGAAAAGGACTAATTCCAATTGATAGATTACAATGAATCTGGCAGGATGATAAAGAATGCCATAATAATAGAGTCATTTTTGATACTTGTAAAATAATTACCTCGTTAGAGTTCATTAAATGTTTCATCACTTTATTTGTTTGCTTGCTCCCTTTTGAGCAGCACTTGGTTCACACTTGAGCTTCAGTAGCTATTACATAATAACTCATGTAGTCTTAGCTTAGAAAGACTCAATGGGAGTTTACGAAACGGAGGCTTAAACTCGGGCTCTGGCTCCAGCTCTGTAATCCATACATGCCATATGATGAAAAAGAGGTTGTGGATTTTCATTGAAGCCAAAGCTCTGTTTTCTTATTCAAACCAGAGAATCTACTTCCGAACCGCAGTTAAAAGCCTATTTCAATACCCGTTATTTTAGAATGGAATCACGAAATGGAGCTGGAGCCTGAGACGGAGCCTAAGCCTCCGTTTCGTAAACGCCCTATGACTAGAGTTGCCCAGTCATTGAGTCGTTGCAAACTTGCAATAGTGCACAATAGTATAAATACATCAACATGTATGCTTGGCTAGGCCTAAATCATCAATAGTGCACAATAGTTAAGATACATCAACATGTATACTTGGCTAGGCCTAAAGCATTTTAAAATAAATATACATTTGCTTGCTTGCTGTATAATTTCAAAAAAACAACTTAAACCTCTAAAAAAAATAAAATTCACAACCATTTTGGTTTTTGGTTTAAATTCAGACATAATACAGTTTGCAGTCATATATACTGTAACACAGCAAGAAGCAACCATTACAACATACAAGCACATAATTGAACTATCACTACATATATAAGATATTAATTAGTTCATTAGTTAATTACTACAATTAATTAGATCCATGCCTAGTTTTAATTACATTCTTTCAAACGGAAGACTTGCGCTGGGGCTAGACATCTGAGTACCCACTTTTATCCTTTTAAAGACAGTATACAGACTAAATAAAGATTTGAATTTACATGTAGTTTTTCTTTCTTTTTCAGTGCACTAATTAGTGGTTTATTTGGAAAACCGAATCTTTCCCACCAGAACCTGACTTAAACCTCTGTTCCAATCACATATCCAGTGATTTAGACTTACCATTCAAACTTTATTCACTTTTTAATAATGTAAATGATTGAAACTTTGAATTAGAATTCATGACAGTCATGGCTGATGAACGATGTAGTAATTTCTCTACAGCATTTCCAGCCAAAATATTTCACAGGAAGGTTATTACCATAACAATTTTTCAACTATATAATATAAGTTCTAGCATGAATGCCAATTTTGTTTACTTTTTTTAGATTCCTTTTTTTTTTTTTTTGGGGGGGGGGGAAATAAAAGTCACTGTACTTTTTTGTTGTCTTACAAATTACTGTCTTCCATGATCGATAGTGTATTTTACTTTAAATACTTCAAGCACACAAATATTGATAATTACAAGCAGATGATTTAAGTAACCATATATATTGCAAATTTACCAGTGATGTTTACATCCTCAAACCCTAACCCTCTGCACGTACTAAAGAAGACAAGAGCTGCTTACCACACTGTGATGACCACACAGTCTCCACAGGGGGACTGGATCATACACTACGCATCACCACACAAACCACATTGTGGTGTATATTTTGTGACAACGACAAATTTCTTATCATGGGAATTATTAATTTTGTGTACTACAATTTTCTGGTATTTATTTCCAAACATTTCCATTCGGTGTAGAGGCAAAATTACTTGAATTTAATTGTAGTTGAATGGTGTGTAGTTATGGAGAGTCCGACATACACCCATTTATAGATGTGAAGTTAGATATATAGATGTCTGAATTGCCTTGGAGTACTGCAGTAATGCAGTGGAGTGAGATCAGAGTTTTGTTTCCCATTTTACAGCATGGTCCAGTCATGTTCTATTGATTCTCGTTCCTAATTTTACTTATTATTACTTTTGAGAACCTATTCAACTTGCTGAATAATGTAGAGAATTATGGTATGCAGGTGAGTTAGGGTTATATAATACACTAGTGCCATATGTGACGAAAACTTGCAATTACATTATTCACATTTTCCATTTTTCTGCTAATACTGTATAACACACAACACAGAGTCACAGACACTAACATGCATTGTGCCACTGATTTGGTGTATGCTGATTTAACAACTTTAAGAGATTTATATTCTTTCTTTTTTGCGGCCATCCTTACAGTCTCCTCAGAAATCTAGGGAATCCCATCGATCCTTAATGTGGACAATCAGTTTAGGGTGCTTGGCCTTGATTTGATCAATGTGCTTCTGACGGATATTATCTGTGTCAAAAATCCAAAGTTCTGTCAGACTCTTTAAAGATTGGACAACCTCCATAAGAGCCTCAGGAGAGACAGGGCTACCTCCACCAAGATCCAAAATCTTAAGAGACTTCAGGTTCTTCAAGTGCTTCAAGCCAACATCAGTGATGTTACAACAACAGTGCAGTGTAAGCTCTTCTAGTTTCATCAGGCTGTTACCTATCCGAAAGAAGGCTGTGTCACTGAGTTGAGAGCATTGCTGAAAGCGTAGTACACGCAACTCTGATAGCTGCTGTACCAAACAGGAGAAACCACGTTCAGTGTATGTCCCCTCACTCTCATCCACTGCGCTGGTTCTACAAGACACAAGCTGGAGGGACTTCAGAGTTCTCAGAGTAGCCAGGTGTCCCAGGGTGTTGTTGGTGATGTGGGTGCAGAAGACTACTAAACTTTCAATCTGGTACAGAAGTCCCTGGGTCAAAGAGCAATACCAATTAGGAGCAAACTGATATGAGACCAGACGAAGCTCCAGTAGGTAAGGAGGCAAGTAGGATAAATCGGTGGTCTTCAGGTCTCTTCCTTTCAGAGAGAGAGACATTAACTTGGGACAGTTTTTAGATAGGTGATGCAAAATCTTGTTGTTGACATGGTGAAGGACTAGAGTTTCCAACTGATCCGTCAGGTATGTTTGCACAAAGAGCAAGACCTTAGCAAGGCTTCGGTTTTTAATATTTCCAGTGATGCTGACGACTTTCCATAGTGACTTATCCTTCATCAGGGTATACCATCTCTTATTTACCCTGTGATTAAGATAAAAACAAAGAAAAAATCATTGTCATTAAGTTTTATGTGAACCAACTTCATACTATGCAATGCATTGTAAAATCATTCATGAAATATAGCGATATTCTGATAATCAATAGCAGAAAAAATAACGTTGGTTTTTAAAAGGCAATAGATATAATACACAACCATGCCAGCCAGCACTGCTTTGTTATGGTTTGTAAACCAGCATTCATAGAGAGTAGGAGGGCCATTCCTTCCAATACACTCTAGCTGGAGGGTTTGGGAGTCTTACATGTACATGCAATCTACCAGAATTAACCCTCATTGTTTGGGAGAGTCATTCAATTACATTCACAACACCTAATTAATTACGGGTGTCTAACGAGATTTTAGAAATCAAACAGCAGTGAGAGTAATAATGTTATAATAATGATTAGGGATTTATATAGCGCACACATCTGTAGGAAACACCTGTGGCGCAATTACACAGTATGATTTAACTGGTCTTTACCTCGCAGCACGACATCTGCTCTTGATTGGTAAGAAGGAAAAGATGGTGATAAGACTCTCATCAGGTAAGAAGGATATCCCAGTTACAGAAGAGTTCTGAGCCTTAGCCTTCAATCTTGGTGATCGTCTTAAAGCCATAGCAACAGGTGAAAGTAGTCCAATATCCTCCTGTACAGATGATGCAAAGGTTCTTAAACCATCGTGCTGTCAACAACCATGCCTAATTGGGATTAGAATATAACCATAGAGTGATCAAAGTTAAGCTTCTCATGCGTAGGTTCCTCCTTTGTCTCGCATTGCAATTGTAATGACAATCATGTTTAAATGTAATCCTCTATCTGGCTCTAATTTGGGTCAAACACACCTGGACTATTGTAGTCTGTACGTGAGTGATTTGTATGTTTTTTGTCAGTAACATTCAGCGTTATACTATCCCCTCCCCACCAAACATCTACCCCTTCTTTGAATATAATATAAACTATACTATCATAACTTATGCATTATATTATGAACTATTATTATAACGTATAGGCTATGCCACTTCGATCCAGCTTCCAGGCCAAGCACTTGCCCAAGCATAAGTCTACAGCAATTATTTGCAGAACACCCCGCCACTGAAAAACCCTGTGCATAAACATAATGGCCAAGAACGACATTGTACACAGGTTCAATGAGGGGTTCAATTGAGCCAAGTTACACTGTCTGACTGTATTTTAAACTGGGAATATGGCCAAACAAAGTAAGGGCTAAAGCTTTGATTGAACAGTATTTCTTGAATGCTCTAGCCTGGCTCTACAGCCTCTAGTGACTGACGTTAGTAATTTAGGTCATTGCAGCCCTACTACACCACACTATGGATCATGCCCTTCTGGAACTATGCCCTTCTTATACCATGCTGGATTCCATGGAGAAATAAGACACTTATTTCTCCATTGCCATGCTGGACCCATGGAGGCCGAAATAAGTCAAGTGTTTCATCAATTTCAAGTCACTCTTTGAGTTTGAGTCTTTCTTTGTATGCAAATAATATATTGACTGATCCCGCGAACTTACCCGCATAAACGTATTCTCAACACCACCATCACTTGTGGCCAAATGCCCAGTGATCTAGTCATGAAGCCAGACTCATCAAGTAAAATCTGAAGCTAATTATAAAAGGATTAATTGTCGACAACAACTAGTCCTACTGATCGATACTGGCCAATTCACTATACACTATGCACCATCATAGCCTTGTGAATGTAAACGGCGCCCTCAACGTTGACGATTTTCACTGGTTTCAAACCAATAGCTTTGTGCAATGCGCGGTACATGTCCGTCAAAGTACCAATTCGTTTACTAAAGCAGGGACAGCACACGCAATGGCATTAATGCCCTAGGTTTCGTGTATTTTCATCATTTATCTACCTTGGCACTTTTTTATCAGAGCATTGGATAAAGGAAATCGACAAAACATGAATAAATCGAACATAAGGGAAGCAAATGAACACCTTCAAAAGCTGTACCAGCGGGTACAGGATTTGGAGAGGACTGTACAGGAACAAGCTGAAGCCATGATTCGCCGTGATGAGGAGTCAGAGTTGGCTCAGCGTGAACTCGGTAAAAGCAAAGACCGTCAGATTGCTGAATTGCGAAAATCACTAGAGTCTTCTGAAGGCCATGTTCAGCAGCTCATGGGTTCCTGCAGGGAAAAGGACGCCCAGATACTGCTACTGAGACAGAGGAGTAAGATCCTGGAAGAAGTCTGTCAGGAATTACCGTCCTTGGAGATTGTTGTGAGTGCCTTAAAGAGAACATCACCGATGTCTGGTAGAGGTCTGAATACTTCCGGGTTTGAACAGGTGCAGGTGGCGATGACTAGTACTAGCGGAGAGTCTTCCCCAGAGAAGGGCGAATACAGGATGAATTTACCCTCCGACCATGTGCAGAATAACATTTCAAGAAACTTCTCAATTTCGGATGACGATGAAGATGGACATTTATCATGAACCAGATTGAGATTGAAGTACATCCATGATCAACCAAATTTAGTTCCGTCATTGACAGTCACAGCAACCAAGAAAGTCTACGACCCCAAATTGTAAACAACTGCAAACAAGTCCCCTCCAGGGCATTTACCAGAATTTTCTTGTGTCACTTGATTGTCATATTCTTACTTAATTTGGGAGAGACAGAGGAAAATATATTTTTGATGTGTCTCTTGTGTAAAATAAGATGAATGCACTATACTCAAGGTATTTCACAAATAGCGACCGCAAGGAACAGATGAATTATGGAATACACAAAGGTCGGAAGGGCACCACCAGCTGCTTACTTTTGGACAGTCTGAGTGAAATTCTATTTGTTTACTATGTTCCTGAACTTGCAGTTTGACTCAGATATATCCTACCCAGAGCTGTAAATTTACGGCTCTGGTCCCACCGTTCCAGAAGCGCCCTCTCTCTTCAATTGGTGGAAATGCTATTTGCAATCAACCTTATAACGAAAACCCACGAAGTAAAGCATGATTACTTCTTCCAGTACTAGTTATATCTGAATATTTCTTAAATGGATACTGTATTTAAGTTATCCACAATTTACAGATCTCTAGAGGCCTGTTAAAATGTTGTGCTACCTTTGTACAAAATTAGATATAAATCTAAGTACGACAATTTTAGTTTAATAATCTTTCTTTTTATCAAGATGCTGCAAAGGGCAGTTTAATTTTTATGAAGAGTTTGAGGTAAAATATTTTAAGGTTAGAGGTATTTAAAATCATATAGGATGAAAATAAGTTTTAGTAAATTACCAGTTTCAGGAATAAGGGGGCTAAGGTACTACTAGCAGGGTGGAACACCTAATTTAGGCCTAATATTTTGGTATTCATTGGGTTTTTGTCTTTGAACCTGATTTAGTATTTGTGAAATTAACATGATGACATTCCAGATAATAATTTGTAACCTTTACAGACCAAAAGGGGTGTGTGTACTTAGTTGAACTTCGGCACAGACAATTGCCTTAATACCTTTGGGGCCATTGCCCTGGTGCCACTCATGCATTGCCTTTGTTCCCTGGTTATTGCCTTGGTGCCCCATGGCCAATTGTCCCCTGGTTATTGCCTTGGTGCATCATTGACCATACAACTTTATAACAATATACAATTAATGTAATGTAATCACTAATCACAAAAAAAATCTGTTACAAGATTATTTTCCTTTATTTGAGATTCATTCATCATTATAACAACATAAGATACATGATTTACCGAGTTGTTTACGTAGATACATGTGCAATAATACTTAGTCACTGAGTCAGGGAATGAAGTCCTTGTAAAAACTAGGCTCAGTGGGAACCTATATTGACCTTAAATAGATCCTGCCTACGTACCACAGTTTACCACACACATTTTCCTGTGGTAAATGTGGTATCCTGAATACCACAATACACTATCCAAAGTGTGGTAATGATACAGTCCCTCTGTGGAGACTGGTTGTTGAGAGTTAGGGTTATGATTTCTACACAACAAATGCCTAGATATTTTGATAAAAACACAGTTCTTTGTAATAGCGCTCCGCACTTACGCTAAAAATAGCACCGGATCTCAGAAAAACATTGCTACCATGCACGTGTGTGGGTGTGCGCGTCCATGTACACTACGCGTGTGAGACAATGTTTGTCTGACAGCCGGGGATTTTGTGACGTCATTAGTGCGGAGCGCTATTGGAGACTTTTGAGAACCGGTCCTCAAGTCGACAGCACACGCGCACGCAATTGTGAGCATGCGCACGTTGTTTTGCACCTGCGCTGTTGTGCGTGCGCGTGTGCTGTTAACTTGAAGACCGGTTCTCAAAAGTCTCCCATTAGATCCTTCCGTTGGGAAATTATTTCTTTTTTCGACAACTCCAACAATATTGACAACATTGAATCTTGACACTTACTGTCCCAGTTCATGGTGTGGATTATCAAATTAAAGAATTCTGCAGAAATGGACACACACTGATAGTACTAACAGTACTCACCCTGCAATTCTGGGTTTGGCAGTATGAGCAAATTAAGACATCCTAAATGTGAACTAATTAAATTAAAACACTAATGAACATACTTATTCATTGTTATTTTATAGTCATCCATGGATAATATTTTTTGTGGCTGTAGTTTTTCACTTTTCAAGCATGTGTATTCTAATAAAGTGAGCCAGTTTAATACAAACTAATACAAGTGGCAATAAATTATACAGAAATTCCATTAATAGTAATAAATAGTTCCTGCCCCACTGAGGGCTTGATATTGAGAATCATCAGGTGGTTGGCTTGAATTACTCACAATAATTATGTCCTCGAGCACATTTTGGTGGATCACTTAATATTTCTCAAATATTGCTATTAAAAAAGTGGGTTTTGCTAGTAAGGTCAACAACCTGGTGTTTTATAAAGTTCTGAATTATTTCAATGGTGGGCTTCATGTTTTCTAAGCCCTATTAAATACTAAAACTTAAGACTCACAATATACAGATTCAAAGTACCTCCAATTGTTCCACTACATCAAAGCTAAATACATAACATAACATTATAACATTTGCAATATGATTTGAGCATGATTTTGATCATTTTTAATGGCACACACATAGTTTTATTTCAGACCACTAGAGCAGCTAAATGTTTAAATCCTTAAAAAATATTTGAAATCATGAGAATACCGAAATGTTTTCATAAAAAAATTAAAAATTTAATGATCAAAGAAAATATTTTATTGGGAAGAACTTTGATTTTGTAGTACTGTTACAAATCTATGTACAGTTTTGGTCAAAGGCCTCTATAAATATTCAAGCACCTTTTATAGCTTGGCAGAATGTTCATAAAAGAAAATGAATCTGGGCTTAAAATGAGTATTTCATTAAAGACCAAAGACATTTGCAGATGCCATTCATGTTTGAATATCAAATGTTTCTGATGAGCCTAAATTGGCTTAGTTAAACTGAGGTGAACAGTAAAATGTTGAGTCTAGAATACTCGGATAACCTCCGGCCATTCATCATGGTCCCAGTAGCCATTTGGTCTGACATTAGGTGGACTGCTTTTCCAGTCCCAAGTTGTGACCTTCTTGTTCCAGTCTGTACCGTAGTTGGCTTCAATGTATCGTCGTGTATCACATGGTACCCTGACTTTAAGACCCAGCAGTTCAGCCCAGCACAGGGTAAACTTGGAGAAGTTGTACCTTGGGACAATCAAATCAAATCATGATAATTTAACAATCATTTTATCAAATGCAGGTTTCTCTGTGGAGAAATAGTGGATGAATAACTTCTTGCCCAATTCCCATGATTTCCACACTTCTCCAAACTAGGAGTGACCGAGTCTTCCTCAGCCCAATAAAGTCAGACAGTGTGTACTAATAACTTGCCCTATAAGAACCTGTATAAAGTTATGGGTGCCTGTGTCATACATACCACCAGGGATTGGTTGGGATGGTTTATATAATAGTTATTATTTTACCAATGATAATATTTTTCTGACTTACTTAAATTTCTTTCCAGATCGAACCTCAGTTCCACCATTCCACATATGATCTTTCTCATCATAAAAGAAAAAAATATCAAGCTTGACTTCATCCTCAAGGAAAGATAACTCAAAGCTGTCTGAAATCTGGTAATAAAAGAGAATTGAGGAAAATATCACCTGCTGCACAAATTGCTTACCAACAAAATGACCTGTGATTTTAATGCCAAAATGCAGTTAGTGGCCTTACATGATTTTGAACCTTGACAGAATCTTTATCTAACATAGGGCAAACATACAATGGAAGACTGCTAATGAGAAAAGACTTGTGGTGGACAAAAATAGGAGGATGGTTCTTAGCAATGTTTAAGTGAAAAACAAGACAGAAAAGCAAATTACAAATAGATAAGAGAAACAGACATTTGTGACAATTACTTGCTTTTTACTTTCAATCCTGATCAAAATAGCATTTTGAGGAGTAAAGAACTCATGAATTTAAATTTGAATAATGTCTAGCACATTTGGGTCAAAATTGTGCAAGGCAAGAAAATACCTGAGTAAGCTGAAAGTGTTAGATTGCAAAGGCTCGCCCCTTATTTCAAATCAATGAGTCAGTGATTAAGTCAGGGGAAATGAATAACCTTGTGAATAACCTCAGAGCAAGCATGAGCAATGCATCAACTTACCTTCCCAAACTGGTGTTTAAGAGTGAGCCCTCTAGTGTCAAACTCGTGTATAATGTTGCTTTTATAGTCCTTTATCCACATACCAAAATCTACATCTTGGCTGTGTGCTATGATGTCACATTCACGGAACCAACCTGGAGGAATGAAATCAAATACCCAAAGGTGTATCAGCAAGAAGCGGAAGTAACATTCAGAAAGGCCAGGCTAATTAAGACAGTCAGATATTCTTCTGTGTTAATATTTTCAGGGGAAATCATCCAAAACAAGGACATAATTGGGAAGAAGCAACATATGAAAGTGTGAGCAACCTGTTTCTGACACATGAATAACAGTGGAAGGAGTTGTGGAAAGACATCAGTTAATCAGATCCACATCTTTACAATATGAATACATGTAGAACTGTTTAAGAGTAGGGTGAGAACCCCAATGATTTATATTCTTAAACAACTATGAGATGGATTAGGAACTGAAAACCCGATCCACATGGTGCCTTCTGTGAGAATTGAACTGGGGATCCTCGAGGTGAAAACTGAGATCATTATGCTATACTGCTTTCCCAAAGTTGTGCTGACTTCACTGCTTTTTTCTCAGTCCCATACAATTTTTCCCATTGTCAAGCTGGGTCAACTTTAATAAACATATTACCAGCTTTTTCACTAATCAATTTTCAGCAACATTGATACTCAAACATCCACTGAAACAGTTTGAAGATTAACAAAACAAACAACCAGACAAGTGTACTATCCATCACTCACCCAGACAAGTACCACTACTCAGCCAAAACCTTACGCCCAAACCATCCAAAGCACGTTGCCCCTTTTCCAGAAGGTCTCTAGCTGCCTGACGAAACTGTTGGCCTTCGGGGGAGTTGTCATGACCATATGACCTGCGGTAGACCCTAGCTTGGTTGTAGTCACACTCCAAGAATCTTGAAAATGGTATCTGATCCAAGAAATGATGAATATGTTTTGGGATACGAATCTCAACACCATCCGCCTTTGAAACTATGAACTCCAGTCTGGAATGAAAATAAAAAGCAATCTAACCACTTTAAAGCAATGTGTACACAAAAGTTAAATTGACAATTAAAAAATACTTCACCAGAATAATATGATAATAAACAAAATGCAATTAATAAAACATGTATCATTCATAGCCAAAGCAAATGCATAATGACTTCTGCTGAACAAAGACATTTGAGGAATGTTTCATTCAAAGCCATTTTCAATTTCATTGGAAACATTTTCTCATGACAAAACTACTTACTTGACTACAATACTTACTTGTCATAAGCCCCAGCATAGGTCCCACCAAATTTTAACTTCTTGGCAGTGATATCTTTGAAGCACGCATGCCGAGCAGCCTGCCACCTGGATTGGCGTGACATGTCTCCATTTATCGTTCCATGCCAAAGAAATGACCCACTCCTTTCATAGAAAACCACCAGATGAATGAACTGGCCTGAATACTCAAAGAAGTAGTGTAAGGGTATCTCTGTAGTGTCTTTGTTTTCAACGGTGATGGGGCGAGGGTCCCAGCCATAAAATACCGTCCATTTGATGTTAATTTTATCCTCAAGGAACTGCAGGAAATCCTGAAAGGAACAAATTATATTTAATCAATTTTGTTTATCAAGGATATAAACTGCACAACACACCACGATGTTAAGGTTTTACTTTACTAAGAGCATGGCAATAACACAGTATCAGGAAGCCATCTGACCATTTATTACTTCAGAAATTTCAAGTCACCTCTGCTGAAGATTCCAATCCTAGTTGGTTTGATATATGTTTATCTTCGGTCAAAAATGTTTATAATCTGCAGCTAACAGGCTATTTGAATAGCAGTCTTACAAAACTTCATTTCTTTTCAAACTTCTTAATTAGAGATTTCATACATGTACCAAATTCTACTCACATTTGAAATTAATCGTGCATCTAGGACTCCAAAGGTTGTAATGTTCCGTGTTCCACACAGGTATTTACATTTACCAGGGTATGCATTATTTGTGTCCACTGTTCTCAACAATGATATATTACTCAGACAATCAGGTTCAATCAAGAACACAGGAAGGCTGAATTTCCTTGCAGCATCAGCGAAGACCTTTGTTGCTCTCTAAAAACATTGAATAGAAATATTTGATTAGAAATCCAAGGCATGCAACTGGGGTTTAGGTCGTGTCTGAAACGGGCTTCCAGAGCTACGGCTAGGTCTATTGTCTTGGTGTCTCCACATATTTCCAATGGAGCGAAGAACTAGACCTAGCTCTAGACAACAGAATCAGATGCAGCATTAATTGTAATACATGTATCCTCTCCATTCAAATCATCCCAAACTAGTAAGTGATGATCGTAGCCCTTGGTTTGACATGGGGAGTTTGGGGACTAAGGCCCAAGTCCCCATGTCAGACCAAATTTGGGTTTAATACTATCCCAAACAGGCCAAGCCATTGTATACCTGCCTCACTATAATTTCATATGAAAAATGAGTGACAAGGCCAAGCATCTACAGTATATGAACCCTCACCTTCCTCGTCAACTGTAATCTCCTTGAGGTAACAATAAGGTTGTTTGTCAAATGGAGATTAAACATTACCAAGAAACACCCCAAACTAACTGAATCTAACTACTTCCCCAATTTTGTTTGAATCCTACTTATGAGACATAGGATGTATTTCAGCTATCTTAAATGAGCACTGACCAGCCCATCGTTGTCAGTAGTTTAGACCTCGACCACCTATTCACATTTAAGGGAATCAAAACCACTTTATATTCTCACCTGTGGTGAAGTCCTCTAATAGAGAGGTTAAATTTGTGGAAAGAGGGCAGAGCTTTGATTTTTTAGGGAAATTATGGGGTAAAATGGTAACGGTAGACGAAACACTTGGCCATTATTGCCCAAATTACCCAATATATATCTTTTGTTTCGTAGGAGTCACTTACATAAGGTGAAATTTTTCTGCTGTGCTTGTGGACATCTCCTTCCTGTATACAATGATAAAACTGTGGATCAACTTTACATTTCATCAGAAAAGTACAAAGGCCTATAAAAATCGCCTTTTTTAACATTTGGACATGGTCTGGCGATAGTAGGCCAGACCATGTCCAAATGTTAAAAAAGACGATTTTTAGGGTCCAAGTTACTCGGACTATACATGATGATGATATATGTGGCTGATGCAGTGACATGTTTGAAGTTAAATTGATTTTTACTCAGTCTTAGACTAGTCTTACCCATAAACTGCTCCAAGAGAATATTCCTGAAGTTCCAGCCCACTTCAATATACATATTTGTGCGACAAGAAACATCAGGCTGGCTACAACCAGCCCAACCAATACACTTCGTCGGCTGATGTACACGTGAGATATTTCTGTTCTCGGCATTCTGATTTCTGCCGAAATTATTATTGGTGTTAGGCCTACTGTCGGATCTTTGTGAGCATTTATCTCCTTCATAAGACTAAGGCTAGGTAAGTCTGGAAATTATCTTGACTAACAATAATCAAATAACAACTTGACTTCATGTTTCGCCATACACCGATTCCCTTGTCATCGCCCATGGATGCCGGACGCGATTTCTGTTTCTGTTTGCACAGGGCGCAGCCATCTTGGTTTTAGTACGGAAGCTCAAAATGCACACTACCGGTAGCTGTACCGTGAACACGTTACAGAACACGTGAACGGAACACATCTAGTCTTTCTTCAAGGCTTTCGTAGCTTCGTTGACTTCAGTGAAGCCACTGAGATGGGTTGAACACGAGTAAATAATTACATATAAATAATGTATGTAGGCCTATTCATAATTATATAATGAAAAATGCATGTCAGGTATGTTCTTGTTTAAACTAAATCTTCATCATAATCTTTTGAAGAAAAAAAAGACAGCTCAAAAAGCTACATATTTGCGAGGGAAAAGAATAAATTAATTTTGAAATATACATCTAATTAGTAATGACTTCGAGTTCTGCCTCTGCATCAACAGATCAGAAACTAATAAATAATAAGGAGCTATCCTAGGTGTTCGGGTTGGACTCAGTGTACTGCGTGTTGGGCTATAATGCTACGATTTTTAAAATTTGCATTACAATTTATTTACAAAGCAGTGATGGTTTATCTTGGTGTGAAATATCAGTATAAATTATTATTTATTTCCAAATTGTAATTACACGACAGAATATAGTCATTAACTATGCAATGAATCTATTAACAAGTACATGTAATAGAACATACTCTCTATGTAAAAAGAGTGAACTTCACTCTTTTAGAGTGAAGTTTGCATCGTTAAGTTGAATGATTTTGCATTTTGGCCAAGAGTGAAAACCACTAAAAGAGTGAAATAACCAGCTCGATACCAAACGAGTGGTGCTTTTTCCCGGAGACCCCGAGAAACTAAAACAAATGATTAACTATCATACTTTGGTTTTTGTCAAAGAAATACAGATTCATGGGCAAAAATATCAAGGACGATACAGTAACAGTCATCCAAATTTCCAGTCCCGAAACGGTGCCCACTTTTTGAGTAAACGGCGAAAAACGGCCACAGTATTTCTTAAGTCTTTCCTCTTTTATTTTTATCTTTAAAAGATCAAAAATAATTTTGGTAATTGGTTTTACTCTTTTCTTGACAAATACATCATTTCAGGCAAAAACATTTTAACGGTATGTTTCTACCATCACCATCTTTATATACCCTGTAAGTTATAGGTAAATCTGTGAAGATTTCTGTTTCGATATGCTACCAAAGTACAATACCTTTAAATGAAAAAATTAAACTAAAAAGAAACAATATAGGGCCATGCCAGACAAGACAATTTTCCACAGGCAATGAGGCAACCATTCCAACTAAATGATTTAGGACATACAAATATGACTGTTATATTATTTCTCCCTGGTGATTGCCTATTCTCCGTTTGATGTTGGACATTAACATTATAATGATTTACATAAATTTGCAATCAATGCCAAATCATGTGAATCTATAAATGTATTAAATGATTGCGTTTACATTACTCCCAAAACTAGTAAATAAATACAATATAATTTCCTCAAGAAAAAAACAACTTGTGAGGGAATACTTTATTGGTACACTGTGGTTTAAAAGGAAATAATATTTCTCGGAATTGTAAAAATGTATTGCATCCGCAATCAAACCAAACATGTGTCACCCTTCCTACCTGGTGAGTGGAGAGCTTATTTATATTTTTATAGTAGATTTTCCTACAGAGGCCATTTATATTTTTGGTGATAAATGTACAAAATTATTTTCTGCTTAGCTTTTGCACTTCTGTAGATGTAGAGTATGCATCCTTTCATTGACTTTGTATTTGGCCCTAATGATCTTAGTGGACAGTAATTATGTGTACAATGAAGTTTAAGTAATAATATTGGATGTTTTTGTGAGATTGTAATAGTTAATTTTCACTGTTACGGCAAATTAATAATTAAAGGTGGATTATATGCCTTTGACGATATTGCAAATTGGTTATTGTAAATATTTTATTTTATTCTTGTGCTTTTACAGGAACAGATTCCCTGTGACTGTCGTTTTTCTTGGCTAGTAAAATAAAATTTCCTCACTCGTACCGCAACTTCTGTCCACCAGATAAACATTCTTTTCTCAGTTTGATCAACCCTCGACCATGGAGTGGGTTTTGTTCTCCACGGACTCATACCTCCAAACCCGCTTCTCCTATAGGTTACACATGCATAAAGAAAACATTGTAAGTATATAGTATAGTCCAGAGATAATCATTATAGATCTGGGGCCAATTTCATGGAGCTCACTAAGCACAAACAATTTGCTTAGCACAAAATGTCTTGCTCAATAAAGCATGGCCAGCCTGATTAACAACAGCCAAAGAACGTACAATCACAGGCGAGTACACAACACATGGAATTTTGGTTGTTTAACCAGACCTATATAATTTATAATTCCTAATTTCTTGCTTAGCAAATCTTTTGCCAAGTAGGGCAGTGAAATTGGCCCCTGTATAACTGTATAATAATCATAATTAACCATGCGCTAAGTCTGATTGATGATTTGATTTCATCAATTTCACCTGATAAGGATTAGTTTATAAACCAGGAAAGAAACCGATGCTAATAGAAAATGAATTTGTGAGGCTTATGTGACATCATCCATCCATCCATCAAAATCGATATAAGTAGGTATATAATCATGTACAGGTATACAATCATGCTATAAGGCAAGATTATATTGTACTTTGGTTTTTGTCAAAGAAATACACTGGATTTATGGGCAAAATTACCAAGGACGATACAGTAACAGACATCTGTGAAAATTTCAGCCCCATACGGTAGCCTACCCACTGTTTGAAGAATAAAAAACAATGGAAAACAGCCACTGAGTATTTCTTAAGTCTTTTCATTTTATTTTTGATCTTTTAAAAGATCAAAACAATATTTTTTGGTCGTTGTTTTACTAATATCTGGATAAATACACCATTTCAGGCGGAACAATTTTTCTACCAGGTTCTATACCAGTACCAGCATCTTCATACCCTGAAAGTTATACGCATCTGTGAACAGTTCTGTTTTGGTGTCTTACCAAAAGTATATAAAGTATCAATGCACGATAACATTGTAAGGAATTTCAGTTACCGACTACTTTACCTTCGGCAAAACGCTAAATCTCCGTTAACTAGGTCACCACGGTATAGTTAGGAAAACGATGAACGAGGGAGTAATTACATTTGTATGTACGGATAAATAGTTGTTTGTCGAAATGTGAGTTTGCACACTTCCATTTGTGCATAATTTTATCGCATGTGACAGACGTCTAGACCGCAACAAGTGATAGATAGTTTCCGGTGGAAAATAAACAGTAACTGCTTACAAATGCATTACATAATACCGCGGTTATTTTCGTCCAGTCTACAGTGTGGCAAGCTGAGATGTGGATCTCTGCTCCTTCTTGGCAAGCAGTATGGTGCAGCCTCATCAAGGGGGTTCCACGGCAACATAGCTGGACAGTAAGTTCAAGGACAGAGCAGGCATGGATGGCAGGGAATACAGGGCCAGGGGTTCCTGAAGTTTAGTAGTACACTCAGGTTAGCACCTTTTACCATAACTCCAATGGTAAAAGATATTATACGCGGCGAATTCCTTGCTCAGTGCAGTCCGGGGGGGGGGGGGGGGTAGTGTTGCGGCAACAATGTTATGCTTTAACAACTCGGAC
The DNA here is from genome assembly GCA_963971285.1 of Astropecten irregularis. Classification (NCBI taxonomy): domain Eukaryota; kingdom Metazoa; phylum Echinodermata; class Asteroidea; order Paxillosida; family Astropectinidae; genus Astropecten; species Astropecten irregularis. Next base: position 20,543,596 of record OZ020253.1, read on the forward strand.
GTGCAACGATATACACCTGTACATAATTATGCGCGCGTTAGACATACCTTCCGAACTTGACCTCGGTGCAGGACTGGTGCCTTTGTTTACTTTTGTATCAAAGGGAGGCACGTAGTGCGCGCTGCCAAATAAGGTATAATTATTCAAAGGGAGTTGCCGCAGATATATGCAAATGCCGGGGGAAGAAACTTTTAACCAATTGGAAGCATTGTTTACGCGTCAGGACATCGGGTGATTTCTAATAACGCTACTAATAGTCACTCTGTCACAGCCACTGGAAGTGAACAGAGCAAATTTGTTTTCCGGAATTAATTTGCCCACCTCCTCCCCGATCAGGCCTCCAGTCGTTTCGGCTGTTTGTTTACCGGGCTGGCAATTTTGTGCGGATGTGGATATCCAGCAACCCATTTTCTCGTTTTTTATTTGAATTCCCATACTTTTACGAATTAAGTGTTTGAGATTTTATAGGAAAACATTAAGTAATCCCGACTGAATGTGCAACATCAGTGGGATTGCTCCATTTCATCAAAATACATGTAGTTTTCATTTACAAATGTACATTTTTTACAAGTATGCTTCATTGCTTATAGGCACAGCCCGACTGAATGTGCAACGTCAGTGGGAAAACTGGATTACATTTTAATTCAAGTTTCATGAATTTCTTGTGTATTTATTATTAAGGATTGCATTTTCACTTTCCGGCCGAATGTTCAACATCGGCGGAAAGACCTATTGGCTTAATGGTTTATTATGTTTCTCTTTATTTTTCTCCGGGCACATAGTGCCCGTGATTGGGTCTGGTGTGCCCATGGTTTGGGGCCGGGGTGCCCATGGTTGGGACTGGTGTACCCATGGTTTGGGGCTGTGTGCCCATGGTTGGGTCTGGTGTGCCCATGGTTTGGGGCCGGGGTGCCCATGGTTGGGACTGGTGTACCCATGGTTTGGGGCTGTGTGCCCATGGTTGGGTCTGGTGTGCCCATGGTTTGGGGCCGGGGTGCCCATGGTTGGGTCTGGTGTGCCCATGGTTTGGGGCCGGGGTGCCCATGGTTGGGTCTGGTGTGCCCATGTGTGGTTGGGTCTGGTGTGGCTCGAATTTTCGCTGAAGCCGCTCCATCCTTAATAGCCACACGTCCAACCGCCTGATTTACACGTAGGCCTACGAGGGATATGTTCGGCTCTGGTGCGCACCATCTTGTCATCACATTTCACACACTTTCTACATACACAAATGTTCCTTAGTGTCTCATCTTCCCAATGATATATTATTCGAATGATTTCAATCTTGTATTCATCTATTTTTCGGTCATTCTTGTACAATGTGATGACAACAGGGTGCACTAGAGCCGAACATATCCCTCGTAAATCAGACAGTTGGACGTGTGGCTAAGGATCGATGGAGTGGCTTGAGCGAAAATTCGTGCCACACTATTACTGTAGCCCAATATTACTCCTGACGTTGTTGTCGTATATAGGACAACAATGCAGGATCTTTTTCAAAGGCTTCCTGCTATTTTTATAGGACACCAAGCATTTTACATTATTTTATTAGGCCTAGGCCCTTATTAGTATTTAGTTGCGATGATCGTTACTCGGTCTTTTTTTCAGTACATCACCTCAAACACAACTTTTAAGCCGTTTAAATTTAACAAATTGCCAGACTTTGTTTTTTTATGAAGCAATTGAACCTTAAATACATGTAGCTCGGATCCCAAGCAGACGTCTTTTGTTGGCAAGGACTTTCTCACCCTGCGAGATTTCAACAAGCATGACATAGAGCAGTTACTGTGGACGGCCGCCGACCTGAAAGAACGCATGAAGGTCAACGGTGAGGTGTACCAACCGCTGCTGGGCAAATCTGCAGCTCTGTTCTTTGAAAGACGAAGCACTAGAACTCGCCTGTCATCTGAGACTGGTGAGCACCGAGCATTTAAGAAAAAAACCATACCCCACCCTCCCTGGTCAGTCTAACCCCCCTTTGTGTATCTTTACTTGCATGTTCTTGTACTCCTGTTATTTAGCCCTGTCTGCTAGGATCGAAATGCATCAGACCCTCCTAACTCCAAGCAATTGATAAACTTCAGGTCATTATTTTTGCCTATGAGCAGTTTGCAGCAGTTTATTACTTGTATTGAAAAAACATATTGAAGTTGTACATGTACAAGGAATGATGAATCTCCAGTGTGGTTAAATATATTAAGTCATGTGTCACTTCTGTACCTTCTATTCTGTATAGCAGTCATCAAAATGGTCACCGCCTCCAACTTGAAAAATAATGAAATGTTGTTGATTGATTTGGGTCTATCATTTGATTTCATTAAAAAATCTCAGACCTTTGGAAATCCAGCAGAAACATTACCATTTCATACACCCTAACTCCTCAAAGGTAGTATCATCCTTTTTTTTTTAGGTAAGAAACAAAAACAGAAATGTTCACAGATTTACGTATAACTTACAGGGTATGAAGATGGTGCTGGTAGAAACATACCGTTAAAATGTTTCCGCCTGAAATGGTGTATTTATCCAGAAATTAGTAAAACAACGACCAAAAATCTTTTTGATCTTTTAAAAGATCAAAATTAAAGAGAAAATCTTAAGAAATACTGTTGCTGTTTTTCACTGCCGTTTTTTTTTCAAAAAGTGGGCACCGTATGGGACTAGGGACTAAAACTTTCACAGATGACTGTTACTGTGTCTTCCACGATATTTTTGCCCAAGAATCTGTATTTCTTTTACAAAACCCAATAGTATGATATTACCAATTTAAAGAGGCATTTTGGTTAGTGGAGCCTGCGGTCGATTTCACCGAGCACTAGGATCAGTCTTAAATCATGAACCAATCTTAATTGCTAAGCAAATTGTGATGTCACAATACAAATTACCAAAGTGATATTGACAAGTCATCTTAAAACTAATCTAAAAGTTTTGTGAACTTTTGTGAATCACTTGCAATTCATGCATCCCTATTTTTACAAGAGGCAAAGTCCAGCCATCAAGCCCCTATGTAATCCCTGTGTGTGTATGGTCATACGTAAACAGTCCTGTAGCGCTCAAAGTCCAACACTACTGCAAATTTGATTTGGTTGGGTTTGTGGTGCTTTTGCTCAAGTCTGTTGTCACCTTTGGTAAAACTCACTGTCAGTATTTTAAGATTTTGTTTAAATTGTCATGGCGATTCATTCACATACATGCACCGGTACCTCTTCTTGTTTTTGCAAACAGGTTTCACTGCTCTTGGAGGTCACGCTGCATTCTTGAACCCAAATGATATCCATCTTGGTGTCAATGAATCCTTGTCAGATACTGCTCGGTATGTATGTCTATACCTAATCACCAAGGGTCTATACAGGTAATACTAATTATAATACCTGTACTTTCCCATAGGGTCGTGCACAAACTTTACTTCCCTATTTCCTCCAAACCAATGAACATGAAATTGATGTGTGTTTACTGTGTTCATATTGAGAGCATTTTCTGTGTTATATTAAAGTATGGATGGTAAAAATGTCGTTTAAAGGTAGATAATACCTTAATGAGACATTGAAAAGTCTCCCTAATTCCTGATGTCTCCCAAATGTTTACTGTACTAAACCTGTTTTCCTATATTGTGGTTGTAAATACGAAGCATGTGTAAAGCGCCAGTAGCTGTAGGTCAGACAGTGTTGGAGTACTTGTACTCGTACTCAGACTTGGCCCAGTACTCAGACCTTGAGGTACTCTGTACTCGGATCTGAGGACTCTACTCCAACACTGAGGTCAGATACTGCCTACTTCCAATATCCCAAAGGTAATGATCTGCCAAATGATGCAACAACACTTTCACAGAGCATCGTCTGCTGATTCGACTTTCAGGGTCCTCTCAGGGTTTGTGGATGTTGTCCTTGCTAGGGTGTATCGTCATGACGATCTCATCACTCTGACAAAAGAGGGCTCTGTTCCGATCGTCAATGGTCTCTCTGAAGTGTACCATCCACTGCAGTCATTGGCCGACATGTTGACCTTGCAGGTGATTTGAAATAAAAGGACAGTGGTGATGCACATGAAGGCTAAGTAAAAAAAAAAAAAAGTTTAGCGTCCTTGCCCGCTTCCTTTTTGGATGCTGGCTGGTTTTTTGTTTTGTTTTGGGGTATAAAACCTGAAAAAAAGAAGAAGCAAATTTCATGATTTGTTTTGGGGAAAAAAGTCTTTTACAGCTGTTTCGATAAAAAATAAAGCCTAAAGGCCTAAAAAATCGCATTTAGTCATTTCCTGGCCTGTGTTTTGGATAAACAGGTCAGTCAGTTATTTTGGGAAAGAAAGGCCTACTCCTTTCTTTTTTTCCCATAAAGGCAGGACGCTAAACATTTTTTTTTTTTACTTAGCCTAACAATGCTTCAGAAAATTAGACACCTGTACAGCCACATAGTGGTTTCGGGTTCTAATCCCTCCTGTTCTTTACTCTCCCATACTAAACTGAATATAAAACGAGAAACCATGAAGACTAAACCGGTGTATTTTCTTTTTGCAAAGGTGCATTGCAGAGCAAAGCAAAGTTACTTCATTCCTAAGAACCCACTCAGCACCTTCTTTGGACTTGGACCAAGTTGAGCCGTCAATCCTTAGTATTAAGTTATAGTGCCTTGGTGTGTACAGTCGAGATCTTTTAAAAAACCTCTGGAAAATACTCAATGGCTTCATCTGAGCACTGACAGCACGGAATCATCAAGCCCTACTCTTATCATAATGATTACAGTTCTGGAGCTGTTAAACACACACATAACCAATTGCGTAGCACAAAATGTCTTGCTCAATAAAACCATAGAGCTACAAACAGAAAACAGACCACCATTAAGCATTCCATTTGACATTCATGGTCAGTGAACAACAGCCAAAAAACAATCACAATTGATACACAACACATGGAAATTTGGTTGTTAATCCTGATAATCCTAGACAGAAATTTCTTGGTTAGCAAATGTTTGTGCTTAGCAGGACTGTAAAATTGGCCCCTTAAATATCTATCTCTATTTCACATAGGAGCATTATGGTTCCCTGAGTGGCTTGACGCTGGCCCACATCGGCGACGGCAGCAACATCATCCATTCCATTATGATGGCAGCTCCTCGACTCGGCATCAACCTTAAGATTGCCACGCCCAAGGTCAGATGACTATTGGGCATTTACGAAACAGAAGCTCAAACTGAGGTTCCACCTCTGTCATCCATATGCTGAAAATATAGGTTGTGGTTTTCCATTGAAACTGAAGCTCTGTTTTCTTTTTCAAACCAGATAATCTACTTCAGAACTGCAGCCAAAAGCCTCTATTTTGATACCTGCTACTTTAGAAAGGATTCACGAAATGGAGCCAGAGCCTGAAACAGAGCTTGAGCCTTTGTTTTGTACACGCCCATAGATTCCCTCTATGCCAATTTTGTTTTGTCTCAGCGTTGTTTTATAGACACCTTGTCCGCAGATTCTGACAGCCTTTGTGGCATCGTTGTTTAAAGGGCATACATACATAACAAACCAAAACAGAAATATTCTCAGATTTACGTATAACTTACAGGGTATAAAGACAGTGATGATAGAAACATACTGTAACAATTCTTTTACTTGAAATGCTGTACCTATCCAGAAACAAGTCAAACCAAACGCCACAAACATTGTTGACCTTGGAAAGATAAAAAATGAGACAGCTATATATTCCCTCACAATATGGCATAACAATTGCAATGGTTTTTCGCTGTTTCCTACTAGTGTTTACCCCGGCCGCAAGGACTTTGCGCTTTGCGCTCATTTCTCATATTGTGCAATCTCACGTTTTGAAAAAGAATTTCTGGGTGCCCCCCCACAAAATTCAAAGGCCCCCCAGTGCCCCCCTACTGAAAAAATCCTAGCTACGCCGCTGTGTAGAGTTGTCTCATTATTAGTATTTTTGTTTTATACAATGCTCAACAGGGTTATGAAGTCCTACCAGAAGTAATGAAAGACACAGCTCGGTTTGCCAAAGAGGTAAGTTGGTCACTGGTCAGGCAAGTCAAACAAAAACTGAATGGTTAAAACTGAATATTAAACAGGAGATCTCCTTCATTTCGATAACCATTTGTGCCCCACATAGGCCTACTGTATGGCAATAGTCCAATCCAGCCAGCCCCTCCCACTGCACAGGTGGGCAATGAACACGTGGTTCTCTTCAATGCCACACTGCACATTCCAATCACACACTTCATACACACCCTGAATGAATGCCCGTCGAACATATATCATGGTTGTGATTGGTCAGAAATAAATGGAGCGGGGCGGGGCTTACTGGATTGATCTATAGTAAAGAACTACATTTTTTGGCTTTCTAATGGTATGGTATGAGCTGTTGGCATTAAAGGTACAGTACAGGATTGTTAATATTTGTATTTTATAGTATTTGTGTATACCCAAACAGAAATGTTCACATATTTACGTATAACTTTCAGGGTATGAAGATTGTGCTATAGTAGAAACATAACGTTAAAATATTTCCGCCTGGAATGGTGTCTTTATCCAGAAATTGTAAACAAAGACCGAAAACAGTTTTGATCTCGGGGAGAGCTAAAAACTCCTGTGAGTGTGAATAGATTTGAAAATACCGTGAGCATTTTTCACTGTTTTCTACAGTTTCAGATGATGATGTGAGCAAAAAAATGCACAGGTTTGTTTTTATTTCATGACAAATGAAATTATGAACAGACTGCAGCTGTTCTGTCACCTTTACCAATCCTATATTGTGCCTTTAAAAAGAGTAAATACATTTAATGAATGCAGTGTAATTGCAATTCAGCAGAATCACACAGTCCTATACTTGATTCATTATAATGTCAAACATTTTTACCCAAATATGATTGAAATTATCTTGAAAATCATTCTTTTTCAAGGCAAACACGGAGCTCTTTGTAACCAACGATCCGATGGAAGCTTGTCACAATGCCAACATCGTCGCCACGGATGAGTGGATTACCTTGGAGCAGAGAGACGAAAAGGCTGAACGGCTGCGAGCATTTAAAGGCTATCAGGTCACAAAGAAGGTAGGGTACCAGACGGGGCTATTACTTCCGCACATAGGCCTATATGGGCGATCAAAATTGCATAAAATGGTTTTAAAGGTTTACAGAATTCAAAACTTATATGAAGTTAAATACATCTGCATTGCTTTAGAACTAAACCTGTCTATCATTGTTTATGCTTAAAAAAAATATTGTATACCGGTATAAAAAAAGGAGGTACATGTACACCCATATAGCACCCCACTTTTCTCGACGAAAAACCTTGGTATGTCACAGCTAAAACGACATGCAGTACAATACATATACAAGTCGCAAACGTGTTGACTCCACATTGTTCAAATCGAAGAGCAAAATCCTACATAGATTTTAGTTTGGGTTGACCGCATCATGCTTGAGCAAGCACAAGCTATTGTAGTGTGAGCCTATACTTGTTCTATAGAGGCTATTCACCGACGTCATAAAATCACGTGATTGGCCGTCAAGCTTTTCTATGTTGTCCATGGTTACCCGTAGGACATTGTACGTTGTGTGTGCACTGAAGCGTATTGTTTCGCATGTGCAATCATTGTGCTTGACGGCCAATGACGTCACATGAATAACCTCTATATGTGACTGTTGAGTGGATCGGTTCCAAGGGGGATTTGTTTGGGGGCGGGGCATATTATGTCCTGACTTTTAAATAAATCTTTTTAGTAAAAAATAAGCACTTAAATATGAATAAAAATATAAATAATATACTTAGAAATATAAACTTATATCATCAAGAATTATGCATTAAGCAATAATTTTAAAAGCACTTTCTTCCCTTTGATTACTGTAAACCTTTAATAAGATATGCAGGTAACAAGTAGGCCTATTGCGATTTCTACCTCCATGGTTGCACAATGTATGGTGACAACATAATTAAAAGGAAAGTATTGATGACCACAGATTTTTTTATTTTTCCCCCGCACTAGATGACCGCTGTCATGGACAAAGAGTGGACGTTCCTCCACTGTCTGCCAAGGAAGCCTGAAGAGGTGGATGATGATGTCTTCTACAGCAAGAACTCCCTCGTGTGGCAGGAAGCGGAGAACCGAAAGTGGACCGTCATGGTACGCGACACATTTGGCATAACTAACTATAATGTATTCCTATTAGGTCAATTTTATGCGTGTTTAATAGGAACCAGTTTTCAAACTCTTCGTCACAAGAATGATCTTTGCAAGTTCCCAGAACTCCAGTAGTAGGCTAGCCAGGCTAGGTAAAAATAAATAATAAAGAAGAAAATTGAAAAATAAAAAATAATACTATTACGTAAAGTTTTGGAACACATACTGGCGTAAAGGGCATATACAACATTGGTAACAAACCAAAACAGAAATATTCACAGATTTATGTACACGTATAACTTACAATGTATAAAGACGGTAATGGTAGAAAATCTTTCTGCTAGAAATGCTGTATTGATCTTCAGAAGATCAAAAATGAGATACACATGTAGTGACTCCCTCACATTGATTCGCCGTAACAATTGCAATAATTTTTTCGTCATTTTCTACTTTTTCCAATGATCAATTGAACTAGAAATTTCACAGGTTTGTTTTTATTCCATGACAAATCAAATTATGAACAGCCTGCAGCTGCTCTGTCACCTTTAATACCAATGTAATGCAAGTTAGTATGAAATTGTCAGAGGCTAATTTCCATTTTTTTTCGTTTCTTTTTAGGCTGTTTTTCTATCCCTCCTGACTGACCATGTCCACAAGACAACAAAGCCTACCTTTTAGGAGTTAGACCAGCTCAAATGCAGTACTATTGTCTTAATTTCTGTGTGCAACGCAATTTACGCAACGTAAGTATTACTGTGCTGAAATATTTCTGCAGAAGAGGCCACAACTGAAATGGATTGCCTGATTGATCATGAGCTGTTCCAAATTCAAAATTTGGGAGGTCGGGCACGCCCAATTTTTTTTCTCGACATTTTGGAGGTCACACGGGTTATAGATTTCATGATCAGATGTAGTAACTTTATGCGGAGGGCTTAAAGGCCCAACTTTAAGTCAGAAGAATGTACTGTTGTGTACTAAGTACACACAATGTACTTCTGGGAAAATGTTTTTCATTTTTGGACTCTATGAGATTCCTAGTCCGAATGATTGTGGCTTTTAAGGTCAGTATAATAGTTCTTTGTGGTTTTGGCCACTTTAAAGTTTGATACTTATACAAACCATCAATCAATTTTGCCAAATTTCCATTAAAAATGATAAATAATCTCGTCTCCATATAAGAGGTGATTATAAATAATGCAGGGATTTCTAGATTTCATTTGTATTGGGTGCGTTCACCTAAGGGGGGTACAGGGCACACGAATGCATGCAAACGATCTGCGAAGGACGCAAGTGTCAAAAGTCAGTTTTTCTCCAAACGCCTTGTGACAGTGAAGTTTCAAATCATTCTTTCGCCATTTGTTCTCACAACGTACCCCAGGTATGTCCGAATGTCGTTTGTACACCATGGCTAACTATACGATTACAAGTCAACTCGCCCCCTAGCCGACTCGCCCCTTACCGACTCGCCCCTTACCAACTCGCCCCCTGACCGACTCGCCCCTTACCAACTCGCCTCCTAGCCGACTCGCCCCCGGCTGACTCGCCCCCTGACCGACTCGCCCCCTGGCCAACTCGCCCCCTAATCTATTCAGAAATGAGATGCAAAATGTGAAGTTAATTAATTATGTATCATAATTAATAACCAAATGCTTCTGACCCTTTTGTATGGCCTACTATGTGTTTATGTCAAACATTTATGATTATAAGAACGAAAAATGCACAAAGTCCACACACAAACTCCTGCATGGTTCGATTGCAGTTTAAGCAATTTAATATTTCCTTCGCAGAACTAACATCTTCAAAGACGCAACTTAAAAACAAGAAAAACAAGTTAACACTTTCAACAAACCATAGAACAAAACATATCGTCATAATGAAAAAAGTATGTCTACAAAAAATGTACAAAAAACAATAACACTTAAAGTTAAGTTAAAGCAAGACATTTTAAAACAAAACGATAATCGATGACAAAATATGTTAAGAAAGAACATCGAAAAATAAAACAAAAAATGGTTATTTTATCTCAAAGAGTCACAAAAACTAAAAAACATACATGTACGCTCAGGGAACATGCACAAAGAACATATGCCTTAAATGCAAACATTGCGAGAAATAATTTCGCAAACTTCGCTTAACAGTTTATATTTGTATATCAGTTTATAATATCATAGGCGGAAAAGCCCTATGTGCTGTTTTCAACAGCCATAGATGTCTGGTTAGTTTTTCCGCGTCAGTGAAAAGCCTTTATTTTTGTTCTGTTTCTTCTTCTTCTTCCTCTTCTTGACGTTTGAAACCCATAGACTTTGTACAGGGGCATTCTTGGTCCCACTTTGGTCACTTATAAACAGCCGATCTTAACCAAACTTGGTCCTAGTAATCCCTATAGGGTAGATGCGTGCCCAACATTTACGTTGTCATGACGTCATCAGGAGTCAAATTACAAGCAATTTAAATTTAATAATCAAAATCTTCGAAAATCAACAAACAATCAACCGTTTGAGATTTTAAGTTGATTCTTTCGCCAAATGCCAATGTCAGGTAAGGTATTTTTTGTGACACATTGCTTGACCTCTATGACCTCTACTTCCGGTCAAACAGAAAGTAGCTCCTCATTTAAAAGTGATCAGATCTACGATCATGATTCTTTCGCCAATTAATGTCAATGTAAGGGAAGGTCTTTCTATGTGACACAAATTGCTTGACCTCTGTGACCTCTACTTCCGGTCAAAGAGGAAGTAGCTCCTCATTTAAAGAGATATAAGAGCTACGATCATGATTCTTTCGCCAAATGTCAATGTAAGTTCAGTACATGGAAGCAAATATGCCATCATGTTCTCGAAATAATTTTGTATTCGCAAATGATTTCGTATTCGCAAATGATATCATTTCCTCATGAAATAATTTGGCGAAGACCATACGCAAAATGATTTTGTATTCGCACATGATTTTGTATTCGCAAATGATTTTGTATGAATTCGCAAATGATTTTGTATTCGCTTATGATTAATTTGTATTCGCAAATGGTTTTGTATTCGCAAATGATTTTGTATTCGCTAATGATTTTGTATTTGCAAATGGTTTTGTATTCGCAAATGATTTTGTATTCGCTAATGATTTTGTATTCGCAAATGGTTTTGTGTTCACAAATGATTTTGTATTCGCTAATGATTTTGTATTCGCAAATGGTTTTATATTCGCAAATTATTTTGTATTCGCTAATGATTTTGTATTCGCAAATGGTTTTGTATTCAAACATTATTTTGTACTCGCTAATGATTTTGTATTCGCAAATTATTTTGTATTCGCTAATGATTTTGTATTCGCAAATGGTTTTGAATTTAAAAATGATTTTGTATTCGCTAATGATTTTGTATTTGCAAATTATTTTGTATTCGCAAATTATTTTGTATTCGCAAATTATTTTGTATTCGCTACTAATTTTGTTTTTGTAAAATAATGTATCCTCAAAAGCATTCGGTGTTCTCCAACGTCATCATGATGTCATTGTATGTCCAATGACAATGTCTTCAATTATAGGGGCTACATAAAACCTTCAACCAAATGGGTTAAATCTAAGTTTTCTACATTGAGATACGGTCACTTTTAAACAATATGTCTGAATCAAACAAAATAATAAGTGATGTGTATCAATTTGAGAAATAGTTTATATCATATGCGGAAAAGCCATGTGTTCTGTTTTCAACAGACACAACCTCTAGTTTGTTTTTTCTCGGTCACAGTGCACAATCTATTGGTGTAGCAAATAGTACTGTTATGTATGTTCTTCGGGCTCTTCAACTGCAGTATACATGTACATGTAAACTGAAATAAAGAGATCATGTATTCAACCACATAATTTTTTTTTTTTAGCTAATTCCTGTTCGTTCATCCGTTCAAAACGGTGAAAATATAATACAGAAAATTTAAATCATGTGAAATTGTTTTCCCAATAAACAGGGGCGTAGCTACGGGGGGGCCTGGGGGGCACGTGCCCCCCCCCCCCCCACAAATTCGGCGTGCCCCCCACAAAAAATCTTGGGTATAGAACAAAAATTAAGCGTTATCTGTAGGGTATGATAGCTATAAAGGAAATAAAAACAACTTAACAGCTTCTACTGTTCCAAAATAATATTTTTTACTTTCAGCAAATGTTCCTGAGTCCTTAAAACCCTACAGTGAAGAAATCTGTGCAACATTTCAGTGTAAAAATGCAATTTTCTAACGCGCTTACGGTTGCGAACTTCAAAACAGCCCGTCTGCCATTTTGTCTGGTTTTGCTAGTTAGTCTGGTCCCCAGAGCGAATTTCTCCCGCTCAAGAGTGTTGGATTAAAAAGAAATAATGAAGTAATAATATAAATAAATGAATAAATTTATCGGAACAATTGCTTCCAAAATAAGGCTCAGATTGCACCAGAGAATATCTAGAACCCCTGAGCTTCCAGGGCCCTTAAGCGGGCCCTGGACCCCGGCCGCAAGGCCTTCGCGCTTATCCATGATTTTCCAGGGAGCCTGGAAATAAAATACGCCAATTCAATAGCGACGGGTGCGTTTCGGGGAGATCAAAGCTAGCTAATTTTGTCTTCCCCCTCTTTTTCTGCTCTTTTGGGGTCTTTCTGTTTCCCCTTTTTTTTTTTTGCTTGAAGAAAAGGTTGCCCCAAGCCCACTGGATCCGCCCCCCGCATTTCTCATATTTTGCAAATCTCCAGTTTTGAAAAAATTCCGGGTGCCCCCCAAAATTTCCAAGGCCCCCCCAGTGCCCCCCTGCCAATAAAACCTCAAGCAGGCTATGATATTTCACGAGTTTTCACAATTGAAATGAAATTTTTTTTTAATGTGTGAAACTATACTATATTGTTGTGTGCAGTTTGCATTTTCGTGCCAATTTTGTGAACAAGGCATTCATCATCGGCACCTAACACACAATATGTGCTGTTTACCACACAGTCTCCACAGGGGGAACCAGATCATAAACCATGCAATTACCACACAAACCACACTGTGTATTGTGGTATGCAGGATACCACACTTACCACAAGAAAAAACGTGTCATCAACAGAAACTAAACAATTCCGGTTCTCGTTTGACGTTTTTTTATTTTTATTAACGAGCTATCCTATAGGTGTTCGGGTTGGACTCGATTTACTAATTGCGTGTTGTTTGTCCCTTTTCATTAATGAATAGGAGGGAGCTATAAGATTTTTAAAATTTGCATTACAAAACAGTACTACTAGTGATTGTTTATCCTGGTGTGAATACACGTGAGATCAAAATTAGTGGTACACCAAGCTAGTATCAAATTTTGATTCCATATCATATTATTTATTTCCAAATTGCAATTACACGACAGAAATAATTGAGGTAGTATCATACTTTGGTAAGAAACCAAAACATAAATGTTAACAGATTTACGTATAATTTACAGGGTATGAAGATGGTGCTGGTAGAAACATATCGTTAAAATTGTTCCGCCTGAAATGGTGTATTTATCCAGAAATTAGTAAAACAACGGCCGAAAATCTTTGTGATCTTTTAAAAGAACAAAAATAAAAGAGAAAAGACTTAAGAAATACTGTGACCGTTTTTCACTGTTTTCTCAAAAAGTGGGCACCGTATGGGACTGGATTTTTCACAGATTACCTTTACTGTATCTTCCTTGATTTGTTGCCCACGAATCTGTATTTCTTTGACAAAAACCAAAGTACGATAGGCCTACTACCTTTAAGTATGCAATGAATCAATTAAGCAATAATATACTAACGTAAAAGAGTGAAAATGCACTCTTTGAAGAGTCATATCACTCTTTTAGTTTTAGAGTGAAGTTTGCATCGTTTTGAGTGATTTTTCACCCTGGCCCAGAGTGAAAACCACTCTAAAAGAGTGAAATAATCACCAGTTTTTTTAAGAGCCATAACTGTAGGACAATTCGATTCTAAACGAGTGGTGTTTTTCACTGTTTTGCATTTAGAGCGTAGTAACGTTGTGGGGAGAACCCCAAACACGAACCTAATAAAAAACAAAAGATGTTCAGGAGACCCTGAACTCCAACAAATGATTAAATGAATACACTTAACTAAATGAAATCAAAATATGCTTTACATAAAAGCAACAATATTTATAGGGCGATGCCAGACAAGACAATTTTCACAGGCAATGAAGTCACCATTCCAACCGAATGATTTAGGACATACAAAGATGAAGTGTTATTTCTCCCTGGTGATTGGCTATACTCCGTGTGATTTGGGACATTATAAAATTATAATGATATACTTGTAATATTCAACGATAAATCTACAATTGTATTTATCAATGCCAAATCCTGTGAATCTTCAAATGTATTAAATAATTGCGTTTACATTACTCCCAAAACCAGTAAATAAATACAATATAATTTCCTCAAGAAAAAAAAAACATGTGAGGGAATACTTTATTGGTATACTGTGATTTAAAAGGAAATAATTTTTCTCGGGATAGTAACAATTTTTTGTAACCAATCAAACGAAGCACACATAAAGAAAACATTGTAAGTATAGTCCAGAGGTAATCATCATATAGACCTGGGACCAATGGAGCTGTTAGGCACAAACAATTTGCTTTGCACAAAATGGGTTGCTCAATAAAACAAACCACCATTAAACTTAATTCCATTTGATATTCATGGTCAGTAAACAACAGCCAAAGAACAATCACAAGTGATACACAACACATGGAAATTTGGTTGTTAATCCTGTTTAATTCCTAATTTCATGGTTAGCAAATTTGTGTGCCAAGTAGGCCCGTGAAATTGGCCCCGGCCTGTATAACTGTATACACTGTAGTTAATAATCATAATTAACCATGCGCTAGGACTGATTGATGATTTGATTTTATGATTTTTCATCCATTTCACCTGATAAGGATTTGTTTATAAATCAGGAAAGACACCGATGCTAATCAGCAGCATCACTGCAGCACTACTTATAGCCACTCATACAAAATACTTGTAGTTATAATTCCATATTAAATCCCCATCTGCGAGCAAGAACGGAGCAACATATCAACTGATCACAAAGTTGGTAAATAATTACAAACTTTCGCCAAAATTATTGTTGCCGATTTTTTTCCAATTTCGACTAAAACACATTCTTTCGGACTGAAAAAAAATAATTAATGATCACAATTAACGATGCGCGAGAATGCCCAATTTAAATTCCGAAAACTGAGACGATGGATGATATTATGTCTTTTCTTATACATAATAACACTATACATGTAGTTTAATGGCTACTTGACTATAAGCTCCACTGAGCCTGCGGAAAGACTGAAATAAAATGGTTAAAGTAATCAAACCAATTGCCTTTACGTCTCAATTCGTCCCAACATGTAAACCTTCAAATCTCATTCAATCAAATTAAATTGTTTTCGAAGAGCCTATATATAAAGCCTGAATGTGCTTTCTAAGAACCAAGACATTGAATGTGAAAAGACAAACGCAATGGACATACACGAATTAAGATGTTCCCTCCCACACTTTGCATCCTTGGTAACTTTATATCATAGAATTTTTTATCATATAGAATCGAGTAAGATTTGCGGAGACACATAACATTCCTCTGGAAGGTGTGTGGTCCTGAGAAGGACCAATCGGAGAACGTCGAGAATGAGGATCACACACCTTTCGAGAAGAGTGTTCTCCGCAAGTCTTACCCAATTCTATGTGAAATACTCAAACATTCGTGTCTGCTTCTGTGGCATCAGAAGATGACTGTAGAGGTACATTGTTTGGGACATGGAAGTGTGGAAATGAACATGCCCGACTGAAATTTCCTCGGCTTGAAGGACGAGGGATGTCCTCTACTCGAACGGCATTGGTGTTAACAATGAAATTGCCAGGCCCTGTAGAGGGACCAGGGATATCCTCTACTGGAACGGCACGGGTGTTAACGATCTTTTCATCAATAATCATTTCCAATGGATTGTTCAAATGGACTACTTTGGTAGACGTTTGTTTCGAGAATTTGCCTCTGAACGGTAGTTTCAACTTATTGTTGGTTCCTTGGATTGATGCAACTGGTTTTGTTTTAAGACCACCACAAGGACCAACACGTGCGGCATTATGGTGTTTGGCCGCGCTGACGGGATGGAGATCGGTATCAATGTTGATTGTGATGTTGTAGCACCTGCATCCACAGCAACAAGGAAGCAACTTCATATCATTCTTGAATTTCTGGTTGAAGACAACGTAGATGATGGGGTTGTATATGGCTGATGATTTGGCGCAGAGGATTGCTACATACGTCATAGACGTCAATTCCGATGCGTCACGTACAAATGCCATGAAAGACAGAACGGCATACGGAGTCCATGCCAATACATACGCTATGGTTACAGCTATTGACGACTGTATGGAAGTAATAATAAGGAATCAGGCGTATGAGGATTATTGGAAGACCAAAACCAAAATAGGATTAGATTTCGTACAAATTATTATAATTTGTTCACACGTTTTTTTCGCTTTAGGATATACATGTACAAGTAGGGAAGTGGGGATTGAGAGAAAAGTGGGTGGGGGAATAGATGAAAGCGGGAAAATGTAAGAAAGGGAGGAGAGAAACAAAAAGGAGAAAACGTGCGGCTGGGGCGACGATTTTTCATTGGGGGGGGGGGGGGGGGGGGTGCGCCCCGCTCCCCTGCCTACACCACTGGATGCGTGATCAGTGATTCGCCAAATCCAGAGAAAAAAATGTATGATGCAGACTAACAACTGAGGTGAATAAAGTCTCATCAAATAACCACAGGAGAAACTGACTGAATTTTAAAGTCATTGAAAAGTTAACAAAGAAAAATTGACTGGAGCGGGATTCGAACCGGCGACCTCCTGAATACCGTACAGGCGCTCTACCCGACTGAGCCATCCAGCTCATTCCCCTATCATACAGCGAATGCTTACATTCCAATTGCTCAATTATACACTGACTAAATCTGGACGTAGATTAGACACTCTTTCCTTTCATTTGTTAGTAGCCTACTTTAATCATAATTAAGGCCTACCTTAATCAAGCGAACTTCCACAGAGAAGTTTGTGAAGTGGTTCGTACGTACTCGAAGCACTCTCCTTCGATATCTAAACATCTCTTTAGTTATGGCGGTATAACAAAGCACCAACACCAACAAAGGTAAAGTGAAGCAAAATATGAATACGCATATCAGATATGCCTGGTCACTTGGTATCCTGCTTGCCCAGTCCAGTGTACATGAGGTGTGGAATGGCTCTTTGGCATATCTGAAAATGATAATAATAGGTATACAATAATTGATTGGAGTTAGGAGGACTTTACGTTTCGATCCGACCAGGATCTTTATCAAAGTCGTAAAAGACGTAACGTACCTACTCCAGCCAATGATGGGTAAAATCGACCAGAATAAACAATAACCCCAAACTGCGACGACAACTTTCGGCATTTGTCCGGTAAAAAAAGTCTCTCCTGCATGAAAATAGAATCCAAAACTCCGTATCAATCATGATATTATGGTTAGGTTGGGGTTTTTTTTACACGTAAGTCTTGCTTTACAGTTATCAGATTAAGACTGAACCGATGCAAAATTGTCAAGTTGAAGCATTATTGGCACTCAAGGTATATCACAACAACCTGTTTATAATTATGTCATTCTTGATTGGGGTCAAACATAATTATATGAATAATTATTTTTGATATATTTACACAACGGGCTTTAAATCTCGTGGATGGAATAATCACTTGGCATTTTCACCTATAATACAAGGGAGGGGCTCATCCCGGGGAATGGATGTTCTCGAGATAACTCTGTGTCAGGGTTCATACTAAAATAAATTATAAAGCTTTTTCTATAAAACTTTCCATTCGTGTTATCCGCCGAGGACAAATGATATTTAAATCAATTGTGAATGCACTGATTTAATTACCGTGGCGTTTTCTGCAAAGTCTCCAATATCGGCCAAGAGCAATTACAGACAGCGTTGTCATACTGTTCAGACCAAACAGAAATCCGCAAAACCCGTACCAAGTACATCCAGTGTCTCCGAATGCCCACTGTAAGGAAGGAGGAAAGACAGAAATAAAGAAACAAATAAACTAAGAAACAAACCAACAAACAGACAGACAATTAAACAACTTAACAAAGCAAAACCTGTACCTGTACCTGTACACCCAGTTTCTCCGAAGGCCCAATGTAAGACTTTTGAATCAGTTCAACGGGTACTTTATTGTCTCAATACATGAACATCAAAAAGATTGTTCCAATTAATACACATTAACTATTACAAAAGAAACAAACAAAGAAACAATTAAACACCCCCAATATCTTGAAATGCTTACCTTATCAAGAAACCCTGATATAGAGGCTAAAGGATAACCAGTCAAAGAGACTAGTAGATCCGATACTGCAAGATTCACCGTCAGGTAGTCAAGTTGTTTCAGTTTCTTGCGCTTACGGATTGCAAAGAGGAGAACAGCACCATTGCCGATGCAGGATATAATGACTGTGAATTGAAAAATAATTATGTTGCTCAACATGGTCAAAACTAAGACGAATATCATCATATTATCATCAATATTGGCAACAAAGTGATTATGATTACAATCATATGAGGTCTGAGAATTACATAATATGAATTCATGACCGTAGTTGATTAAGATTATTAATATTCATGACTGTAGTTTATGTTTTTCATTTTCAATTGAAATGGTAAAGTTAAAGGTAGTATCAGACCAAAACAGAAATGTTCACAGATTTACGTATAACTTACAGGGTATGAAGATGGTTGTGGTAGAAACCTACCGTTAAAATTGTTCCGCTTGAAATTGTGTATTTATTCAGAATTTAGTAAAACAATGACCGAAAATCTTTTTTATCTTTTAAAAGATCAAAAATAAAAGAGAAAAGACTTTAAAAATACTGCGGTTGTTTTTCACTGTTTTCTCAAAAAGTGGGAACCTTACGGAACTGAAATTTTCACAGATGACTGTTGCTGTATCTTCCTTGATATTTGTGCCCATGAATATGTATTTCTTTGATAAAAACCAAAGTATGATAGTACCTTTAACGGCTTTTTCAACGGCTCATCTTTTCAAAGTAATGATTGTTTATATGTGGAATTGTAAGAATAATTCCATGAGGTGACAGATCGCCTCGAGGAATGGAACATTATTTTCATCTACGAATTTTGTATTGACTAAATAAATGAATGAAAACAGTACCTTACAAATCTAGCGATACATTCTGTAACAAACAATTTAAACAAACAGCATCAGCGCAAAGTAGCAGTGACATTATACCAGGCGCGGTTCTAGAGCCAACATTTTGGGGGGGCTAGAAGAGCCATTATTTTTGGGGGGGCTAGAAGACCCAATATTTTGGGTTCTTCTAACACTCGCTTCTGCTATGTCTTATTAGGGGTCGAAAAACGTGCACATTATAGCCCACACAACGCGTTTTTATGTAATTGGCGCTTAATAACTGAAAAAATATAGTATTTTCAAGAAATTTTTTTTCACTTGCAATTTTTTTTGGGGGGGGCTAGACACAATTTTTGGGGGGCTACAGCCCCCCTAGCCCCCCCCCCCCGGAGAACCGCGCCTGCATTATACCAAAATAAGCTGTCTTTTATAATTACATGTACTTACTGATTAATAAGATGACGATGCCAGAAATAATCCCTGGTAAAGCGGATACGTCGGGCACAGGCGTGTTGGTCATAATTACTGCTGGAATTCGTGTACAGGGTTCCAATCTGGTAATTTCATTCAAATGAGATTGCAACCACAATTCGCGGTGGGTGGGAAAAGGGATTTGGGTTTGTAGAGCAAATGAAAATTAAAATATTTTGGCTTTATGTTTGGGGGAAACAAATTAATGATAAAACCACGTAGACGGCATTCAAAGCAAATACAGATACAGATACAGGTTACACAGATACAGGTAATACGTACCTTATTTATCAAAGTAAAAGATGTAAAATGGTTAGAAAATAAATTGTTGAAACGAGAGCGCAGAGAATGAATGCAATGGCGCCGAAGCTCATTAGTTAATCACGTTACACGGATTGGTGTTGATAGAATCTTCGCCTGTCAGTCACGTCTAATGCATCACATCAAAGTCTAATTTTATACAATGTAGGCATAATAGTCTGCCCCACTGAATCAATTCAGTGATTGAATTGGGATGTTTTTCCACGAAACAGCGATGTTTATTCTTCCCACTCATTGACATCACATTCTTCCTTGTTGTACTTTTATACTAATATAGCAACCTAACCTTGCATTTGTGCGGTATCATGATGTTCCGTTCGTTGTCATGGTTACTGGTGCCGTCCTTTGTGCTATAATGCCTCAGCTGCATGGGCAGACGGATGTACATGTAATTAGCGATGACCACCACGTAGCCCGTCCTCCTTAATGATTGTGCGTGTTGTTTTGATCTTTCTTTCAAGATTGTAAGTCATGTTCCCACCGCGTGAGCTTGA
The DNA here is from genome assembly GCA_963971285.1 of Astropecten irregularis. Taxonomy (NCBI): domain Eukaryota; kingdom Metazoa; phylum Echinodermata; class Asteroidea; order Paxillosida; family Astropectinidae; genus Astropecten; species Astropecten irregularis. The sequence goes on from OZ020253.1 coordinate 20,564,179, forward strand.
TCCTCCTCAAGCAGAACTGATCCAGTCTGAAAGGTCAGAGCAGAGTTGAAATTATTTGCTGAGAGGGGGAGAGAGAGAGCGAGGGGGAGGGACGTATTCAATATCGCCAAAGGCGGCATTGTTCCAATTGTGTATAATATTAAAGACCTTTTGTTCATTAAAGACCTTTGTTTATCATAGATAAATGATTAAGACAGGATACTGAAACGAACGACCGAAAAATTACAAATAGGCCTAATGCATGATGTGTAATTATGTACACCGTAGTACACGTACAGTAAACGCCTTCAGTATAGGCCTATTAACAACATAGGGAGACCAGTTTTCGTTAAGTCAGCGAAGGTTAGGGCGACCATTGTACTCAGGGAGACATTTGTAGGTCGTCTTAACGTCCTAGCTACCTTTAATACACATTCTTACCGTCCAAATGTTAATATAAGACAGAGATCTAAGGCTCTCCATACGAACATAATATTTTAATGTCAATTTCAAGTTAATTGGTTTGGATGTTTATTGTGTATGTGTAGAAATAGGTAGGCCTAAGTAAGTAAATAATAACATTGGTCTGCGGCTGAAAGGGAGGGGGGGGGGGTGCTAGGGGTGCTAGGGGTGCAACTCCCACCCCCTCTAGATCCGCCATCATATAATTATAGTATTCAAAGTTACGCGCGTGCGCATGTCGGATATGCAGTGAATGCATGTCGGACATAAGCCGGCGTCGGCTGCGATTGGTCAGAAGCAAATTGGGGCGGGGGTCTTTATAATACAATGTCTATAAATATGAGGCATCGTGTTTAGTCAAGTTAATTTTAATGCATTTTATATACAAAAAAAATGTGTGGCATAAAAGACATTGAAAGAGTTTTTAATTTGGAAGTTTAACAATGTCTGTCAACAACATTTGTTTGGAAACATTCGGCGGACCATACCAACAAGCCTGTGTTAAAATTTGAATTAGGTATACAAACATAACGTTGATAATTAAAGGGCGGCTGCAGTGCTTTTTTTAGTGAGGTTATTTTATTGCCTTCATACAGAGAATATACTGACAGATAATGAATGGCAAGTCTTATTTTGGTTTCAAACCAGCATTTGGTTTTCCCTTGAATGGCTTTGTAAAACGGGGGATTTTCATGTATTATACTCATGTAGGGAACCAACAGCAAAAATATAATGAAAAAACATAAGAAATGAAGAGGCAAACTTGACCCACAGAAATGGTTTGGTAAAAAAATTACACCACCAGTTCAGTGAAAGGAACATATTCGGCAAAATAAAACCCATGAGGAGGAAAAGGTCTGTCAGAAAACCTTTAAAACAACCGCAACTTTCTGTGCACAAATCAATTGGGTTTTTGCTCTCAGTTCCCCAGATGACATCACAGTTTTGCTCATGAATATGGAAATGCTAATTAGCATACAAACCAAAAAACCTGATTTTAACCCTCAGTCAGTGTGAGGAACAGGGTAAAATCACAGTCCCCATGTACAGTTTTTTTATTGGTACATGTTCAAGCCATAATGTTCCCATTGCAGAGACCCTTTAATGTACTATCAGGGACACCGTCAAAAGATTTTTCCTTGCACTACTTTTGGAGCAAGGAGTGACCTTCGATCTTTACAATCCTCGGTAGGCCTTATGTGAAACTGGGTAGAGTACACTTATGGTAATTTGTATAATACGTCATCAGGTCATTAATAAGTGCGAGCTTATGAATCATTCATTACAGTTTTTTCATACATGATTATAAAACTAATTCTGTTAAATAATTATTAACTCGTGGCGCCCCAACAGTTTATATAAACTTGAATAAAGCTAGTTGTCTGTGAACATTTCTGTTGTAACCAATCCTGTGATGTGGAGTTCCTTAGGCTTGGCCTATGCACTTTCTGTGTCCTCTCACACAATTTTAATTTCGTTTCATCTTGGAGTTATAGGGTTAAATACCCCCAGGGCCCGGGGTCGACACCCATGGAGAGCCTGACGAAATGCCATAATAATGACAAGGAGAACATAACCATAGAGATACATTTACTATTTAGTATGTATCTCTATGACAAGAACATATAATTAAAGATACACATAACATTAATAAAGACATGTATCTATTTCTACCTCCATGGCGCTACCGCGCCGACGTTCCAATGTGATGAATATTCATAAGACCTTTGTAGCCAATGACATTACGTAAGTGTACTCTAAGCATTGGGATATAATTCTTTTAATTCCATGTCCAAGATGGCGCCGGTGTTGAGTAAAGTATTTTCCAGCCGGGTTTCTGCCGTAGTTGTCACTGGGGCTTTTCTGGTTCACTACATCAGGAAAAATCGCAAGAAAGCAAATATCCGTAGGGTGGAAAGGTTAGTTGATAAATTAAAAGATAATTTAGGACTAAACTAACGCTAGGGGAAAAATTCCACTGACGACCATCACAATTCACATGCATATCACTTGTCATGCTTGTGCCGGCTTTTTGTGCACAATGTCTATGGAACCAGCAGAACTAGTATGGGCTATGGGTCAGCGGAGCTGAGGGCGTTTTCAGATAAATGGCTCCCGCTGCGGAGATTTGAAGTAGGCCTAACTTAGTTAGTAACTAGTGGGCCTACTACTACTAACAGTTAGAAGAATTAAAGATTAGATGGTGATACTGTTAACATTTTTCTGACTGAAGTGAAATGCTGTTTTTATCCAGAAAAGAATAAAACCAATGACCAAAAACCATTTTGATATTTTAAAGATCTGAAATAACGGTGAAAAGACTTAAGAAATATTGTGGGTGTTTTTCATTCTTTTCTCAAAAAGTGGGCACTGTATGGGACTGAAAATTTCACAGATGACTGTTACTTGATCTTGCTTATCAGGGCTCAAATTTTGTTTAAAAGCTCGTCTAACGTTAGAAACTGAAGCATTTTACTAGACCTGAACTATTTTCACTAGGCCTATATGGCATTCATGTACAGGAAAACCGTAATTCTATGCAACGGTCACAAATCATCAATTTAGGAACAATTTTATTTGTGCGAGAAAAACAAGACTAGACAGCCGGACTAGTGCAGTACACACTTTACTAGACCGACACTGAAATCACTAGACTCGGTCCACGGTCTAGTGGATATCTTGAGCCTTGCTTATTTGTGCACACGAATCTGAATTTCTTTTACAAAAACCAAAGTATGACTATGATATTACTTTTAATACCTAAATGGCACTATTGAACCATTTCTCCTTGATCAAATCAAAGCCATGAAGCGCACATGTACAGTTTGGTACTGGTGATGTTACAAACCTTGGATGAAAGATTTTTCATTGAAACTTAAATCTGTCTTAAAATGTTCTTTTTCAGTGTGGCAGATTTACCAGCCAGTGTAGATGTAAGTACACATAAACTGAATTAAAGAAGGCCTATAGATGTCACTAACATCACTGATTACATACATGTACATGCATGCATAATTTTCCTTCAACATTTGAAATTTGTAGACTGGCAACTAGCTTTGTATGCGTGACAGGGCAGGCTTTATCGCATACTGGTACATAGTTATGTAATAGAAGGCAGCATTGCCTTGTTTATAATGAGGGAAAATTATATATTCTTCACTAGGCCTTTTCACACTACAGGTATAACATTTTTAATGTCAAGAGTTGAATTCGTACACGGGACCACCCTGTGCCAACTCTTCAAAGTTTTGGTCATTATGTGCACAGTTCAGTAGGATACATGAATTGAGTCAGAAAGCTCATAAAACCTGTGTTATTTTCTTTTGTCAAATCTTTTTGGATGTCAGAAGGATTAGGTTCTACATTCCTTCAGGAGCAGGCAAGAAAAAAAAACACATTTTAAAAAGACCATGCCTGACTAGTCAGTTGTCAATTACCCGTATTTAATTGGTTATTTCTTTACTCCTCCCTTTTATATTGCAGGAGCAACCTATCGTGAAAAAGTCCAAAAAAGACAGGGCAGCAGTTGACATCGTTTTCTTGAAGTAAGCCATCCTGAGTTTGCCCCAAAAGATAAAAATTTGTTTACAAATACATGTACATTGTATCCAATTCTTTAACCTTAACCCAGAATGTATACAGGCCACGTTACCTTTCAGCGTTGCCTGAATAAGTCCAGGTTTACTTTGCTTCAGGTACCTTATTGTCTTTGGACATGTAAGCTACCAGAATTTAGGGATAAGATGACATTTAATCATTCTGCATGGAGACAGCTAGACAGCCCAATAGACCAATCCAGTAAGCCCCTCTCACTGGAAGCCCCTCCCACTGTTCATGTGGGTAATAAATAGATGCTCCTTTCTATTGTCAGACTGTATGATATAGTTGTGCACTTCATATGTGCAGGTAATCATGTTGGACTTACGTTAATGCATTCATGTCAGACATAAACCACAGATCCCTGTCATTGGTAAAAATTAACGGGCTAGGGCTTAATGGATCCTATTACAGGTGTCAAAGATGAATGATTAAACCTATTAGAAATGATATTCTTTCTGGTATATTCCTTGCAGGCGTTTGGTTCGAGTTATTCGAGTTCTTGTACCAGGATGGTTCTCTGCAGAGGTAACTAATGCTACATGTACACTTGTCAAGAAGGATAATTAATAGTATGATCTTAAACCGACACCAAGAAAATAAAACTGGGCTACAGTGGCAATAACTAGGGCTACCAAAGAATCCTTTCTTTGGCAGCCATTGCCACTGTAGTACCTAGGCAATAACCAGGGACACCATGTCAATGACAAGGGCCGCCAAAGAATTGACAAGGGCCACCAATGCAAATTACTGGGGCATCAAGGCGATTGCCTCCACTTCATTGTTTATTTGTCAAAGCTTACTTTATGCCTGGATGAAACAAAATAAGATGTTATGAAATGAAACTGTTTTCATTGTCCAATGTTTTATAGGTAGGATACCTGGGATTAGTTGCAGTAGCATTGATGGCAAGAACATATTGCGATGTTTGGATGATCCAAAATGGAACAGCAATTGAAAGGTAATCATCTTACACATAAACAGTGAAGTCATCGAATGAAAACAAATTTCCTGTATCCAGAATTTAGCCTGTGACATCTACATCCTTTGGTCTTGCAAGGAAAGCAGTGTCAATCCCGCTGAATTCTTATATTTCTTATATTTTGTCATTTTTCTTCTTCCTGATCTTTCTTGTATCAAACATGAGAAAGAGATGGCGTTTTGAAATGGCATCTTAAAGAAAAAAGGAACCACACTTTTGGGATGAGAAACATTGTTGTTTCTGAATCATTTTGTTTTCTTCATCCCTTCTTGCAGCTCTATTATTGGTCGGGACGTCAACCTTTTTAAGAAATATCTCCTGAACTTTATCTATGCCATGCCTGCGGTGAGTTAACAATCCACATAACCTGATAGGAATGAACATGTTATTGTGATATGAACAAATTATTATTACATGTATATTGTTAATTAATATTTAACATAACAAAGGGGAGATATTCAAAGGATATTGTTTCCCTTTGTACATTTATATTAAAATGCTGTGGGTTCAAAAATGGGGAAAAGTGTCTAGTTATCGAATGTATAAATTTGTCATGCCCTTATGTGTGTGCTAACATATAACCAGATGGAGTAAGCCAATCTACATATACTCATGTTCCAAATTATAATTATAATTTTGTTGTCGTGCCAATTTAATGACTTCCTTATTCATTAGCTTTTTTCAAAGTGTTGGATTGTTTGACATCATTTGGTAATTGAATCACTTTTGCCTTGATGGAAAAACTCACATATTCTCATTTCTTTTTTCATTTCAGATTTCTCTGATTAACAACTTGTTAAAGGTAAGCTGAAATGTATTACTGCTTTCAAGTTAAATCCAAGTCTGTGCTATAGCAGCCATATTCAATTTGCTTGAGTCACAACAAATTATATTGTGTGTCATTTATGAACAAAAATAGAATATGGCTTGAATACAAATTTGAAATGTAAATTTGTGAAATCTGACTCTTTTCTCTCTCTGTAAAAACAAAATGGGAATAATATCAGAAGCATTAATTGAAGAATAACGTTTTCTTTTACAGTATGGCCTGAATGAAGTAAAGCTACGATTTAGAACACGTCTTACAACTCATCTGTATGAACAGTACTTGAAGTAAGTATTCACAGCGATAGTGTGTGTAGGATCAAGTGTCAATCCATTGATAAATTTTCTTTGTTCCATACAACTTACAAGTTGCACCAATCGCAATAAGAGACAGTGCAGAGAACACACAGTCCCATTTCAATTGAGTAACTACATAAGAAGTTCCAAGTGTGTGGTAATTTAATCATAATGTTCCTATATTACACGTTAATCCTGTTACACTATCTTATATATTGCATATCACTGATAATATCAATTTATGAGTTTGGCGTTGAAGTTCAGCAAATGATTCTTATTGTATTTTGACAGGGGGTTCACGTACTATAAAATGAGTAACCTAGACAATCGGATTGCTAATGCTGATCAGCTGCTTACTCAGGATGTGGAGAGGTTTTGTAACAGCGTCGCAGATCTCTATTCCAATCTCAGCAAGGTACATTCTATTCCCTTTGTCCTGTCTTTCACATTTGAATTCCTGTGTTTTTGTACGGCTATTACAATTTGTATTTAAGTGGCCAAGGCGATATACCATTGAGGCACCTGAAAGATGCACTCCATTACATTAGATACCACTGCCAACATGTGTGAAGTTGTTCATTGAAAGTAGTGCAGTTGCATGACTACTACAAGACATGGCTATTTTTGTATAACCTTGGTATTAAGAAGCTCTTGTGAATGTTTGCTTTCCTAATCTTTGTTTCAGAAAGTAAGATAAAGTGCATATAGCATGTTTGTAATTGGTTGCATACATATTGTTATGCATCATACAAGCAAACCTCTCATTGGTTTGTGTCTTGCATTCATTACACTAAGTGAATGTTCTTGTCATTAATGTTTCCAGCCAATATTAGATATCATGATATACATTCGAGAACTGACCAACACAATTGGAGCACAGGGTCCAACCTACATGATTGGTTATCTCTTGATGTCTGGAATGATTTTGACAAGGTACGCATTCTACTAATTAGGAAGAGAATTCATCTTTATTTACAGTTTGTACCTTTCTCAAATTATTAGGTGAGAGGGAGACGACCGTTTATGGATGGTCATCAATTGGTCCTTCCTCCAGGACTTTGTTAATAGAATGCCTTAGCAAACCAATTTCTAAGCACAGAAAACTTTTGCTTGACAGTAAAACCAGGTACGAAACAAACAAATTTTTAGGTAACTAAGAAATCTTGTCCAATAGTGTACTCTATCTAGTCATTGTCAATGTTGATAAATAATAGATAATTCTAGTGAGTTTTTTTTGTTGCTTCTTTTTCAAATAAAACAATTTTTCTTGTTTGTAGGTTACGTAGGCCTGTTGGCAAGATGACAGTTGAAGAGCAGCGTTATGAAGGAGAGTTTCGATATGTCAATTCTCGACTTATCACGAACAGCGAGGAGATTGCTTTCTATCAAGGCAATAAGAGAGAGCAGAGGAACATTTACCATGCCTTCAACAAACTGGTCAGAACCAATGATTAGTTATCTAGTTAATTGATGATCCTTAAGCTGCTATTGCTGCTTAATATAATTTATGTGTATCATTTATGGGTTCTGATGCTTGGCAATAATTATCTTGGGTTATAGCTTCTGATAGCCATTGCTGACCTGAGCAAAGATAGATTATATCTGAGCAAAAGATATAGATTATAAACGCATCATAAAGCTGGATTGAGGTTATAGTACTAGTTCAGCAGTTAATGGGATACATGGCTTCTGACTGTTAAATCTCAAGCAAATGTACTTAACTGATCACTGACTGATTTCAGCTCAAACCTGCTTTTGAAACTTGCTTTTAAAATACACCATTTTGATTTATCCTTGATGATCTCCTCTCCATTAGGTGAATCATCTACGCTCTTTCATCTTTTTCCGCTTTTCCATGGGCTTTGTGGATAACATCATTGCTAAATGTGAGTGTCAAGAAGCTTTGATCTTTGATCATTTACAAAACATACTCATGTGATTTGACTTCTTTTTTCAGATCTATAAGAGGGCAATCTCCAGGATTGTGGATCTTTTCTCACTCTTTTTAGCAAGTTTAATTGTTATCCTAAAAAAGAATTTCAATTAATAAGCTTGTCTTGTTGGAGAGAGCCGTACACAACATTAAGATTGTGAAAATTTTTCAGTTATTTCGTCTTGCTTGGTAGCTTAATTTCTTCATAATAGTCTTCACATTTTCAGAATTGAAACCAAACAAGTTTAAGTTTCATTTGTGTTTTAAATCAAGTACCGGTATCATTTTTTGAAAACAATTTTAACATTTGAAACATATGTTTGTTAAAGAACCGGATTATATTCTCCTTTGCTCTCTAGACTTTGCAACAGTTGTCGGCTACCTTGTAGTCAGCCGCCCCTTCCTGAATCTAAGCCATGCCCCTTTCAAGGGCAAGAGCCACTCATTCATAATGCAGGTAAGTGGATTGGGGAGGGGGGTTGGTTTGCATTTCTGCAATTTTGTTCAATCCTCTTTCTGTAGAGCATTGTTGAATTGGACAGACCTTATTTTAGTGCGCACTGTGCAATCCCTTAGTTGTTTTTATTTGTTAGTTTTCATACTAGGCTTTTATTTTTTTATTATAAATAAATATATACCCATACTACTAATCCATTTATAAAGTACTTAAAGGTAGTATCATACTGACTGTTACTGTATCTTCCATGATATTTGTGGCCATGAATCTGCATTTCTTTGACAAAAACCAAATTATGATATTACCTTTAATACATGTAGGATTGTTTCAAAGTGCAACATTGACTGTGTACACCATTGACTGTCTACAAATTATTTACCAGAACTTAAGTGAATACATGAATTACAATTCTTGTTCTCTTTTTAATAAATCATACAATGTATAACATTGAAATGAGATAAAACAAACAAGGAGTAAGATGGTGTGCACCTCCTTTGACTGACTCAATTTGACTGAGTTTGAGTGGAATACAATTTACTAACCTTTAGTGTTTAGTGTGAGTTGTAGATCCTTATCACTTCACAATGGTGAGATTTATGTAGCACTTCAAGACTAACCAAGGTACAAACTTCATAAGCTTTCATAGTTTACTTCCTCCATGGTTTAATCTTCATCAGATGTGATAAGGTATAACATCATCAACATGGGTACATTGGTAGGGAATCATTGGTAGAGTACTCAAGCATGTCCAAACAAAAGGGGGCATGCTTTGTGTCATAAAACCACAGTCTTTATTGAGTCCAGAGTCAATGCAGTCCAGCCTGTGGATTATCTTTTGTTCCTCTGCTTCTCTGTCCATTCTGGTTTTGGGCATTCTGGGTTTGAAGTTCTTTAGTTTGAGCACAGCAACTCTCAGGTCAGGGATTGAATGGCCAGGGATCAATATTGAAGGGTTGGGACACTGGCTTCTCTACATCCTGGTGTCCAATGTCAAACCTCTGGCCATTAATTGACCAGTTGCTGTATTGACTCACCAGTTTGACCATTGTACAGGGCTCATCTGGGGCATTGCTGACAACTGATAGCATAGACCACATTGGAGGAGTTGCAGGTGTGTGATCCCTTGATTGTGATTTTTGTGAAGGGTGCATTATTATGGCCAGTTATGGAAGTGCTGGTGTCTATGTAGTGACAATTTGGGCATCTTGGGGTTTTGCAAGGGCATGTTCCATTGTTGGCAGGAGGGGTAAGAATGCTCTTGACAAGATGAAGATTGTGGGGGGCATAGGTGGCAAGTCCGTTAGGCACTCGCCTCTCACCAATGTGGCCCGGGTTCGAATCCGGCCTGGGTCATATGTGAGTAGAGTTGTGCATTGGTTCTCTCCTATGCTACGAGGGTTTTTCTCCAGGTGATCCGGTTTTCCTCCCTCCACAAAAATCAAACACTTTCGATCTCAGGCTGTACTCCGTGATCCTATATGGGTTAATGTGGCTGGCAGCCAAGGGCGCCGATGAACAAAAGATAATCCACAGACTGGACTGCATTGACTCTGGACTCAATAGGGGCCGTGCTTTCATGTCACACTTACTACCAGTTATGACTTATCATGCTCCCTTTTGTTTGGATATGCTTGATTGCTTTATACCTGTTTATATACTCATGTTGATGATGTTTCACTTCATTACCGGTACATCTGATGAAGTAGTTAAGGTCATGTCGTTTTTACCTTAAATAGTTACATGTAGTCTTTAAGTGCTATCTAAATTTTTACCATTCACTTCACAATATTTAACCTCCAATCCTGTCTATGAATTCCTAATTACATTCACTCTAACAATCCCTTTTCCATTGATTTCTTCTACACATCTCACTCTAACTCCCTTTAATACCCCAAATGTTTCCAGTCTAAGTCAGCGCCTCTCCATTCAATAAGATGGTAAGACGGTAAATTTGCCGCTCTTTATAAACTGCTGCAAACTGCTCATCAACCAAAATAATAAACTGAAATATATGAAATGCTTGGAGTTAGAAGGGCCTGACGTTTTGATCCGAGCAATTTCCGCTCAAATGCCTTTCAGAAAAATCCTGCAAGGATCGAAATGTCAGGCCCTCTTAACTCCAAGTATTATGTCTGTCAAATACTGAATTTAAAAGCAGTGAGGAAATATGGGCAAGTAAAGCTCTCAAGCAATAGAGCATTTCAAGTGACTTACACTTTGTTCGTTCATCCACCATTAATGCCACAGACATATTACAAGGCAGGCTACATGATTTTGCGCATGTCGCAAGCAATTGGTCGCATTGTCCTAGCTGGACGTGAAATGACCCGGCTTGCAGGGTAAGTAAACATCTTCAAAACTAACCCCAATCCACCCTAAAAACAAAATGAAACCTTCAAAGTAAAATGCACTCATCTGCTATGTGGAAGCTTTCAGTTTGTTTGATTGGGGGGTTGGATGTTCTTGCTACATAAAACACCAAAATGCAAGCCAGTCAGTAGCATCATTGGTAAAATCCCCATATTAGCCTCTGGGTAACAAGCTTTGAAATATGTGTTTGATATACTCTTTTTGGTTTTTACCTTTGACAGCTTGTGAATTTGAAATGAAATGAAAAAAAAAGAACAGGACCCGTAAATCAAACACATATTTTCTGCAGGCTTCATACCCAGAGGCTAGTGTGGTTCCTGGACTCCTTGACAATATTCCCATTACTTTGTTCAATAATTAGGAGTATTACCAGGCAGGTCGCATGCTGCTTCGTATGGCTGAGGCCGTCGGGCGCATTGTGCTCGCTGGTCGAGAAATGACCCGATTGTCAGGGTGAGTCAGTACTTTTCCCACATTTCACATTTTGCTTTTGCTTCTCAAGGTTTCATTTTGTGTTTTTGTTTTACCTCTTTATGTACCTGGTAAATTTAAAGGTTTCCAGGGATTTATTTTCACTTTTCACTATTATGCCATTGGATAGTGAAATCCACTGTACAAAATAAAGATCAGAATTTCCTCATTTTTTGTAAGACCAAGTTGCATGCCTGGGTTTTCCTCTTCACATTCTATTTATATTACAATGTCTCATACAAGACATATTATTGTCATTTTGTAAATCAATTTTACATAAAGTGGCCACTGAAATGTTAATTGAAAATTTGAATTCCCCTTTTGCACTGATGTGGTGCCTGTAACAATGCAATTCTCAGAAATATGTGTTCAGATCCTTGGTCTGTGGAATTCATATGTTGACTAAGGATGTGCCATCAATGAAGTCAGGGTACTAAGCACATTCAATCTTAATTTGTAATTAGCTCTTTGAATGATACATTGGTTGGCCAATTGGGCAGATTTGTCAGGTCCTTTTGATTAAAAGAAACATCACGTTACAATTTATTTGATTTCTTGCTGAATGATTTACACCACAAAATGCCAATCTTGTGTGATAATCTGCCATACGTGGAAGGCAGATATATCTCATTGTACATTGGCAGTGGTTACCCGCTACCCATACTGACTGTCATTTACCCTTTGATTTGCAGGTTCACCCAGCGAGTCACTGAGCTGATGACCGTTCTAAAGGACCTGAATGGTGGACGCTATGAACGGACAATGATCCGAGAGGCCAAAGGTCAGGAACCATTCTTACTGACCCAATCCCAAAGTGACCCCAAATCTGACCCTGAAATACTAGGTGAAAATCAGTGCATATATATTCTCTACTGAGTTGAGGCTGAAGAAGGTATTTGAACTGATTAATTAATGCGGAGCTCTTTTTGACTTGGTTTTTCCATTTACTCAGCAGACTCTGATAGTGAGGATGACAGGGAACCATTGGTGCCAGGCAGTGGTAAACTCATTCACCAGGATCACATTATAGAGTGAGTTCTTAGAACCCTCAGACCTATTTGTCTTATTGATACTTCATTGCATCTGTGCTTTGCATTAGTTTGCTTTCTTTAAACCATAAATTGTCAGCTCAGATGATGGAAGTCTCATAAATACACAGACTGAGAAACCCAAAACTTCCCTCCATGATTAAGGGAAATATTTATGATCAGATGTTATTGATGAATAGGAAAGCCTTAACAGATTGTCCAGCTATGTCAAGATGTTGCCAAATTGAACAGGAACCATGTTTAGTGCTCATTTTTTCTTTGTATTGTTCATTTTGTTTGTGCAATTAGATTCAAGCAAGTACCATTGGTAACTCCAAATGGAGACGTCCTTGTGAGGGAGATGACCTTTGAGGTCAAATCTGGAGTCAATGTCTTGGTGTGTGGACCCAACGGCTGTGGCAAAAGTTCTCTATTCAGAATACTTGGAGAGGTATGCAGAGACGTAACCCTGAGACTGTTTGTGTTATCCATACTTAGCTCATTTTGTTTTCATTCAAACTTTCTTGAATCTTGCAATATTATCTTTGAGATTGTGTGAAGGATTGGGACTAGAAATAAATAGAAATAACAGCAATTGTAAACAGTTCAATTTACTGAGCTTTGGCTCCCAAATCATATTTGATTATTTGTTAATGTCTATTTTTTGTCCTTCTTCAGTTGTGGCCCTTGTTTGGAGGAACAGTAATTAAACCGGAAGCCAAGAAATTATTCTATGTTCCTCAGGTGAGATACAGGATCTATGAATTTGGAGTACATTTACTTACTACTGATATTATAGGGAATAAGAATATTGCAAAAACGGTTTGTGTAATAGGTATTTTATTACATTATATTGTGTTTGTTTAATGCCATCGATATTACTGAAATGGAATTTGTCGTAGGAATACAATTACATGAACGATATGTGCAGTAGGAATATTATGCATGAAAAGAGTCCATGTAATGGGAACAGGTGGGGACCATGTATTTTGTTTAGTGTTACTGGTTTATGAGTCATGTTAATATTACATTGATTTCCATAGCTTTTATGATATGTGAACAAGGTTTAATGATTTGCATGTCATATTTGCTTTAAACATCTTTCCTTTTATTTGAGGATGAATTGTTTAATGACATTTCATTTTTTCTAACAAACTATTTTTCATAATTTGTTGAATATGTTTTTGTTTTGGCAGAGACCGTACATGACACTTGGCACCTTAAGAGATCAGATCATCTATCCTGATTGTAAGGAAGACATGATCAGAAAAGGCATCTCAGATCAAGACTTGGAGCAGTCTATAACACAGGTAGGCTGGTTGTTAGCAGTCTATAACACAGGTAGGCTGGTTGTTAGCAGTCTATAACACAGGTAGGCTGGTTGTTAGCAGTCTATAACACAGGTAGGCTGGTTGTTAGCAGTCTATAACACAGGTAGACTGGTTGTTAGCAGTCTATAACACAGGTAGACTGGTTGTTAGCAGTCTATAACACAGGTAGGCTGGTTGTTAGCAGTCTATAACACAGGTAGGCTGGTTGTTAGCAGTCTATAACACAGGTAGGCTGGTTGTTAGCAGTCTATAACACAGGTAGGCTGGTTGTTTATAGCAGTCTATAACACAGGTAGGCTGGTTGTTAGCAGTCTATGGCACAGTACAGGTAGGCTGGTTGTTAGCAGTCTATGGCACAGGTAGGCTGGTTGTTAGCAGTCTATAACACAGGTAGACTGGCCGTTAGCAGTCTATAACACAGGTAGGCTGGTTGTTAGCAGTCTATAACACAGGTAGGCTGGTTGTTTATAGCAGTCTATAACACAGGTAGGCTGGTTGTTTATAGCAGTCTATAACACAGGTAGGCTGGTTGTTTATAGCAGTCTATAAAACAGGTAGACTGGCCGTTAGCAGTCTATGGCACAGTACAGGTAGACTGGCCGTTAGCAGTCTATAGCGCATTATCCTATAATGCTGTCTTGAGGTTTTCTGCCATAAAGTAAGTAAATTTTGTTTCCTTGCAGGTTCAACTGAGTAACATCTTGGAGCGTGAGGGTGGATGGGATGCTGTTCAGGATTGGATGGATGTACTTAGTGGTGGAGAGAAGCAACGAGTAGCTGTAAGTACACATAAGTTTATGCACGCAGTTCCTCGCTAGAAACATTGATAAAATATCCAGAGTAAATTTGCTTCTCCTGAAACCTACTGAAAAATGAAAGCCCATGTAACCTAGCCAATGATCAAAGCCACTGAAAGTAGGTAATGTTCAAAGCTCCTTGGAAACTAGCCAATGAAAGCCCATAGCCAATGATCAAAGCCACTGAAAGAAGGTAATGTTCAAAGCTCCTTGGAACCTAGCCAATTAAAGCCCATGTAACCTAGCCAATGATCAAAGCCACTGAAAGTAGGTAATGTTCAAGGCTCCTTGGAACCTAGCCAATGAAAGCCCATGTAACCTAGCCAATGATCAAAGCCACTGAAAGTAGGTAATGTTCAAAGCTCCTTGGAACCTAGCCAATTAAAGCCCATGTAACCTAGCCAATGATCAAAGCCACTGAAAGTAGGTAATGTTCAGGGCTCCTTGGAACCTAGCCAATGAAAGCCCATGTAACCTAGCAAATGATCAAAGCCACTGAAAGTAGGTAATGTTCAAAGCCCCATGTAACATAGCCAATGTAACATAGCCAACGATCAAAGCCCCATGCCTAACTTTCTTGGGTTTCCAATTGCAGATGGCTCGCCTGTTTTACCACAAACCTCAGTTTGCTATCTTGGATGAGTGCACCAGTGCTGTCAGTGTGGATGTAGAGGGCTTTATATACTCCCATGCTAGAGAGGTATGTTCTCCTTTAATATGATGGGGCTACTCTTATCAGAAACTACATACATGTGGGACCAATGATTCTAGTCAACATTTAAGTTCTGTTTAGACTATATGCATCATACAAACGTTTCTGTATAAAGCCATAATGAGCCTGCTAGTATTGAAAGTTATTTGAAACACGTCAGGCCCTTGAAGGTGGTTGAAGGGCAATAATTTATGTGCATTATTATATCTCCCCCACAAATAAATCAATTATATCCAAGCATTTTATTAATTTCAGGTCAATATTTTGGCTGATGAGCAGTTTGCAGCAGTTTATTACTTGTATTGTTTCTGTATGAAGATTGATTTACATAGGGAAACCAAAGAATTACTTCTTTTTTGATAAAATAAGCTGTTTAAGTCTAGCATTTACCTTATACATGTACTTTGGTTTTATTGTCTTCCAGGTTGGAATTACTCTCTTCACTGTCTCTCACAGGAAATCACTATGGAAACATCATGAGGTCAGTGGAGTTAGAAGATCTTTTTCTCTTATAGATACTATAACTATCATACTTTGGTAGCACACCAAAACAGAAATTAAAACTCCTGTGAAAAGATTTTAAAAACACTATGGGTGTTTTTCACTGTTTTCTCCAAAAGTGTGAACTGAACGGGACTGAAAATTTCACAGATGACGATTACTGTATCTTTCTTGATTTTTTCCCCACGAATCTGCATTTTTTTGACAAAAACCAAAGTATGAAAATACCTTTAAATTTATGATTAAATTGCCTTTGTATTGAAACCGCCAGGAAAGAATCCTTGTTGAATTAGTGATTGAAGAACATCACCTCACTAAATACCTGTTCTATGGCTTCTCTGAATGTGCTAGTGTATACATGTACAGTATATGCTTGTCAGAAACAGAGTACCAACATAAGTTATCTACATCAGTCATATTGAACATATGCATTAAATGCACATGTAGAGTGCTAGATGTCCAACATTATGTCATGATTAACTTGAATAACATTTGTTTGTGTTTTCTTGACAGTATTACCTGATGTTTGATGGGCGTGGAGCTTATGAATACAAACCAATTGACAAGGAAACTATTGAGTTTGGATCCTAAACCTTGAGCATTTTGAGAGGATCATCTTGTTGACCATCTTGATTCCTGAGCCTCTTTGTTGATTTCATAATAATTGTTTATTTGCAATGACCACGCCCGATTCAGGCAAATACCAGCTTTTCTACGACCATTTTTATAGGATTTATTGATTTCATTTTGAGTTATTTGAATTCAGTTACTAAGGAACCTTCTCCACAAATGATTTTATGTTCAGCTGAGAATGTCACTAGCTTTTAAACTGAGAATGGTTTAGAATGTCACTCACATACATTGATACACTGTATGGGATGTCTGTGTATTCCCCTAGTCAATGACAATGTGTGATATCTTTTTACTTTGCTTGCCTGTTTGGTTTTGGTTAAGATTGGTAAAGATGAATGAATATATGATACTTTACATGATGGAGACATAATGTAGTTGTGGTACACCATGTGAATAACTCTTGCTGTCTTAGGAAAGCAAGTACATGTTCATGTAACTCACTGCAACACACTGGCTGAATCTTCCAGATTTCCATGATGCTAGATAAACCTTTTTTTTTTATAAACGTTTGTATGATTTAAAAAAAATCAGTTGAAGTCAAGAAATCTACCAGTGTAATTAGCAATTTTTTTTATCCACTTTTGCAGTCTTTCTTTAAAAAAGGTTTTATTGAAAATTACCCTTTGTTGTATTGGATCTTCCTTTTAAAATCCTGGCACAGTGGTTCTTCTCATCAGTACGTGTAGGTGTGTTACTATAGGAAGTTACTAAATACTGCAATGTACAATAATAATAATAATATAAATAAGTATAAACCAGCTGTGTTATTTTGTGGTTTTTCAGCAGTATTAAAATTGATGAATTATTAAGTTGGCCATCTATTAATATTTTCCTCCTACTTACCACACACTGGATGGAAAGTCACCCAAATCTGAACTGCAAATACTAATACCAATGTATTTGAGCAGCAAAATTGCTGTGCAGTGGAATGTGGAAAGCTGCTGTCACGTTTTTTGAAAGCTAAAACCAATTCAGAAGATACGAATGTGGTTCAGTCAATATACATGTATAATATCACATTTGAGTAGTATTTGAATAAGCTAATGACACCCCACATCTTTCTACTCTGTGTTGGTGGGACTATTAAATCTGGAGTGATTTATTTTTAAATGGAATGTTTTGTTTATACTAGAATGTCAATGTGGTTTTATCCAATTATGTTAATTAATTTATTTGTTCATTGATTGTAAAAGTAGAATACTGATGAAATGTGTACAGATTTCATACAATGTCCAAATATGTGAACATTATTTTTTACAGATGAAATTAGTCAGTTATAAATAAAATATGTGGCCTATTGAAATCAGAATTTTTATAGCTGTTGAGGTACATCATTTTTTTTTTTATATATTTCGTCGGATGAAATATGGATTTAAATAAATGGTGCACTGGCAATTGACAAAGGATTCTAAAAGGCAACCAGTTTTCAAATGATACAGAAACAAACTCTCGAAGGTCATTTTGAAAATGATGAATAGTATAATTTATTAAATTTGAAGATTATTCAGAAACTCGGTAATAATTACTCTGTAATAAAATGCTTATTCTGTTTAGCTAATTCTGTTTGCAATCAGCTTTATTTGTTGTAAGTATGAACAATTTACCATCAAGCCCTTTAAATGAAATGTGTGGACTAAATAATGACCTACATGTAATTCTAAAATGAGATATATATACACGTGTGCAATCTACTTCTTGTACAGTTGAGTTCTTGAACATGAACATTAAATGTGATTTTGTTATAAAGGCCACTAGTTGACAAGGAATACTATATAGAGCACCATGACAACCACCTTAGTTTGTTTTATCTGAGAAATTCAAGACCTGATTGAAATTAAAGTCATTGAAAATTAAACAAAGACAAATTGACTGGAGTGGGATCCATACAGGCGTTGTTACCAACTGAGCTATACAGCTTTATGTTGTCGGTGTTACTAACAGAGAAACAGTACATGGGGGATCACTCAAAGAGGATGCGGCTTTTTGTAAATTATGGTAGAAATAATAGTGGGAATGAATAATTTCTTACAAAAAGACAAAAAAGACCTATCCTATGGATTGCCTACAAACAAAAGTCAGCAACACCATGTACACATATATACATGTACTGTACTTTTAAATAAGGGTTTTTATCATTGCTGCTATACCGAACATCATCCTTGGCTCTCAATTTTTATGTACAATCATGGAGGTAGAAATAGTACCTCCATGGTACAATGTACAGGCCTGCTGAACATTGTTCACTATAACAAACGTTTACTATAACGAACACTTTCTGTGCATCCCGGTGTGTCCGTTATAGTGACGTATCAAAACAGTATTCAGGTATTCAGTACATGTATTAGTAGACACTGGCCTGTCCGTCTGCATCAGCTGAGATGAGATGATACCATCAATCTAACTCTTATCATGACTTGACTTGTACTTACTGGTTGTGCAATTCATCTTCATGTGGTGACAATACAAGCAGCAGTTAGGAACCAAATAATCTGGAAGGAGAATGAAAACTAGTAATTATAATCAAAGAACACAACATGAACGATTTGAAGATTTTCATTGGGACAATTTGTATGTGGATTGGTTTGCGGAAACACCTTGAATTTTTGGTTTATACTTTCACACTTCTTATTTCGTCGCACTTCTTGTTAAGTTTTAACGTTTCAACTAGCCTGCCATAGTCATCATCAGGAGTCTCCTGTCGATAACTTTGCTCAGGGTGCCAGTCAGAAGCCATATAACCCATTAACAGCCATACCATCTGAGCTATCCAGTCCTATGATGAGGCCTCCCTATAGTCAACTATCTTTTCTCAGGGTGCCAGTCAGAAGCCATGTAACCAATTCACTGCCATACCAGTGCTCTACATTTGAGCTATCCAGTCCTATAACAGAGCCTCCCTATAGTCAATTATCTTTTCTCAGGGTGACTGTCAAAAGCCATAATTGCAAATTCTGTATGTAAAAAGTAGCACAAAACTGGTCTAAAAGTGTCAAAATTTGCACCAGAAAATAACTTTTCGTGAAATGTATTCTTATGAATGGTTGCGTTGACAGCATTCTCTAAGCCATATGTAGGAGGCTTGTTTGTCAGACATTCGAATACTCAAGGACAAGTGGTTACTATGAATGTGACATCACGAGCGCTGAGCCCTATTCATCACCCTTGGGTGACATCTACAACTTGCATCTCTCCTTCGAGTCCCACTCTACTTTATGCAGTTTGCTTTTGCTGCATGGATTTCCAACTCACTGTTTTTATTACCAGATTAACAGTAATTGTATAATGCTTAATATGATTACGGTGCCCGCTGATAAGGGATTCGATTCACTCTGCTGACCCCAGCTAGCTTGGTGGCCTAGCGGAATGGCATCTTCACTAGTAAGCAGGAGGTCGTGGTTCGAATCCCACCTGAGCCCGCCTGTGATTTTTCCATGTGTGTGCTCAAAAGGCTTTTAGTGAAGTGCTTATCTACGTTGTTGAAGGGCAATACTTACAAAAGCATCATTAGCATAACTGCGATGTTCCACAGACCGATAAAGATTCGGAAAAACTTGAGGTTTTGAAGGAACTGCCTAATCTGATCTCCTGTACAAAGAAACAACATCATTTGAGAACATACCGGTAAGTCATCTTCATATACTAATCCTACTGCACTGCAAAACTAAACAAAAACAACACAGATGATAACAGAAGTCCCTCACCCCCCCCCCCCAAAAAAAATAAAAAAAATAAAGAATAATAACTACATTGGACTGCTCAAGTCATTGGACTGCTCAAGTCTTACTACTGTGAATCAAACAACTTGAAACAAAACAGTTTTTGAATTTTGAATATTTTGAATTTTCATATCTTTAGTTTCAATTTGACTGAAATGAGTTGCACACATTGTGAATGTGAAATTTATCGAAGTTCTTGATCCAGTTTTGTTGATCCAATTTGATTTCATTTTGATGAATAAATAAAATACTTCATCAGACTCCAGAGTATTACTGTATGTAGAGATCTACCTGTTGTTGGTTCAGACACATCTTTTTCTCCAAATCCATCAGTTTCAGTTATCTTCTTCTTACTGTCAAGTGTCAAAGAGAAAAAAATAGGGGGGGAAATGTCATTGCCAAGAAGCCTAAATTGTATTAATTGAATTTGAAAGTCTTAGTGAAGAGATACAGGCCGAAAATACAGAAACTTTCCCTCTCAAAGAAACATTAAGTTTTAATAATTTGAAACAATGAAAGTCACTCACAAATTGAAGTTGAGAACAGCACCAGCATTTACCATCAGGGTTCTAGAAAACAAAAATCAAAATTGACTGGATTTATTTAAGTCATTAAAATGTAAACAAAGAAAATTGACTGGAGCAGGATTTGCCTCTTCTTAAAAGATTTTCTTTTAAAATGAATGAACAACGTCTATTAGGCCATCACCATGATCACTGGTTTTAACCATCGTTTTCACACTTTTATTACTGACAACAGTATCGTCTATACCCACTTAAATACCCCAGCTATACAAGTTTTATATAGTGTAAAACACGGCTGGTTGGGTTCTCCCCCCAATCGAGTATACCCACCCTTAGATACCCTACTTTTACTAAAATAAATGAACTTGAATGAACGCTTATGAGCTTACCGTATTGGGTATGCCCATATACCCCAGCTATACATTTTGAATATACAATTTTTATATAGTGTAAATCGCGGCTGACCGGGTTCTCCCCCCCCCCCCCCCCAATCGGGTATACCCACCCTTAGTTACCCTACTTTTACTAAAATATATCAATAAGGAAAGAATTCCACTGACGGCCATCACTTGTGCACAAACCTATGGGACCGACAGAGGGCGTTTTGAGAAAAATGGCTAGGGCCTACCGCTGCATTCAAAGTGTATAATTGTAGGTAATAAAAAAAAACCTGAAAATCTCACTTTTTAGATAAGCTACCCCAGTTTACACACCTGAGATTGAAATTCATTATGACTTGCATCAAATAAGTTAACTCTTGGAGGAAATAACCCTGTTTCCGTCATGGCCGTCAGTGGAATTCTTTCCTCTTGGGGAAATGTAGCCTGTAGACTAACGTTAGTCCCAGTGAATGAGTGAGTGTAACGTTAGGCTTTTTCTTAGCCTTTTACGTTTTACATAGGGCTACTGCAATGGGTAGTAACGTAACCTACGGATCAAACGATTGTTGCCTACTTTAACCTTACCCGAATAAAATTAAGTCAGATATCATCTTGTCTTTTCTTTTCACTCGCTCAAAGATAAGATTCAATCAATGATCACAGCCACTGCAGAATGCAACCGATCAACGTGTCCATCTTCTTGTTTTGACTAAAAAGTGATAGCGCCCTCTATTGACATTTCAAACGGGGAAAGTCATTTTTAGGATGTTGCGTGAAGGGTTGGGAGCGTCGCGCGCGGCCATGGTCAAACACTCAACTTAAACTTGAGTAACTTGCAGACGTGTAGGCCTACCGGACTTGGTACACCTGCAGCTGACCCATATAGGAAGCAAAAATTACCAAAGAAACCTGATGCTAATCAGGCCTAATTTTTTTTTTATATCCCCGACTGACGTCTCACGCCCGTTTCCGTGGAATATTAAATTCTTTATCAAAGAAACAAGTACCCTTTTCAAATGACCTTTAACATTTCTTGGAGGATCCCACCAGACATTATCAAAGAACACCAGACATAAGCCTACAGAAGTCCCTAAGTGACCCGAGAATGTCTGGATATCAAAGGGCAAAGGGGTTATAGTCATTATTTCTGAAGCTTCTTTTATTTACCATGCAGACCATGGGTGTCGATCTCTATGTTTAATTCTTCTGAATATCGTTTTTAAATGCTCTAAAATGCGACCTTTCGGCTCTGTTTTTATTAAAAAGTCCCTGCATGGTTTGGTAGGGAGGTATTCCACCTCCCATGCACAGCCTCCCCGGCTCGGTCGCTTCGCTCCCTCGCATAGGACACCAAATCACCCCCGCCCCCAATCATGAAAAGAAATCCGACACCAGTGATGCAGACGCAAGGGGCACGATTCGAAGTCTTTTGGGGAAAGGAAGAAGCTGGGGTAAGATGAAGGCACCAAATCGGGGATGTGAATTCAGGCATCCATTAACACATATCATGTAGACCCACATAAATATGGAAAGCCTATCAGTCTTAAAGGTAATATCATGCTTTGGTTTGTATCAAAGTAATAATTTTAGATTCATGGGCAGAAATATGAAGACAAGCAGATACAGTAACAGTCATCTGTGAAAATTTCAGTCCCATAGACGACGGTGCCCACCTTTTGAGAAAAAGTGAAAAACAGCCACATTATTTCTTTAAGTCTTTTCTCTTTAAATTTTGATCTTTTAAAAGATCAAAAAGATTTTCGGTCGTTGTTTTACAAATTTCTGGATAACACCATTTCAGGCGGAAACATTTTAACGGTATGTTTCTACCACCACCATCGTCATACCATGTACGTTATAGGTAAATCTGTGAAAATGTCTGTTTCGCATGCTACCAAAGTATGATACTACCAGTTTAAATGCAGCCTATGGAACCTCCTCCCCAACACACAAAGGATGTTTTTAGACCCGGCCTGTGCCCCATTTCAATCTCCGATGTGGCATGATTTAACATCCTTTACTAACGGTAAGTATAAGTTATAATATTATATGATTGGTAAAGATCACAGAACTGCAGCACTCACACTTTGTCTCATCTATAGCATGTAACGGGTGCATGAATTAATAAACCTGTGAACATTTTGAGCTTTATGAAAACATAAAGACTGGTTTTGATCGTATACCCCGGGATCAAGACTGTTTTTGGTCTTTTTGTTTTTACTATAATTTCTGGATAAAAACAACATTTCAGGCGGAAATATTTTAACGTTACGTAGATAAAGATATTTATATTACTCAGTTTTATTTTGTCCAGAGTGCCTCTGAATTTGCTTAACTGACAACCATGAGTAATCGAATCTGATTGTGATTGGAGCAAATATACTTTCCATACCACCGATTTACAAGCAACATTGCCCTGTTGCAAAGTCATGATTATGTTTGTTGAAAGTACGGATGCATTGCTATGATACGTATCCCGGAGTTCTCTGTTTGTCAGGAAATAGCTGGAACTTGTGGCATTTCAGCAGCGTCATGCATGGAAATCATTAATATTCAACATGCTGCGCAGACTGGACACTCAGATAAACCTCGAACATCATAATTACCATATTCAAATACGGGGTGAGACTCGATTGCTGATTGGTTGTTTTCCGCGCCTTATAATCTAACTTGAAGCCACCCCCATCGCATTGTGACAGGTCGTATTGACTCATTCTAGTCGCGTGATTCACTTTTCCTAAAGACTGCCACTGGACGAAATTTAGTTGACATTGAAAAATACTACCGGACTGAGCAATAATATTATACAGATAGATTAAGCGTGTGTCATAGAACAGATTTTACCCTGTTTTCGGATAATTGATAACCAAAAATGAGGATTTGCGTATTGAGCGTAACTTTGGTGTTGTTGAGTGCAGTATGGGGACATTGCACAGGTCAAGAACCACCAGGCCAAAATGCGGACCAGCAACACAGTAAGGTTGACCATGGATCGGCTGTCCAGCAAGTCAAAGAATGTACGAATTTCAAAATCTCCTTCGGCATATACACCAACTACTTCTATACTTGTTGCGGGGAGCTGCGAGTTGACACTCCACCGCTGGTGGGCAATGAGGTAATTATTTCAATAAGTATTTATCATCCAAACAAAATTTCATTTTAACTTGTGCTGAAAAGTTTATAATTATGCAAGAAATAGCCAAAAAAGTTGACAGATCATAATTGTTTTCAGTCTTTCCACAACATAATTGTAAAAAAAAAAAAACACAACCAAGTGAGACACTTCAAATTCTGTATAGTTGTAGGGTCGCCGGAATGTGATTGATTGCACGTTCAATGTTTAATATCATAATTAAGCTTTGATTTTCTTGACCAGATCAACAATATCGTAATTTTATTTGCGATTGGAAAATTACGAAAAAGGAGTGATACAAATTAATTGTGTTTTGTGATTTGACTCAAAGGAAATGGTGGAGAATTGGAACTGTAATCCAAGTTACATCGGGTACGCTACAGTCAATGAAACACACAAATACAACTGCAATGGTGATGTCGGCAAAACTACAGCAAGAACCATGTAAGTTTCATTACTTTATCTCCAACAGCAAGCCTATAATGTGTGTTTGTGAAAAGACGATAAAAGCTGTAATAGTAACTAACATATTTCACGCTGTCAAAAGATTTGTGGGTCGAGGTACATGTAAACTAATTCTGACCATTTACTGAAATAAAAACAATGTTTTGTTTTGTAAGCGCCCAGCTACAAATCACTTTGATGATCTATGGAAGAGTTGTGAAGCATTATGAGTTTATAATATTGAGCAGGGCATACTGTGCCTTACTTTGTTATATGAATTATTTACTGTGTATTGTACCATGAATAAATATAAGCAATCTGAATTAGAACTGGCCCCTTACAAATGTAAAACTATAGTGTTCATGTACGCAATACAAAATAATTAGAATATCATGGGTCTCTATAATAACACTATCCAATTGCATGTTTTTCCTTGTGTATGGCAATTCACAGTAGCTATACATCCATAGTACTCAACGACACGCATAATGATGGTTTCATGTCCACGCAGCACTAAAAATAGCCCCCAATAAAGCCTAATGAATTAGTTCCTTTGCAAGGGGTTAACCGACGGCCCATACAAACATGTCTGAAATCTTTTAAAATGTCAGTGGGTACTAAAAAAGGAAAGGTGCGTCGATGTCGTGTGACTGTCAAGAAAGGAAACAAATATTATCCATTCATCAGAGCAATGTCACCCAGGTCAATGTTTGTCATCGTTTGTCAAAACAAAACTGGGAGTAGGATGGAACGTAAAAAGGAATTGGGAAAAGAACGACCTTCCCTGACGTGAACTGCAGGCGCGGTTCTACGGGGGGGCTAGGGGGGGGGCTGTAGCCCCCCAAAAATTTTGTCTAGCCCCCCCCCAAAAATGCAAGTGAAAAAAAAAAACATTCTTGAAAATACTGGATTTTTCCCGTTATTAAGTGCCAATTACATAAAAACGCGTTGTGTGGGCTATAATGTGCATGTTTTTAGACCCCTAATAAGACATAGCAGAAGCGAGTGTTTGAAGAACCCAAAATATTGGGTCTTCTAGCCCCCCCAAAAAATAATGGCTCTTCTAGCCCCCCCAAAATGTTGGCTCTAGAACCGCGCCTGGTGAACTGATTCCATTATAATTGGGAAGGAAAGAAGTCTTCATGCGGTGTCTGATGACACTTGTTATCTTTATTAGTTTATTAGAAAACTAGCCAAAATAAAATGGAAAGAGTGAATCCATCTCAAGACCATACCGAATCATTCTCGACGTTGTCTTGGTGTTATATCAATATTAATATCAATATCATGTTCTCTTTTTGAGTATGTCGCATCGAGATTTACCTGATCGTTATGTTAATGTAATAATTGTAGATTAAAAAGGCAACAACATAAATTGTTTCAGGGTTCAACAGGCCGAGAGAAAGAACACACAAAAGAATAACATTTTTTTAAGTCTCTCTGTAACATTTTAGTGTGAATTCAATCTCAATATTTCGGCGTACATTATTTATGACGGTGTGTGAAGTAGAGTCAGTCATGTCAGGAAGTGATTCATCAAGCTACCGTAACTTATATGGGTACTGCTGCTGGAGGTTAGCCGACATGACTGCAATGGAAAGCAGACCCCCTCCCAAACCAAAGCAATAGATCACACCCACAGTGGGTGCAACCACCGTGTACATGAATTGCAACATTTTGTTTCCGGTTTGTGGGGGAGAGGTGATAATGTAAAATTACATCATATTATTAAGGGCAGGGGAGCAGGGGAGCTGCAGATGCAAGCCAGCAAATCAACAGGTTAAGATTTGAGTTTGGGAAAACTATGATATAATATTAAATGACTTAAATTGAACCATGTGCCAGGGGGAATGATGACTTAAATTGAACCATGTGCCGGGGGAATGATGTACTTTCTATCCATTGTTTACGGTTCTTATCTCCAGCCGTTATCCAAGGTTCGTGAAAGGATTTCCAATTCCTTTCTATGGTTATCACTTCCCCCTTACACAACAATTCAAACACTTCAAAAGTTATCTTAATCACGATTTATAGTGTATAGCCGTATTTCCGTGTAATTAGAGTTCTTGTGTAAATGCTAAAATGCGACAAACATCTACTCGATTTTTCTTACACTTTCCTCCGATAATTCTGAATTATACTTTCCTCCAACAATTCTGAATTAATGTAATGAATAAAAGTAATAATACTAATAAATAGTGTTTAATTTAGTGCAAATTCCTCCAATTGTGGACGCTCAAGGTGCTTTGTATAGGGTCAGCAATATAGCACAATATTTAAGTTAAAAATTACTTGTTAAGCTTCCCCAAAACAAAATACCTTTAGTACGCATTTGTATGGTAAAGGGTTGACAAATACCGATACGTGCAGAGCATGGTGTTCGATTGACCCATGATCTACAGACCGTATCATCCATGGCTTCCGTCAGTCCGTCCTACTGTTTCCTGTCAGCCAAGGACAAACCGAGTCTATATATTAATGTGGGAAGTCAGTAGATATCTGATATAAATAATACGATAAGATCAAACGGAAAGGACATACCACACAATGGCACAACTTGAGTACAAACTTGGCCCTGCACTGATGGGTGCATAAACAGCAAAAAGATTGTACATTTTGACAATGAGCATAAATCATGCATTCCTTATAGCAGGACGTGAATATTCTCTGGACAGTGCTACTTAAACAAATAAAAGCCGATTCCATTTTATACAATTCATGGGAGAAACTTCATTTATTCGAGACTAATTCATTTGATATCTTTCAACCAGTTTTCAAAGTAGTCCAGCTTTCCTATCTACTGTTTATACTGTCATACTCCTCTCTATACCAAATACCAAACTTGGTGCATTCGTCCTGTTTTTGCTTTTAATAAGTTTTGTTAGTTGGGGTGTTTGCACGTTTGATTTGAAGTTGTCTTTTGATCTTGAATAGACAAAACTTTGGTTCAAAATGCTTTAACTATATACAATTGCCATCCGTAGTGGTTGATCACACAGACCAATTAAATACAAATCCTGAATTAATGTCACTGAATAATTTAGAACCCGGAATAAAACTTTTGTTAAAAATAAAAATGATGTTGCCATTGTACTTCCTACCATCCATGCATAACTGGAATTCCTTTTGACTTACAGATGCAATGCACGATGGGGTTGGCTAGCTGCCGAAAACTGCTGGGAGTGGTCAGCTTGTTTTGCAGGGGCTTGCCAACTGGAAGCCAACGAACCTGGGTAAGCAAGAAAAATAAAGCAGATTTCAGTCACATCAAAAACAAACACTTACCGAAAGGTCTTATTTGGTATGCCCATACCTTAAACACAGAACAATTCTTGGAAAGTTAATGATATATATACAATAACATATGAATTTAAAGCAAGAAAGTCACTTTAAAATGAACTTGGAAAAAAGCTTCAGTGACGGGGTGATACTTGCCTGAGGATTAGAGAGAAATTACGTTAAATCTTAAGTGTCATATAAACTCATCTTAGTATAGCTGATTTTAGTGGAAATAACTCATTGTTTGTTTTTGTGTATAATCATGTTTGCTACGTCGTAATGCTATTTGCTTTTACATGTTTATCATTTGAGTTCAAATTCTAAAAACCGATGTGTATTACAGCTGAAAATGTATAATATAATGTTGATATAAATTGCATTTGTTTTTAAAATTAAGGTACGCCTTGTAACATTTCGTAATTACTCGGAAAGCCTTTCCTGATCGCTTGGCATCCAGCCAAAATGATGACTAGAACATAAACCCCGTGCAAGGATTTCGTTTTACATTGAGAAATTTCATTGTGATAATGCACTCAAATGAAGAAACATCACAGTCGCATGATAAACTGTGTTCGATCAAATAAAGCAAAGAAAAATATACTTTCCGCTCGTTTATTGAAATGTGCCATGAGTGTAAACAATCAATAATACACTGAACAACCGTCGGACCACAACCATTCCATCTTCCCTTCTACTCTAAACTTAAAAACCAAACAACCAATCATTCATTCATTCATTCCTTTTCTCAGGTCCGTGTCTCTTAATGATGGGTTCTGTGGTGACGGACGATGTGATGCAGATGAAGATACAACCTCATGCCCTGGCGATTGTTGTCCACAGGAAAACCCCTTTGATTGCCAGATGAAGAACAACACCTGCACCGAACCCTGTTGTGCTGAATCAACATGTTGCGTCGGTTCAACATCGGCCTTTTTCAGCAACTTCTGGGTGATTGTTTTCAGTGTAATAGGGGGTGTATTCCTCCTCATTAACTTCTGTTGTTGCTGTTGTTGCTATTGTGCCTTCAAACGATGTAAAGGAGCATCTCGAAAGAAGAGTCATCCGACTACGGTAGATCGACAAGACACTACCATGACAGTATTATCTATGAAGTAGGACGTCATCTGCAATTCATAGTTATAGTCTACTATTCAAAATGATTCAAAGAGTTGAGAAATTCAAAACCTTTGATGAAGAGTTTTGTACTCATGCAATGGCTGATACTTGCGGCGGGTATAAATTGCATGCTGCAACGGGTCAGGAACTACAAAGTGGGGACTGAAAACACCGAGTCCAATTTGTAGTGTTTGTTATTATTCAAGAGTCACGGGTCAGTGTCATCGATTGATTCTTAAATTCTGAAGGTCATGTCCAAATCTGAGTCGAGTATGCGTCAAATACAAGTCCATGTTACTGTATGTCCGTGTTATTATGTGGTTTGAGTCGAATAAATAGAAAGTGAGTCAAATGTGCCTTTTGTAATAGAGGAATCCAACTTTTGAATGTGGTCACGTGAGATTACTTCTGCCCAGTTGTTATAAATTGGAGACACCTTCCATGCTGAATATTGTGGCCACAATGACTCTGGGAATCTACTAAAGCTTCTACTTTCCATACACATTAATTATATCTGATTCCATAACAAATTATACTATTTGCACATATCTAGAGCCAATGAATATTATGAGGTCACAGGTCAAGTGTCGTATTCTTCCATTATTATCGGATTCGATTAATTCGATTTTGTTCGTAGAGTGTACTGTAAACAAAATGAATACCTCAAATTACTTGGGAGCTCGAGCGCGTTGAGTTTGACAGAAGGGAATAACTTTCTAGAGATGTATTCGTAATTTATAGTGCACTTCAAACTACCTTTTAAACTTTTGTTTCAAGATTCATTTTGTATATACAAGTTTCTTTACAAAGTATTGTCAAGTTAAAAAGGATTTTATTCAAAATTCAAGGGCATTTTTAATAAATATTAACTATCAAGCTGGAATTATATAATTATGCTGTTTAAATTAAGGTGCAAATTCTTATTATCACTAATGTATATAAAATGATATAGGTTTGATTTGTTTACTTTTTGTTTGATGATTACTTTTTTTTTTCAAGGGAATGCTGAATAATTGTCCCTTAAAGGTAATATCATACTTCGTTTTCTTGTCAAAGAAATTCAGATTAATGGGCAAAAAACATCAAGGAAGAGACGATAACAGTCATCTGTGAACATTTCAGTCCCATATACGGTGCCCACTAACTTTTTGAGAAAACAGTGAAAAACTGCCATAGTATTTTTTCTTTTAGTTTTGATCTTTCAAAGATCAAAATAATTTTGGTCACTGGTTTTACTCTTTTCTGAATAGATACAGCATTTCAGGCAGAAAAATTTAAACGGTATATTTCTACCATCGCCATCTTTATACCCCGTAACGTATAGGTAATAGTTTATGTAAGGATTATGTTGATTATACTATAAACTGAATTATAATAATTCATTTTTTAGATTCATTTCACATGTCAGAAATGGTACATTTTTTTAACGCAACTCAAGCGTCCAATAGCCATTGTCAACCTAAGATATAGCGATGTGATTCCGAAGGCACAGATTATTAAGTATAACATGAATTCAGCAACGGCAATGATTTAAACGATACCAACACAGTGTTTATCTTGTTTTGATCGCATTTTATGTGAATAAACAGACACTGACTGCGTAACATTATTGGTCCAATGGAATGGAAAGTCCACAGTAAAATGGTATAAATCACAACCTCAATATTATGTTAACGTGATCCACTATACAGGAGGGATATATGGGTTAAGTATAATAACATTTAAAGGCCAGTGTTTGTGTATGGTTTTATGGGATACGTATAAACAATGGGAAAATGGTGCTCTACAAGTTGGTTTTTGTTCAACTTCGTTCCCCACAAGGACTTTCGTGTACTAAGTCTACGGACGTTTGGAGAGCAATAGAACAAAGAGGAGAACAATAATAAGGTACATCTGTTAAGTTCTTGTGAGAATGTTTAGGTATCAATCACAAGTCGTAATCAACATTAAAACATCTCGTGTATATTATCGGGCAGTCCAGTTTTTATCAGGGAAAAATTTCATTCTCGGCAATTTTTTGCACTTTAGCAACTCTATGAAAGAGTTTTTTCATTATCTCCGCCATCCCTTGAATTGACCTGAGAATATTGAAATTGAGTCGTTGAATCGATACAGTATAATTATTAACATTGAATTTAGACCACGACGTGACGCTAAATCGAGCTTACGGAGTTAAATATTAAACTATGTAATTGTTAATCCTTCACCGTTATTATTTTCAATTGTAATGATTGAATTGCGATGTTCCCACGCTCACGTAAAGTGGTAAATCACAAAATTGTAAATAATTATTGTCATTGAAATAAAAACTACATATGACATTAAAATATAATCAGAATTAGTTCCCTTGCGATTATTATTCTTGACGTTTGTATAAACTCTTTCCAGTGACAACTGTATCATCATCTTTGTCCTAAAAAGTAAACAAACTAATGCATTTTCTTTGAAAACGGAAAATACCGTGTTTTTGTGAATAAAATCCACGCTGAACCTCGGAGTCCTTGATTGATCATGCCCAGTGCAATGGGAGACGTTGGAGCTGGTATGGGTCTTCAACAACGCCCGCAAACTCAAAACTAGGGGCGCTTACGAAACGGAGGCTCAGGCTAGGCTCAGGCTCCAGCTCAGGCTGACATCCATGTGCTGAAAATATAGGTTGTGGTTTTTCATTGAAGCTGAAACTGCTGTTCCCCTTTTCAAAGTAGAGAATCTACTTCCCAACCGCAGCCACAATCCTCTATTTTTGTACCTGTTATTGTATAATGGATTCATGAAATGGAGCCGGAGCCTGAGACGGAGCCTGAGTCTCCGTTTCGTAGATGCCCTGTCAAAAAAGAGACTTCAGTCTGCTGCCGCCAACGTCTTAAAAGTCCCCCATTAATCGATCTATGTGCTACGAGGAAAAATCACCAGTAGTTTGTATTAATTCTACAGTTCGTTGTATTTAAAAATTTTTAGGCATGGTGCACCATTAAGGACATGGCACACCAAAACGGTTGAGATCAGTTTAATTACGACTCATGTTACGCATCAGTTTGTTAATTAAGAGCACACATTTTATAAACCGTTGGGTAACATGGATGAACACTTTTGAAGTTTGTAAGGGAAGCTTGTGGAATGATAAGCCTACCATCCTTGTGCATGTACTGGCGAGGACGACACTAGCTGTTGTGATTGATACAGGAAATAGGTCAAGGATAAAGCCACAAAGGAAAGTACAAAATAAAAATAGTGGACAGATTTTAAGGCGAAATCCACCCAAACGGTGGGAACAATCACCAAGCTTCAGTATGCAAGTCATGTTATGACACTGTATACTATTAATGCAGTATAATAATAATAATAATAATAATAAGCGGACAATAGAAATGTTTCTTTAAAAGGTACTTGAAACGTTAGGGGGGGAAGTGGATATTTCCCCCTAACAGCCAATTTCCCCCTAACGTCGACTTTTAACGCAAAACGCTTCCCCGTAACGTAGGTTTTAACAATAATAATAATAATAATAATTTGGGAGGCTAATCATCCTTACTCGCAGCTGGGGTGCTGAATTGCGAAGGATGCGGCTACAACGTGATCCAGTTGACAGCAGCGCCTACGGCAGCCCGCACACTTCAACCCATATGAATATTATGATCACTGAGCACAGCCTGAGATCCGAAAGTGTTTGATTTTTGTGGAGGGAGGAAAACCGGAGAACCCGGAGAAAAACCCTCGTAGCATAGGAGAGAACAAACGCACAACTCTACTCACATATGACCCAAGCCGGGATCGAACCCGGGCCACATTGGCGGAGAGGCGAGTGCCTAACGCACTTGCCACCTATGCCCCCACAATATAGGCGTCTGAACACACCCCTTTGTTGCATAGGAAAGTTTTCCATTTATTCAGGGATCAAATTTTCATCATGAAAATCCTTCAGTATCCATTTCCGGATCTGACTTGAAAATGTGACGTTTTTCTTTGGCAAATGTTACCCCTCCACCTTACATTGCAACTCTCCGACAAAAAATATATTTTGAGTTTGATGCTCCATAAGCCGGGTGTAAAAGTTCATTTTTTGCCATCATTGTCCAAAAAGAATGATTACTCGGCAGGGGCGTAGCTACGGGGGGGGGGGGGGGGGGCGTGCCCCCCCCCCCCCCAGGTGCCCCCCACAAAAAATCTTGGGTATAGAAAAAAATTAAGCGTTATCTGTAGGGTATGATAGCTATAAAGGAAATAAAACAACTTAACAGCTTCTACTGTTCCAAAATAATATTTTTTACTTTCAGCAAATGTTCCCGAGTCCTTAAAACCCTACAGTGAAAAAATCGGTGCAACATTTCAGTGTAAAAATGCAATTTTCTTACGCGCTTACGGTTGCGAACTTCAAAACAGCCCATCTGCCATTTTGTCTGGTTTTGCTAGTTAGTCTGGTCCCCAGAGCGAATTTCTCCCGCTCAAGAGTGTTGGATTAAAAAGAAATAATGAAGTAATAATATAAATAAATGAATAAATTTATCGGAACAATTGCTTCCAAAATAAGGCTCAGATTGCACCAGAGAATATCCAGAACCCCAATTCAATAGCGACGGATGCGTTTCGGGGCGATCAAAGCTAGCTAATTTTGTCTCCCCCCTCTTTTTCTGCTCTTTTGGGGTCTTTCTGTTTCCCTTTTTTTTTTGGTCGGTTTTTTTTTTTTTTTTTGGCTTGAAGAAAAGTTGCCCCACGCCCGCTGGATCCGCCCCCCCCCCCCGCATTTCTCATATTTTGCTAATCTCCAGTTTTGAAAAATTCCGGGTGCCCCCCCCCCCCCACAAAATTCCAAGGCCCCCCCCCAGTGCCCCCCTGCTGAAAAAACCCTAGCTACGCCGCTGTTACTCGGCCATCAATGACCGAATGGCCGAGTATGAATAAAAAACATATCACTAAAAAGAGGAGATATGTGGATTTAACATGAAACTACTCACTTTGTTGTAAAGATAACACAATCTTCACAAATTTGAATTTAAATCTTCTTGCGTTTTTCATACACACTGTATATATTATTTATGGTCTACTTCTGTATATAGGACGCACTTGCCAATCTAGGGAAAAAAGAATTGAACTGGGTGAACCGGGATGTGTTACCGGTACGTGATACGTTACTGTGGGCCTGTTGGTTTCACGCACACGATCACGGATCCGGAGATCTAGGATCCGTGTGTTAAACAAATTAACAGGCCCTTTATTATAATATTATGCACTTTAAGTTGTGTGTAGCAGTATTCCTGAACCAATGCCACGGATTAGCAAGAAAAATGCTTAGGTCACGTTAGTTCTCTTTCCACAACGAAAACAAACAGTATTATATAGTGTTACTTTATAGGGTCCTCTTTTATACCGGAACGTGACTTCCCACCTATACCCAATATAAAACACGGATACCACGCGCTATATACTGTATGCACAATACTGCAACATCATAATGCATATCCTGTACAGCACATCCTTTTACAAGAACTGTGATTTCCTTGTTTTTATAACTGATGTACAAATTGACAATGTCATAGTGCACTTCGTATCACCAAAAGTAACAAAAATGTAGGTGTAACTATTAATTTAACGGACTCGAAGTTCCCACTTCTAAAGCATGATGGCGACTCGGGGACAATTTATGCACGGTGCGGTATACCACTGTTCATTTCTTGTCCTTAACGTTGTGGTAATGTTGAGAGCGCAAGATAGCCTACTTATACAACCCAAGCCGGCCGCCCAATCCAGCAAAGATTGTTTCAACTTCTGTCTAACAGTGAAGTCTAACAGTACCGACTACTTCTACACATGCTGCGATAGACGTGGTGGAGTCACCGTGAAAACTGACGACCAAATTAAGGTATTCGAAGAGTCTTTGATTGGGCTTGTATTGAAATAATATGTCTACCTTGACGTATGATTTGCCAGGAAAATGAGCTGAGCTTTCCCTAACTTCTGCGCTTAAAAGTCAGCGCTTAGCACGGAATTCAGCGACACTGTATCGTGGAAACGGAGAATTATGTCGGCGTATAATTATTGAAAACACGGAATTCAAAGATAGGCTATACACTAACATGGAATTCCGAGTCTCCGCGGTATCCTAATCGTTGAATTCCAGGTTTCCGAGATTTGACGCTAACACAGAAATCGTTGTATCTACGTTAACCTATTGTTGTACTTGGTATGTCAGAGATTTATCTCAGTAGCATAGAAACACGGATGGGCATTAAGATTCAGTACAATCTGGATATATTAATTTCGACATGATTTGACTTTCTAATAATTTTTGTGATTACACATTTCAATGACTAAATTATTTTAATTCATTCTTGAAATTTTGACTTACTTATACGGGGTTCCGCAGCAAGTTATCAAAAAAAAAAAGGAGAATATGGACGTGCATTGTTATTTTACAGTATTAAAACAACAGACGTGACTTTGAATTTTTGTTGTGGTTATATAGATACCAACTTTCAACTACGACTGCAATCCCTTTCGCTTGAATACATCGGAGCTCTCTGGGGACGAGGTGCATTTTACATGCAATGAGAAGACGGCAGCGGAAAAACTGTAAGAATACAAGCACACAATTCACTCTGAAAATATAAGTAGCCAAAACCATGAACAATTAATTGAAATTATCGAAAAAAACAAAACAAAATACAATTTAACAGTTGTTACCACACAATATTTTCAGTAATCATTCAATAATTTCTAGATCAATATCAGCGAACAAGGCTTTTAAAAATGTCAACAATGCAGCACCAATATTGACTTCCTTCCGTTGTATTTCAAACCAGGTGCAACCGACGTTGGGCCTGGCTCAGTTATGATGACTGTTGGGTGTGGTCAGCATGCTTTGTGGAGGCTTGCAAACTAGGGTAAGGCCTTTTGAACTCTTTGATATGTATAAGCTTTCTCCCCTGTCTTTAAGGTGAATTATCAATTACTGTGCATAATGTTTCTGCATACAAACTTCCATAACCATTTTAATTTGACTGATGCTAATTTCCTTTCAGTTGATTTGTACAAGATGCCAATTGCCATGGAGTCGCGTTGACTTTACAGAACGTGGCATAAGTTGTCTTTCAGAATTTCTTTCATACACGAATACAAGGGGAGGGGGCATAAGGGGGAACCCTTTTTGAAACCCGTATATTGGCCCATTTCCGACGTATTTTGATAACACATAATTATGGACTTGTTAAGGGGGGGGGGGGGAGAGTATCACGCATTCACTCAAACATGTATCATGCACCAGCGATTGTGTCTGTCAGTTTTTCGTGTACGAAGGCAATACAAAATTTCATACCAAGTTGTTCTGGGTTGAATTAAATTCTTAGTGTGATTACGAGAATTTGGACAAAATGTACAGCTCCGTATTATTCTTGACAATTTAGATCAGAAGCAGTGGATTTGGTGTGCGGTGATGGCCGATGTGACACACACGAGAACGTAGGAAATTGCCCTCTTGATTGTTGTCCAGTGGAAAACGCAGAAATGTGCACTATCAAGGTAAAATTAATAATTTGAAGAACATTTAAAAATGTTTTTCTGAGTATATAGTATTGTCTTAATGGCTTATTTAATGTCAACTTCGCAAGAAATAAGCCTTGAAAGGAAACGGCTACAATGGCAAAGATTTATATTGTCTGACATGTTTGATGACTATTTCAATGAGGATCTCAATAAGACTGCGATAAAACACAAAAAGGGAAAATTGTATGAAACAACTCATAAACAGCCTGATATTCAATTATCTCTTTGTTGTTAATACAGAATAGCACCTGTTCGAAGTCTTGCTGTGGCAAATCCACGTGCTGCAAATCCAATAACGAGCCATTTGCTGCATCATCTGAAACCTTCTGGCTGGTAGTTGGGACGATAATTGCCGCTGTTCTGTGCTTCTTCTATTTGTGCTGTTGCTGCTGTTGTTGCTGCTGCAAGAAATTATGTGACAGCATGTTTCACGGTTCCAAAAAACGACGACACTCATTTGTTTTATCTGGGGCAGGGGTGCATTAAACCCAGGTATACCTGTATAGACCTTAAAATACGTTATGATTGGTGGAACATGCTTATTTCAGGTTTTTTGAAATGTTTTAATGAATGTCATGTATCTCAAATAAACTTATGACATTCCGTGTCTATCAATTTAAATTTGTTTTCACAATACACCTATTATCACTCTCTGTACTCATTACATAACACAGGGAGTATGACAGGAATCTGGCGAGAGGGAGAAACTACACATCAAACAATAAAATCAAACAAACTTGAAAAGCTTTCGAAAAGAGGAACATTTATATACCATAATGGTATTTCGTAGGTCCGTGAGAATGTATACGCTTTGTCTCATAGTTACATATTACAACTTGATTACACATGTATAATATAACAGTTCAAAAATGTATGTGTGTGTTTAAAAGGAGAGCAAATGTATACATGTAGCCATGGAAACAAATCAAGAGAAAATACCCAATCGTCTGACCATAAAGCAAACAGTTTGATGTACATGAAGATAATTAGATTCATCGCAAAATCATGGAAAAACCGGATTGCGCTCTTAGAAGATTGAGAAGCTTTTATCAGTATGATTATGTCAGTCCAAAAATGTCAAATGTTAGACGAGTACGTTATGCAAAAGCTCAAAGAAACTTCAAGAGGCACAGTAAAAAGTTCTTTAAGAAGATGGAGGGGTGTGTGTGTGGGTGTGTGGGGGTTGGGGTGTTAAAGAGGTGAAGGTAGGGGATTAATATAGGGGAAGCAAAATGGTGGAAAGGTAGACTCGTTATATTTTGATGAAAATGTTTTGCTTACTAATAGTAAAAATATGGATGACCATCGATATTTGCAGAAACAAAAACCAGTGACGCACTGCCAATGTTCTGGTTTATAGTAATTTTAGATAGCTGGTTAGTATGTTATCATATATTAGCTAAGTGCTTCTTAATATTTACACCATTTGGTATTAACACCAATTGTATAGTTTATTCCATTTAATTGTTAATGTTTTTATCATAACATGTCTTATGTAGGATAGTGCTGCTTTGCTATATGGGAGGTGCAGTTTCAAACCCTACTGGACTGCTGCATGTGTTTCATAATTGTAGGGTGGGAGGATCGAGTGTGTTCATTGGATTTGTAGATGGAAATGGTTGGAATTATTTCCAATTGACTACTGCATATAGTATTTCCATAATAATTATAAAATGTATATTCTAACACATAACGGCTAATAGGAAATTTCATCACAATGATTACGCTTTGCGATGCGCCATTACAGTGCCGTATAATGCTGTATGTGTGTATTGGAGTATACTAAAAATGTATACGTTTTCCAAAAGTACTTGAAATAAACCATGCATTGATTTCAGTTTCACCGAATTGATTAATTAATTAATTAATGTATTTTCGTGACCAACAAAAAGTATAATATAAAGGCATAGAACCACACTTTGAGGAAAAAGTAACTGACCATAGCGGAAACTACCGTTTCCGCATACAATATCCTGTTGTATACGTGAAGAATTTAGTGTGTGAACCATAAAACAGGATTTGGTTGGCGGTTAATACAGGATTTGGACAGAGGTAGAAATAGTAGGTCCGGCGTTACACGAAGACCTAAACCCACTGATCCTGACTGTCTTTTCTTCATGGTTAAAGTTTTATTTACCCGGTGTTGTTAATTCGATCGAGAACACATTTATCTCCCTATAAGGTACCCGAAGGTAGAGGTGAACAGTTATGTATTACACAAGGCGGTAAGAATTCATATTTTTTTCGTTCCCTCGCAAGAATACTTCGTTCCATATAGAAACCGATTAACATTGCGCGGGCCCTTGGTAAATTATTTATTTGGACACGGTATTATAAGAATTAGCTGTAATACTGAGCTTCACGAGAACATAAAACAAAAAAAGATGTATCGGGTATACTTTACATTTCACACAGAATAAGATTTGTTCACAAACATTCGCCAATTTGGTTCTCTCAAAATCCTTAATTTCCGCCATTCCTATACCCTTCTCCAACTCACTTTTCTGCTCATAAGTTAGAGCTCGATAGCGTAACACGCCGGCTTCAAGGTTCTAAGAATTAACATTGCAGAGTTTGAAACAATATTTGTAGAACACTTTACGAATTTTTTTGCGAAAAAAAATCAGAAATTTTTCGTGTAATAAAGGTAAATTAATTACGATATTTTTTGCCCCTGCACATTTTAAAGGTACTTTTGGGAATATTTGTGCCACACGAGTCTTTCTATATTGTCACCCTCGATAAGAGATCGTGTCACTTAGCACCGCATCGTCCTTGTTATTGAAACATGTGACGTGCCACGTCGCCCTCTGTGTAATTTATATAGCACATAATGTTTCAATAAATAGGACGATGCGGTCCTAAATGTGACATGAGCTCTTATCTAGGGTGAGCATATAAAGAGTCGTGTGATTGGTATGTTCCCAAGAGTGCCTTTCACAATGTGGAGGGTTAGGGTTAGGGTTAGGGGTTAGGGTTAGGGGTTAGGGGTTAGGGGTTAGGGGTTAGGGGTTAGGGGTTAGGGTTAGGGTTAGGGTTAGGGTTAGGGGTTAGGGGTTAGGGTTAGGGGTTAGGGGTTAGGGGTTAGGGGTTAGGGTTAGGGTTAGGGTTAGGGTTAGGGTTAGGGTTAGGGTTAGGGTTAGGGTTAGGGTTAGGGGTTAGGGGTTAGGGGTTAGGGGTTAGGGGTTAGGGGTTAGGGGTTAGGGTTAGGGTTAGGGTTAGGGTTAGGGGTTAGGGGTTAGGGGTTAGGGTTAGGGGTTAGGGGTTAGGGGTTAGGGGTTAGGGTTAGGGTAGGTTAGGGTTAGGGTTAGGGTTAGGGTTAGGGTTAGGGTTAGGTTAGGGTTAGGGTTAGGGTTAGGGTTAGGGTTAGGGTTAGGGTTAGGGTTAGGGTTAGGGTTAGGGTTAGGGTTAGGGTTAGGGTTAGGGTTAGGGTTAGGGTTAGGGTTAGGGTTAGGGTTAGGTTAGGGTTAGGGTTAGGGTTAGGGTTAGGGTTAGGTTAGGGTTAGGGTTAGGGTTAGGGTTAGGGTTAGGTTAGGGTTAGGGTTAGGGTTAGGGTTAGGGTTAGGGTTAGGGTTAGGGTTAGGGTTAGGGTTAGGGTTAGGGTTAGGGTTAGGTTAGGGTTAGGGTTAGGGTTAGGGTTAGGGTTAGGGTTAGGGTTAGGGTTAGGGTTAGGGTTAGGGTTAGGGTTAGGGTTAGGGTTAGGGTTAGGGTTAGGGTTAGGGTTAGGGTTAGGGTTAGGGTTAGGTTAGGGTTAGGGTTAGGGTTAGGGTTAGGTTAGGGTTAGGGTTAGGGTTAGGGTTAGGGTTAGGGTTAGGGTTAGGGTTAGGGTTAGGGTTAGGGTTAGGGTTAGGGTTAGGGTTAGGGTTAGGGTTAGGGTTAGGGTTAGGGTTAGGGTTGGGTTAGGGTTAGGGTTAGGGTTAGGGTTAGGGTTAGGGTTAGGGTTAGGGTTAGGGTTAGGGTTAGGTTAGGGTTAGGGTTAGGGTTAGGGTTAGGGTTAGGGTTAGGGTTAGGGTTAGGTTAGGGTTAGGGTTTGGGTTAGGGGTGGGTTAGGGTTAGGGTTAGGGTTTGGGTTAGGGTTGGGTGGGTTAGGGTTAGGGTTAGGGTTAGGGTTTGGGTTGGGTTGGGTTTGGGTTAGGGTTAGGGTTAGGGTTTGGGTTAGGGTTAGGGTTAGGGTTAGGGTTGGGTTAGGGTTAGGGTTGGGGTTAGGGTTGGGTTAGGGTTGGGTTGGGTTGGGTTAGGGTTGGGTTGGGTTGGGTTGGGGTTAGGGTTGGGGTTGGGTTAGGGTTGGGTGGGTTGGGTTGGGGTGGGGTGGGTTGGGTTGGGGTGTGGGTTGGGTTGGGTTGGGGTGGGGTTGGGGTTGGGGTGGGGTTGGGGTTGGGGTGGGGTGGGGTTGGGTTGGGTTGGGTGGTGGGTTGGGGTGGGGTGGGGTTGGGGTGGGTTGGGTTGGGTTGGGGTGGGGTTGGGTTGGGGTGGGTTGGGGTTGGGGTGGGGTTGGGGTGGGGTGGGGTTGGGGTGGGGTGGGGTGGGGTGGGGTGGGGTTGGGTGGTGGGGTGGGGTGGGTGGGGTGGGTGGGGTTGGGGTGGGGTGGGGTGGGTGGGGTGGGGTGGGGTGGGGTGGTTGGGGGTTGGGGTGGGTGGGGTTGGGGTTAGGGTTGGGGTTGGGTGGGTTAGGGTTAGGGGTTGGGGTAGGGGTTAGGGTGTTAGGGTTAGGGTTAGGGTTAGGGTTAGGGTT